>VXBA01006210.1:806377-876718 GCA_013399895.1 Serilophus lunatus | reverse complement strand
TGGCGGCGGGACCCCGAGCGGCGGCGGCGGCGCTCTCCCGTCGCGGCGCTGCTCTCCCGCGGGATGCGCATCCGCGCAGGACGCGGCCGCCTGTGCGGGGGGCGAGCGGCGACAGCGGGGCCGGGCCGGCTGCGGGTCTGGGGGTGCAGCTTGGTGCTGGGGAATGCGGCTGGACAGGCGAGCCCCTTTCGAGAATAGTGCGGTGGGATTCGGCCCGTGTGGTGGCCGCCAGCTGTGCGGCTTTTGTGTGGGGTCAGCTGTGCTTGGCGTTGCAGCACACGCAGATTAAATGGCCCAAGCCAGTCAATAAGGCACATCTTCAAGACAAAATCAGCCCTTGTCAGATGGTCATCTCTGTTTTTTTCGAGGCGCGGCTCCTCCCTTCCCCCCTTCTCCCCGGTACGTGGCAATACCGACTCCTGCTCCTTCAGGATCCCTGAGCCTGGCACAGCAGCTCCTGTCTTGCAACCTCCATTTCAACCCCGTCCCCGTTACAAGTGCTTCCACTGTTCTTAAACGAACACGAATTCAGGCGCAGAAGGCTTGTGACTTGCCCAGCATCCTTTAGGGAAGCTGATCTGTGGTCACTGGGGGGATGCGGCTCTGCGTGTACAGAACGGCAGCAGCCCGTGGCAGTTTCTCCTCTGGACGCTCCCAGTGTGTAAGAACCATGAGGTAGGTTACTCAGACTTGAAAATGGAGGACGGTAGCGGTAACCAGCCTGTTGTTTGGTGGAATAAGTCTTAACAGTACTTCCTGTAATGGTGGTGCTGAAAGTGATGTTTACTTGACTTAGCTGGTGGTGCAGAGAGCACTTTGGGGTACCTGCTACTCATTAGTCAGTTACGGCTTTCAAAACCTCCAGAAGCTAGAGATGTATTGGGGTTTTTTCAGCATTTTGTCTGTCAGCCATGATAAGAAAGGATCATCTTTTTTGCCTCTGGAACTGAAGGTAGGGAATGGCTGTGCCCCCTTGTTTGGGAGAGAGGGCTTTGTGATGTGAGAAATTTGCAGGATCAGTCCTGAGATTTTAAACCCACAGCTCTAAGCTACCAAAAAAGTTAAGTATCTTTCTCTATGTTGGATTTTTTCTTCCTTTTTTATTTCTGTTTTATTTGTTGTTTTTATTGTTAGTGGGATTTTTTCCCTTCCCTCTTCCTGCAGGCAAAGGAAACCCTCTTTCTTCAAACTTCAGGTGAAGATTGGTATTATAGGTTAGTGCTTTGTTATTTGCTCTTGATTGTCATCTTAAATTAGTTCACCAAGACTTACTCAGAGGTCAGGATCCTATTCATTCTTTGTGCCTTATGAATGCCCTATAAGCCTTTTATTGTTAGTTGAAATGATTTATGAGGTCCTGACCTGGGAATATGCTACCGTGGCTATATTTTCTTTACTGTACACAATTTTCTCTAGGCAAGCATTCCCTTTATAGTAAACTTATGCTTACTATAGTAAACCTGTATCTTGCCTAGTGTCAAAATCACTTGTCTGTTGTGTTTGCTGTGTCTGTTTTCTTGCACGTAATAGTAGGGAATATTAAATAGATGCTTAAATATTTGCAATTGTGATTGCTTCAATACAAAGATTCAATGGCTGAGGGAGATAATGTGGGGAAGGGAGCAGCATTAAGCTATCACTTATTTTGTAAGATGCAGGTATGCACAATACATATCTGTATCAGTCCTGACATCCTTGAGGGCATGGTGATCTGTCCAGTGTGTTCAGACCTGGAGAAGGAATTCTAAAGCAGCAGTACCAGCAGCAGAGAAAGTCTGCATGCTGAAGTCACAAGAAGGTAATTATTAATAGGAATCAACCTGTACAATAACAGTGCAAAGAGAGCACTTGGGTGCTTGCCATGGAAAGATTAACTAGTGTACATTGCACTAACGTATAGCTGTACATGTGAAACAGTTCTTATATTCCAGTTCTTTCTTAGTCTTGTGTGCCTGTTCCCTCAGACAAGCCTCCTTCCCTTATGTAGCAGTACTTAAGTGGTGGTACAGAGGTATCACAGCTGTGCCTCCTGTGTATGGACAGCTCTCTCGACTGTGCCTGGATAGGGAGGAAGAAAGCTAATGCTGTTTGTGATAGAATTGTAATAGGTCCTGCCAGTGACAGGGGGATAAGAAAATAAAGGCAAATGGGGAAAAAGGTATGTACGTCCCTGTGGTGAAAAGCACTTGCAACTATGTGTGTTGTGGCTTGGTCCAGTTTTGTAAGAAGTGACTGTACTGAAATTTCCTACATGGAAGTTAGTTCTTTTAAATTCTCTAGGTCTTCCCATTCTTCCTGTGTATTGAGGTCCCATTCCAAGTCTGTTACAAGCCAGTGGGAGTAAGGGGGTTTTGAATCAGGCCCTGTACCACTGTCTGAGCTCCTTTGCCCCCCAGGGATGTGTTCACAGATGGCCCCAGCTGCTGTGTAGGGCCCTGCTTTTGCAAAGTGGTTGTGGGTTGGCTTGGGACACCTTGCAAGCAAAGTGCTGACTCAACACCTCAGCCCAGGGTCTCCCTTTGCTTTCTCCTACACCTCTAAGAGCTGGAGGGGAGTTTTGATAGAGGTACGTGGACACTGTGATCACTGGGGACGAATTATTGCCATGAGGCTTCAAACACTTAATTGGTGATAGCTGATAGCTATTTTACTGAGAAGTAGCTTGAGTCACAAATGTGGGAGCGTGAGGGAACTCAGTAAACAAGTTTCTCAACTGGATGCAAAAAAAAAAGGGAGTTCCAGAGACAGTATTTTATGAAGTGATGCACTCTGAAGGTTTTTAATTTCCTTTCAAAAAAGCAATCTTTATCTTCCAATTAATTCATAACTTTGCTGTAGAACCCTAACTATTCATAAAACACGATTAGCAGTATTTGTGTTATACTCAAATGTTGCATATAACATAGTAACATTAAGTGGAAAGAACAAAACATGTTATTTCAGTTTCTGTTGTTTAAATGTCTCCATTTCTTGTTAGCATTGAAATGAGGCTGCATAGTTCTCCTTTTGGTTTTTTTCCCCTTTCTGTTTTATTTAATTTATTGTCTTTTTTTGATGATGGGAAGATTGTATCTTAGCCAACATAAAAATCAAAATCTATTGATGATTTAAGAAAAATGGGAATATTTTTCAGCAGAAACTTTACATTTAGATAAAGACTTGTCTGTGCTGTTCCATAACTGACACTTTAAACTTTTTTATGTAACAAGCAGTGAAAAGTCTGTGGACTTCACCATGCAAAGACTTGTGTCCATGATTAATTTTTCACATATATGTACGGTTTCATGGGTATGCACACATGCATATGGCTCTCTGGAGTCACAGTAAAGGTGCTTGATGTTGAAAGTGTTTATTCTTGGCCATGATGCTGAGGTGCTGTGGGCCTACACAGGGCTGAGATAAGAAGGATGTTTGTGGAATAGATTTCTAGCAGCTACTAGCATTATAGTTTGTAAAAGACATAAAGAGATTGTAATCAGTATTTCAAAGCTGTTCTGTACCTCTCACCTTGAGAACACTTTGAGCTATATTTTCTAAAAGTTTGACTTGCTTTCGTTGGGGATGGGTTTGGCTCAAGATCTTTTGGGCTGAGCAAATTGAGTGCAATTTTCTTTTAACCATATAACAAAGAATAGGTACTGATTGCTTGCCAAACAGTTTTTTCCCTCAGACATTCCGAACAAATTTAGGACATAACAAAGCCAGTATTTCTAGTGTTTAACTTCTTGAGAATCATTTAGGTTTGGCATGTTAAAAAGAAAAGTGCGTCACAAGTCAAGTTGGCACTCACTAATACCATCAGTAATACTAATTTCCACATCATTAATTTTAACTGACACTGCTTCAATCTTTCTCTCACCACAAATTTATTTAATTAAAAGAATTGAAGCTCTTTTCACTTATTTCTATGTTCCCTTCAGCTATATTCTTCCAGTTTTGCAAGAACACGTTCCTGTCCCCCTTCAGGAAATGGATAGGAAGAGAAGCTAAAAGATATTCATGTAGCAGCTGCCAGAGTATTCAGGAAGATATCTTTGGAAGGAGAAAGCTTGTTTTCTTGGAATCAAGCCAGCAAAATGCCACTTTTGCCCAGCACTTGGAGGAAAGCAGTAGCATGGGAAGAGAGTGTGGCTGCACCAAGGGCTCATTTGTTGGAACCATTTTGAAAGAAACACCTTTGTTTTTCTTATTCCTTCTCTTGAAGTATAAATCAGGATACAAAACCACATTGTTCATGTAGCGTTAACACTAATTTTCCTTCTTTCCACTTGAGCTCTTTCCTCAGAAATGATCTGTTCTGAGACTGAAGTAGTTGGGATGTTCAAGGCTTGAGAAGCAATCGTGGTGTAAAATACAGCCACCCTTAGTGGGGAGGAAAGATAGCTGTTGCTCAGGTTTTTTTCTGTTCAGAGAGCCTTTTTTTGTTGATGCTAACTGATTAAGAAGCAGACTCAAAGCACGTGGCAGTCAGTAGTGGGTGGGGGTAGTATTTACCATGGTTCATCATGGTTTTGCATGTTGTATTGTGTGATCTATAGAAGAAGAAATGGTCTGGGTCTTGTGATCTGCCTTTGTCCTTGTTAGTGTTAAAAAAGCACCCTCTCTGTATATGGTATTTTGGTCATAAGTTAGGCATTTTGGGTGTCTGTCTTACGAAGGTCTCTTTTGAGGACAAGAAAATTGCAATGGAAGATTTCTCAGACCCAAGGGGTGGGCATAACAAATTGAATGCTGTTGTTACCTTTTCCTGTGGAAATATCTCTTCAAACTGTTTGCTGTGCATATGAATTTGGGAAAAAAAGTTTCACAGTACCCAAGTGTTTTAAAATCTCTATTCACTTGCTCAGATTTTTTCTGTCCAAGTCAACAGGTGTCTGTTGCTGTTTTAGATGTCTTGTCTGTGACACTCACGTGGACCTGGTAAATACAATGAGACCAGTGATACTCTAGATGAGCCCCCTCCCTGGATTTATTGTGTAAAGATGCACAGAGAAAAGAAAAAGCCAAACACAAAGCCTCTTTGTAGCCTTATGATGGAGCAGTGAGATAGGCTCCTACCATGCTCCCTCATGACTGCATAGCCACTGCCAAGATGTGGGATTGTCTTTTTTTTCCTCCCCTAAACTTCATTTTTTACAAGTCAGCACTGAGGTATGTTTCTCTAAGAAAGGTATTCCTGATTGCCCTTGGGTCCTGTAGAAGCCAGGGCTGCTGCACCTCTAGTGTTTTCAAGTCTGGCCAGTGCTACAGATACCAACATGCCTGCTCAAAACAATCAGGTTTTTGTGTGGACTTTGTTTGAAGCACTTTATTCTTGCTGTAGTGAGTTTCCAGCCTGGGATTATAGCTGTAAGAAAACAAGTGCATATGTGTATATGAATATCATGTCTGAATATCTGTTCTTCAGCTGTTGCAGACTAGGAAGGAAGGGAAACCTACACACTTGAAGCTGGTGTGAGAACTTGTATACAAAACACTGATGGCTGCAATTGCCCTAGTGCAGGCTTGCTGAAGGTATATGTGCTAGAAATGGATGTATTTTGATATGTGCATATAAAAAGTTGACGTCATATTTTGCCAATAACATGTATGGTTTAATGTCTGTCTGTAACGCACTGATTATTTAATCAACACTGATTTGTTAATCATAGAAAATAACCTTTCAGTTCAAAAGCTTCCTCTGTGAATATTAATATTTTATACAGAAGTGTTATGTAATAGACATTTTGTTGCCTTTGCAGTCCTGCACAGTGGAACACGTTGTTAAGCTGTTGTCATTTGGATTGTTCAGTGTAAATTTGTCCACTGAATCAATGCAAATGTCTGTTAATAATTAAAAAAGTCCATATTGCATCTTTGTAAATGCTGGTTTGTGTACAGATCGTGGAAAGGGAGGACAGGAACTATTTTGGTCAGACAGTCTTGGCATTAAAACTTGAGTGAGGAGTGTTAGAGGTGGTGCACTAGCCTGCTTTGTTTCCGAGCACCGCTATGGTTACACACACTTTCCACATGCATTAGCAATTGCCTTCATCAAAGATGCACAGAGGAACCAGACTTCATGGTTTATCTGGCTGGTGTTTAAAAGTACAAACTGAGAAGTCTACATTGAGGGTTCCTCTCAATGGCTGCCATCCAGAAACTGGTATGTACTTGCTTTCTGACCAATTAAATTAAGAAATAAAGCTTAACCTACCTATCTTAGAAGAGGAACTGACTAAAGGGAAATGAAACTTTTTCTGCACTTGAGTTTTTTGAAGGAATGTTTGCTGTTTTATAACCCATACTAAATTTCTTCACCATTTTATCTCTTTGGCATTGTTAGCAGACAGAAAGGGAAGACTGGCTTAATGATTCTGCTCCTCTCCTTTTCTATCCTTCTGACAACAAATCTATAGGCTCTGGAAATAAGGAAGTAGAGGACTGCAGATACATAAATGCTTGTTGGTGCTGCAGAAATTTTGAGTTTAATCAGTGCTGGTGTCCCAATGAAAGTGTGTAGGAAAATGTCTAACAGAAAAATAATAGAAGAAAAGTGGTTCTTAGGAAAAAGAGTGGACTGAGTGAGAGAAAACTATGCTAATAATAAATCAGGAAAATGAAAAATGCACTGTTTTGGACAAGATTCTATTTACAGTGTTTAAAATACGTGTTTACGCTATGTCTATTTTTAAAGTAAGTTGACTTAGGATGTACCTAGATTGAAAGGTGAATTTAAGAATCTCTTTATTAGGTTTAACCCAGATTTTAAAGACAGAAACCACTGGGGCCAGAGTTACAGGACAGCAAAGAGAGTAAAGCCTTGAAATAAACACAAGAGGCAAGCAAAAATACAAAAGAAAGTAGTAAGGTAAGGCTTTGGGATAAATGTGAGTAAATAAAAACCATAAAGCATAGGGTTATATGTACTGTTCTGCATGTGGCAAGTGTATGAATTCTTCTTGTTTGACTGAAGGTATCTCATCCTAGAAATGAGGCTTTCATGCTCCCAGTGGAATGACCGAGTCCTCTCAGTTTACCATCACCTTGAAAGCATATTGTAAAATAATGCAGACCCTTGTCTGAACATATGTGTTCATTACAGCAAATGTGATGGGTACCTAAAGGTTGTGGGTTGAGTTGGTGCAAGTCTGGTTTTGATTTACTGTTTTGCATGTGAATGATTTGTATTGTAAAATTGTGGTCTATCCACGTTCACAGTGGCCTAGAGTAACCTGGTCACAACCAGTGTGCAGCTGGTCAGTGTGAGGAACACAGAGTGCTCCTTCTGTGCTCTTTTGTGAATGAAGAGAGGATTACAGCCTTCCACACTCTAAGATCTGCTAATTTCTGTCACCTCATCCATGTTAAGAATTCTTTGGTATTGTCTGATTATTAGCCTGCTGGCTGTCTGAACTTGTAAGATCTTAGATCTGACTTGCTGTCTGCTAAAGAATGAAATACCAGAGCTACCAGCAGCAGCCCCCCTCTTACTGCTTGTGGGTCAAACAACAAGTTACCTGTAGAAGTTTTGCCTGCCTTACCAGCAAGGTTTGATTCGTTGATGCCTTGGTTATATTCCTGCCTTCTGCAGAAGAGAGGAAGCAGAATGAAGTTTGCACACAGCCCCTGATTCACGGACAGGGGAAGAAGAAGTGGCTACAAGGAGAAGGAAAGAATTACAGGGAGCTCATGAAATAAAGGAGGTGGTGGATGTCATATGAAAAGCTGTAGTAAGGCCCTAGAACAGGCTCCTGTAGGCTTCCATGGAGTAGGAGCAATGCCTAAGGTGCTTTGCAAAGGGACTGTGGTTTAAAAACCAGCTGGAGCAAATTTGAGCTTGCACTACTGTTGAAAGGAGAAGTTCTGACCACCGTCTGCTCTGGGCAAGACACCTCTCTCAGGCACACACCAGAGGACAGAGCAGCGGGGTGGCTACACGCCAGCTTCATCTGATTGCGAAACTTCACTCAGAGACAGCAACAAAATCTGATATTTATCTGATTAGAAGTATTGTCAAAAGTAGCATGTAACCTACAGTAGATTTCTGTGCTGGGGTTTTTCTTCTCTCTTGATGGCATGACACTTTTCCTATGTGGTGGTTTGTTGTTTTCCTTATGCAGCAGCAAGGGAGGAAGAGATGGCATTTTAACTGAAGTGATTGTCAAATGTCTGCTGTTGTCTGGGTACTTGGAGATACATATAGAACTGAGAATTATTCAGCTGTGCTGAAATCAAACCAATAATGACTGGAACTGCTTCACTTATTTAATTAGCCAAAGTTGTTTGAGTTTTTTCCCCAAAATCTCTACTACTTCAAAATGCTGTGTTTTCCCCCCTTCTCCTTTCTTTACAGAATTCATAACAATTTGGTCTAAGTGCATGGTCTGTTTTTTTCACTCTGTTAGCAATGGTTGTTTCTCTGGTAAATGCAACTCCTGTTAAATACATCAGAAGTATTGTTTTCCATAGTGGAAAAGATTTTTGATCAAGTGACTGTACAAATGATGGCAGCCACATGTAGGCTACAGTATATAGGACGTGGCATTTGAAGGTTGCACGTGTTATGCCTGAAGTGCAAAATGCCTGGCTGTGATTCAGATAAAATTGGCACTGGTTGATGCCAACATCCCAGTGTAAATGGGGTATAAGTCTTTCCCTATGCTTTAGGGCCCTGAAAGAAAAGTATTGAAGGAAATGAGTGCCAGAGGGGACTAGGTTTTAAATAGAGAGCACATGTACCACTTCTTTTATCTCCTTCATACCCACTGTCCCACATACTGGCAGTGGGTGTGTGTTCTTGTGTCAGAGCTGGTGTTTCTGTAAGAGTGATGTTGCTTTGTTTTAATAAATTGAGGTTGTCACTCCAAAAATGGGGGAGAGAGGTGAAAGAAGTAGCATAAAGTGAGAATTTGTCAAATGATATTGGGAACAAAATCCATGAGAATTTTTGTGGAAAAAACTGCAGGGAAGACTCCTTCGCTGGTGTTGGCTATGATTTCTAAAGGATTTCTACTTGAGGCTGGGGTTTTTTTGTTTGTTTTCTCTTGTTTTAGACTAAAATTTTAAAGGTTTTTGTCACTTACTTCCCTCCATCTCCTCCAGGTATAATCCAGCCCATGTGCTTATGTTATTCTGGGCAGAGGAGGGTAGTGGTAATGGATCTCAGCAGTCTTTCAGATTGTGATTCATCTCTTGAAGACAAGTTCTTCTATGCCTTACCAAGTGTGGTGGTGGTGGTGCTGTTCAGCCTCTCCTGACTCCTTTCCTTAAACACTGATGCATTTTAAAAAACCCACAACCCTCCTACTTAGGAGGGGGGAACTGCCTTTTACTTTTGTTTTCAGAAACTGTTTGTTGCCTTCGGGGTGACTGCTGAGGAGGGATTGGAGGACATGGTGAGCTGTGTTTAGTCCCTTCTTACATGTCTCTGACCTTGTGAAAGAAAGATTACAGAAACAGCCAAGGTGAATGGCCCCATGGCTGTAAGAGTATTTTCTTTAGACTTCAAGTGCCATCAGAGGTCTATCCTGAAGCTGACTTGCAATAGACCTTTGGAAAATATCTAGTCACGACTTTTTTCCTCCAAGTATTTAAAAATCAACAGTCTCCGAAAACTCCAGTTCTGGTGATGAATGCTGCATAAAGGGATTTACTTCTCCTGAGACCACTTGACCACCCTGACCTCTTTGAAGAAGAAAACTCTGTAAGAGGCACATTTTATTTGAGGATTTGACAGTGTCTTCCCCATCTCCTCATGCTGGGTCTCTACTGCTAAGAAGAAACCTGGAACAGCAGGTTCCTGCTGACCTTTAAAATGCTCTCAGTGGAAAGCCCGACACAGGGCTTGTTCTTGTGGCTTTTGACTGCCAGTGGGTGCCAACCCTGAAAAAGCCTTGGAAACAAATTAAGAGGGAGATGTGTGTGGTGGAGAGTTGGTTTGTGTTATTTGCTGTGCTTGGTGCTGGGCACAGACCCGATATCTTCTGTGGCCATTGCTGAGGAGGAGGCAGCGCAGTGGGGGCTGCTGACTGAAGCAGGATGCAGCTGTTTGTCCCTGCCTTTGAGCCTGTGGAGCATCCTCTGAGGGACTACCCCTGCACCTGTACCAGGTACCTGGGGCTCGCTAGCCTTGCAGTGAGCACCTGCTGTGCTGGCATGTGCACCCTGGCACACTATACTGTGGTTGGCAGTGTTAGGAAGGCCTGGGGTGCAGCCAGGGCAGGAGAGGCACAAGAAGGGCAGCGAGGCAGTGGCAGGAGTCCTGTAGAATCCTGCCTGTTGCTAGGGGTCTTGTTTTGGATATGGAGCAGATTTGGTTTACATAGCAGCTTTCCCTGTGTTTGTTGATTGGAGGCAATTACTGTAAAATACTTGATTTATAACAAGGCATACTTAATAAGCAACAAGCTAAAATAAATATTCATGAATTACCTGCTGGATTCTGGCTGTTCATTTTGCTGAGTTGTTTCTTTCCATCTGTGGGCTCTGCACAGCTCTGGAGCCTCTGGGTCTCTGGAAGCGGAGAGAGCCATGCTGGGTCTTGGTTGCCGGCAGTTTTGGGCTGAAGAAGGAGGGAGAGAATCCCATTTCTTCTATGTTTTGTTTTTCCTGGAGGATAGAGGGGTTTTTCTTAGATTTTTCCAAGCAGCTCATAGACTCAAGGTAGTCTCCTTGCCTGTCATACCGCTGTAATGCGGCAGTTCTGGTGTCATCGAAGTGGTTGCGTGGAGCACACACAGGGTGCAGCTACCACACCACTGTGGTCTGGTCTGGCCTTTGTAGTGGTGTAGGGAAGTGATGACGTAGAAATAGCAGTGCTCTTGGTTAAGTTAGGATGAGCCAATATATTCAAGAAAATACATGGGAAATGACAAATTGCTGGTTTGGGATCTATGCTCTTCAAGAATAGGACAATTCATTTAGGGTAGTTTTGAAATTATTAAAATGAGGATGTGTTAAGCCTTCCCCAGAGATGAAGCGCTGTCAGCAAAAGGATGACTAACATTCTGCTTCTGTGTTGCAGAGTGGCAGTCCTCTGACACCCTACTACCATGAATGCTTTATTTGGCCAATTTGATTCACAGCAGTTTATTTTTATATAGGAAGAGTCTGTGGTGCTTGTCAAAATGAGAAAGTGACCATCAGAGCCTGGCTTGATATTCCTGTCACCGGAGCCTTCAGGAGCCAACACTCAGCCCAGCTGAAGCCAGAGGAGGAAGGTGGAGAAGCACAGCCTGATCAGGTACTGAGCCAGTAATGGGAAAAGTTATCTGATGCCAAGTTGAAGTTATGGGTGATCATTAATTATAAAAATAGTTCCTTAAAAGGTCTGTCTAACTTGTGATGCAATGGTGGCCCACTGAGGGCACAGCCACATCATCTATGAGCCTGTCATGGGTGCAGGCCATGCACCCATATACATCTGAGTTCTGTAACAGGTTTGAGGTAAACAAATACCACCTTCTGCTTTCTGGAGTATTTGATTTGCACATCTACTGTGCAGTACAGCTCAGGACGTGTTTGCAAAGACCTGTTTTCAGGCTTCATGTGAGTTGAAAGAATGGACTAGGAATGCTCTTAACAAATGTTTGAATCTTGAAGAGCAATTTGATGTCTCGAGGAAAGAGTTTTTCCTCAGCTTTATTCTTTATTCTAGTAGGAAGCTTTTGAGGAGCACAGTGTTATGTGGAAGCCACAAAGCACAGAGAAGTATCAAACTAATATATTTTAAAACAAAGCTGACTGTCAGCTTGCTAGTTGTGTTTTTATCTGTTAAGATTTCCGTAACTGTTCCTGGAAACTGGTATTTATTCTTGCATTCACATCTTTCAGATTGTCATACTTAGTTACGTTCATGTGGTATGAAGACAGACACGTTCAAGGTTTTGATTTACTGTATTCCATTTGTTCTGGACTTTTTTTTCTCTTACATAACTGTACCTTCCACTTTTTGTAGAGTTCCTGCTCTGAAGACCATGTTCTGAAGAGATTTTGCATATTTTTATGTTCCCTTAGAGGCGCCTTAAGAGCGGGGCTACTACTTATGTGGGCCTACGCAATGCTTGGGATGGCAGTGACATGTAATTCACTTCTAAAGGGAAGCATTCTTTGCAAAGGCACAAGGCTTTTTCACATCACAAGTGATGCTTTCTCTCCAGAAATACCATCATCTGTTGTTTAGACTGTCCGAATTTATTAGTCACATTTTTTGTTATTTTTTTAATTTATTGACCAAGGTGGAAGCAATGAGGGTTTGTTTGGACAATCTGTTAAGAAAATTGTTCCTAATGTTCTAGAGGTAATTTCCAGCTCTGTCTGATTATATCTTTTTTTGTGTGGTTAAAAAAGGGAGTCTTTTTTTATCATGCATTGAGAATACTTCACTTTTTTTTTTTGTCTTGGGAATGAAGAATCAGCATTTATTTGATTCAACAACCAGCTTCCTGCTTCCCAAGGAAGAGATAGTGGCTCATTCGCCTGCAAACATCCCTCCTGTGGAGAGTCTTTGTTGGGGAGTTAGAGGAAAGCCAGCAACTACTAGTGAAATAGCTGCATAGCAGGATGAAGAGGGATTATTGAAGCATTACTAGGAAATTCATTGCTGTGTGCAAGACCTTATGTACTCCACAGACAAGCTGACCTAAATTCTGCAGCCAGGCCTTACTGGTTTCTGCATTGATGTGATGTGGCAGGCTGGATAACCTGCAGCAGATCTGGGGTTTAAAAAAAAAAAAAAAAGCAGGGGGAGTACAGAGAAGATTCATATTTGAGTGGAAACACAGACAGGCAAATCTTTAGGAGTGTACTGAATCTGTCTAAGACTTTTTGTTGTCTTCTAACCCACACTTCTCTATTCTTGGTATTTTCATTTAGTCAGGATGAGTCTGTATTGTAAGTATGCTCATTAGGAAGAGTGGAAAAGTTATTTACTCCTGGGTGGTGAGTACATGGATGGTTTTGTTCTTAAGAGGTTTTTACAGATGGTTTGGAGTTGAGGTAGGTTTTAGCAAAGATATGGTTCTAAGTATCTTATCAGTAGTGAATCAGTTAATACAGCTGACACTTTATCTCTTGGGGGAATAGGATTAGTATCTGCTTGACATGAATGTTTTCAGGCAATGTTTATTTCTTAAGATCATACACTACACAAAACATGATACAAAAATCCAAATAGAAAACAAAATGGTTCTATCAAAGTAAAGTTGGTCAGTCTGACCTGCATGCAGTGTTTTCCTGCTGTACTTCTTGTAGTAGTGTTGTGACTTTGCAGTTTAGTTTCTGATGGCACAAACGTGGTGTGAGGGCAGTTACTGTTTCCTGCCTCTTTGTGTAGACGTAAGCTAGATTGATGCAATCCTCTCCTTTGCTTTTACCCTTCCCACCTGCATGCTTTCCCTGCTTGATCTAACCACTTCCTCCAGAGGTATCTCTGTGGGTATAAGATGAAGTTTTTTGCTGGTGCTGCTTAAATCAGGTCCTATGAAAGGACCTTATTCAGGCAGAAAAATTTTGCAGCCATTAGAAGGGTTTCTGCAGTAAGGTTGCTGCTGGCATAGTTGAGAAGCAAGAAAAAAAGAAATTGGCTGATACAGTTAAATGAACAAAATGTTAGTGTGGCTAGGGGCTTTCCTGTGCTAGTGTTCTGCTCTGGTTACTGTGGTGGAGTGTGTGTGTTTATTTGTGTCTGGAAACCTCTTTTTGTGGGAGCATAAGATTTAAGCTCTTTTGAATTTTTTTTTTTTTGAGAAATTTCTGCAGCTGCAGCATGCTGAAGTGCCAGGGGAAATAGTGATATCCTGAAACATTGCTGGCTTATTCTAGATCACATTTCACTTGATGTGCTTTTGATTTGTCTTAAGAACAACTTGTCTGTATAAGCTATTTGTTTACTATATGCACATAATAAGCCAGCAATGCCGACCTTCTGGAACCAGGAATGAAGGGACCCAAGGACGAGTGAATTTTCTTGGTTATTTTCTTTCATTTCTTATGTCCTGGTTTACTGGCATTTTCCAGCATGTAGCTCCTCCGTGCAATGTAAGAGGTAGGCAGATCAGATGGATTTGATTGCTGTGTGTCAGCTCTCTCCATAAGTTAGTTGCAAAAATATTTTTACCAGACTTAATATTAGGAGGCAACCTGTCAGCTTACTCTGATCTGTTCATGGAGTGAGTGCCAGGTATAGCTTGTGGCAATGGTCCTTAGTATTTTATGTGTTTTGAGCTGTGAGTCTGTGGCAGAGGATGAGACCTGGTGTAGCTTGCTTATGAAAATCAATTTTAGACAATGTCATGGCAGGAAAAAGGTGGATATAATGAAGAGACCTGTGTTTCAAAGCATCTCCCAGCTCCTGGGGGAGGTTGTGCAGGTTCCAGATGTGTTCAAATGGTAGACTTTCCTGTGTGTTTACCCACAGATCAACTTCTAGCTCAATACTAAGGTATGTTCCTGCCATGTTGTAGAGGCTTCTCTCAGCTCTGCCTGCTCACTTACCAACTTGTACCATTGCTGCTGTTGGCTGTGGTTGGCACAGTGCTGAGGAGGGCTGAGGGAGGGAGGGCAGGGCTGCCCTACATGGGCTCCATCCAACCACCATGGTGGCCTGCTGTGTGCCAGAGGGGAGCCAGAAGACCCTGCAGGGACTGTGACAAGTGGAGGAAGCACCAGGTGCTGGCCCTGTTGCCCCACTGCCAGGAGCAGGTACAGCGAGGGGTTTGGAGAGCAAGGGCTGTTTCCCCCACGCCTTTCAAAACCAGAACCAGTAATGAAAATTCATTAACTGACAAATAAATAAATTGATTTATTTGAATTTCCTCCACAATGATAAACTGCTTTTTGCTTGCAACAATATTATTGCCAAGGCTGCCTCAAGGCAGAAGCAGTATTTTCCTTAGGTGTAGATATAGATGTCATTTTGACTATTTCTTTGCCATGAAAAGGACTTCTGTCTATCTTGCTCCAGTGTTACAATTGTCATGTCAGGTTATCTTTTCTTTCTTCCTGTCCTACCAGCAGAATGTTCAGTGTTATCATTAGATACAGAAACTGGAATATAACTGGAAAATAGCCCTACTTTGGTGTATTTTTCACTGTTCTTGCTCTCATGTTTCTTTGCTTAGACAGGAGAGTTGTCCATTACTGCTAGCAAAAGGCAGTCCCCAGAGAGCTGAGCTGCTTCCAGCCAGCTTGTCCTTGTGCGAGCCCCAGCCCCGCCTGGCCGCGGGCAGCGACACCAGCACCGGGGAGGAACCAGACGGTGCTTGCGGGTGTTTGTCGGCGAACGTGCTACGGCAGAGAAAAATCTGAGCAGGGTCAAAATGCAGCAGTGCTCTCTTTAAACCTTCTCTAAAGTAATGTCTTATTGCATAGCTTCGTGTGTATAGACCCGTGTTTTACTGGATGAGTATCAAATTCAGTAGGCTGCAGTTAACTTAGCTACGTGTTTTGACTCAGTATGATGTCGTTTTGAAATACCTACCTGCTTTCAGTTCTTGACTGGAATCTTGGGAGATGCCTTTTGGATAGGTGGGAAGAGATTCTCAACAAGCTTCCTCAAGCTTCATCCATTGTCTTCGGTAGGTGATGTTCCCATGAATAAGGGAGCACCATCACAGAGTGATTGTTCTCTTGGAGGGTGACTATGAACACTGGAGCACTAAATCAGTACAATGAGGTTCAGTGTCAAAGAGTAAGGTGTGCCAGTCTTTGTCTGTACCTAATGTGTTTTCAGAGAGAGATGAAACACTTCCAACAACTGAGAAACCACAGAAGTCATTGGGCTGAGGAAAATTTGGCCTTTCCAACACCTTGTGTAGGTGGGCCTAATATTTTACCTATTAATGCTGTATTTGCATTTGACGGTAAAAAGGACATATCATAAGATATTGTCGCCTGGCATCTCAGACGGTAAAGATGGGGGAAGAGAGATTTGCAAGGGAAAAAATGAACAAACAGCTGTTTGTTGCTCAATTATTTTAGTACTGCTGTGGTTTAGCTGTAGTATTGTGTTACTCTGTCCACAGCTTTTTTAAGGGCCTCTTTTAGAAAAACTTTAAATTTAAATAAATAATACGTTTCTCTAGTTTTATTTTCGAGTGCTAAAATATGCTTGCAATTATAACATTCCGTTGCCTCCAGTGATTGTATATATAAAAATCTGGCACTTACTCCTGAGCAATGAACTCCTAAACTTTCTGCTTATCTGACTTTGCATTTCATGACGTAGCTTTTGGTCAATGTATTATTGGAAACATGGAAAAGTCTTCTATGCATTATTAGAATTGTTTTAATCAATAAGGCATAAGTCTGTTTCTGATTCCATTAACTCTTAGGTTCTGCAAGAGCTAAACCAAAAAAAGATGGGTCGTTGTTTTTTGTTGTTTTTTTTTTTTTTTCTCATAAACTGAATCTGCTATCTTTTGAAGTAACATGTTTTTCCAGGTGGACTGCAAAACAGCTTTTATAGGCAGTTCAAGTAATTATGTAAGGAATTTAGTGATTTTTGACATTACTGATGTTTGAAACACTGGGGAGGAAAAAATCCATAAAAAGAAATTTTGTAAAAAAGGAAAACCCCATGCAGCCTCTTGTCCCCTGCCGTGTGCTGTTTGAAGTTCTGTGGTAGTTAAGGGGACCACTGCCCAGGTTTGGTTTTTTTCACTCCTTCCTATTGAAGAAGCATCGTGGTTTGAGTCTTTGGAGGCAAAGCTCAACCACCGCACTGCCACTCCTCCCAAAACAACTCCCACCAGGTCGTGTTACCAGACCTACTCTCTGGGGTCTGGCTGTTCGTTTTGCATTTGGATGACAGTCCCACATGCCTAGCCTTTCTGGCAGGTTGTGTGTCCTGGTGACGTTGGTCTGGGATGCTGTTAGTGTTGCTGAATGTTGGGAGCAGCAGGCATTCCTGTGGGATGGGTGAGATGAGGAGGGCTGTGGGAATAGGGGTGTTGCAAGGGTGTTTCTTTAGCTGCAAGAAGCAATGGACTGTGATAGAACTAGGCAATTCCCTGTCAAGTCATAACCTTTTGGTTGATGTGTAGTGGCTGTTTGTTCCCAAGTCTGTTTGCTCCCTAGTCACTGAGCAGCAGCTGTTGGTGGTAACTTGCAGTCAAGACCACGGCAATGCCAGTTTTAGCTTTTCAGCTGAGGAAACAAATGGAGAGCTGCAGGTAGGCTCTGCAGGATCTGGATGAGTATTTGGGATGACAGAGGTGGGTGGTGATGAAGCAGGGAGGTATCAGAAGGAAGAGCATGGAGCACAGCTAATCTTAGAGGAGTGCATTGGCCCACTCCTCTGGAATGTGTTGTCCTGGTATGTGTATTTAGACTGAGACAATCTGTGATAACTGGCTGACAACTCGTTAAAATAATCAGGTTGCCAAGAACTCCATTATCTTGTTAAGCTTAATTTCAGATATATTCCATATTTTTTCATCTTTAAAGGAGCTAATTCAAGGAATGCAAACCCCACACTAGTTCCACTCCCTGTGGCTCATGTAAATACTCTTTTCATCTGGGTTTGCACCCCTTCTCTGTCTCAAGCAGGGCTCATTCTGAAGGCAAAACTGAGAAACTCTTTCACTGAAAGGGTATGTCTATGATACAGGGGATGGGAAAATGAGAATTGGAACTCTCATCCATAAATACTTACCAAATCTTATTTCAATAGCCACTTCTCTTTGTTAGAATAGTTGGAGCTATGCCAACATAAAGCAAAGCAGGTTTGGGGCTTTTTGACACTTAACTAGTTCCTTATGTGTAATATTCTAATGAGAGGCAGAGCCACTTCTGTTTTCCTTGCATGTTGAATAGCACTTACATACATTGGTGGTTGAACTTGGGTGGTTTTTTTGCAGTGTCATTGAGTTTCTTTTGCTTCTGTGGGTTGTTCAAATAGCTGTGCTAGTGGGAAGACAAACACTTGAAATAGAGAAATATGATGAGGCAAGGGCTGTCAAGTATTATGCATCAATTCTGTACTTTGTGCTGAGACCCTGACCTACTTGAGGCCTCTAGGTACTTCTGCAGTGTAAGTGTTTAGCAGTGATAAACTGCAATGTCTGGCAGAGGGATTCAGTGTGCAAGAAGGACACCTGAAAAAACAGCCTTTAATCCTTTCTCTGAAATGAGCTGGTTTCAAGGCTTCTGTTCTTTCAGAGGGATTGGACAGGATGCTTCCATTCAGCGTGTGCTGGTATGATATTCAGTGGTCGGCATCTTAACACTTGTCAACAAATGTTGGTAGAAATGACTTATTGGAGGGGTTGTTTTTTCTGTGCATGTGTGCTGCATTGATTCTTTGAGTCTATATATTTTTTTCCCCTCGGAAATAATCAGTATACCAGGAAAGTCCCCATTCACCAGTAACATCTGACAACAGCAAAACAAGGGGATACAACCAGAAAGCCCCCAGGTAGTCCCTAAACAATAAAATGAGCTATAATGCGGTCCAGGAGAGAGCTGCTTGTAGCCAAGAGCACTTGCTGAGAGGGAAACAGGTTGTGAAAGCCCACAATTTGATTTTTGAATGAAGGCAAACGTAGTTGTGTTCTCCAAATAAATGCTTGGAGTAGTCATGTTACTTATTGTTCCTTATTATATTAAATAGCTTATTAATATTAATAGTTTCACAGCTTGTTACAAAAAGCCTTGGAGTTTATTCTTGGTTTTCCGGATAGTCTGATTACAGATGATGGAACTAGAGAGGCTGAAGGGTCATGGCACTTCAGAAAGAGATTCTTTAAAAAATATCTCAAGGTCCTTTTAGAATTGGAGGTGCCCCCAAGATAAGCTGTTACTGATTGCTCTGAGGACAGGGATGATGTGAATGTTGCTTATTATATGCACCAAAAATGAATAGATGTGTGTAGGGTTAAAAGGCTGTGTGGATCAGCCCTGCTTTTAAATGTTTTCTGTAGTTTGAGTGGGTTAAACAGTGTAAACACTTTCTGCAATGTCTTCTACCATATTAACAGCATATTTAGGGGATGGGCTTGTTTTCATTCTGTACAACCGGAGGGCACATAAGGAATGTGCATCTTGTTTTCAAAGCAGTTGTAGGCCAGTCCTCAGGAGCTGACTCACTGCTATTTTGTAAGCAGGGTTTGCCTTCCTTTCATGCGGTTCTGCATTTTTCATTCCATAGTCCATGGTAATTTAGATCTTAAGTGTGCTGGTGTCTGAAAGGCTGCTCATAGAGTAGTATTGTATCCCCATGTATGTGGGGTGTACTCAAGCCTAATTTGATACTAACAAAAATAATGTTTGGTTGTTTAATTTCTTTCTAGTTGGGTCTTCATTAAATTATGTTTCTTTGCAGCTAACATGATCATTAATAAACATGTATTAATGATTTGGGGGGTATTGTATTTACTCTGTTAGTTATTGTTATATTGTCTCACTTGTATAGGCTCATTTTCAAATTTTTCTGTACAGTATTTAAGACTTTCCTGAGTTTCAGATTAATTGTCTTGTTTTACTTGCATTTTAACTGAGCTTTGCTATTGGGATTTCAGGGTAGGATAGGATTGGTAAAAATGGGCCACTTGAAAGAATCAAAGGGAAGGCCATGGCTCCATGAGTATTCAAATTGGAATTTCTCGTGTGTAGCATGCCTTGAATAACACTGGATTCCATTACTGACTTCCAAAATCTCTTAAACTCTCTCACACACCTTAGTATCACTTTATTCATGGCAGGTCAGATGTTTTCCTGTGATGTATAGTAACTTTTTATTACTTTCTTTTCCTTGACTGAATTAAATTTCTTTTTTATACTGGCATCTTAGGAAGAAGTAAGATGCCAGAAATCTTCAGTGCTGTCATAATTTTTTTTAATGAAAAGCTTTCCTGAAAATAACTGTGCACCAATATGTACATCAGACTATTGCAAAATGTCTGCTTACCTCTAATTTTTTTTTTATACCTTTGCTAGGTAAAAGTTGGAAGATCAGATCGTTTTAATTGATATTTTTGTAAAACTTGTGTGGCTGGAAAGCTGACAACAGTCATGTGAATTTCATGTTACTTCTGCATGACTAAAATCAACAGCAGCACTGTGTGCTGCCACTAGAAATAATTCCAGAAAAACCATACAGGATAGGCTAGGGAAGATAACCTAGCAGAGACTTCACTTCTTTTCTCTGTTCCTCCTATTCCATTGTAGCTTTCAGGCTTAACATAGTGCAAGGGAAAGATGTGAACCACTCTTATGGAAAAAGGGTGGAGTGATACCAGCTTTCCTGATAGTAGCCAGGAGGCTGTGGAGAGCAGGGAAACAATAGGAAGCTTTTAGTTCCTGGGTGGAGTTTCACATTTGACACTGGTAAGTGGGAGCCTGATACTAAGGCATCGGGCTGGTAGAAAGACAGCACCTTCTCTGGGAGCTGCTGGACTTCAGTCTGGGTGTTTCTGCAGGAAACTCCACCCTCTCATTCTCTCTCTGTCTGGTACGTTTTCTAAGCCTTGATGCCGTCTCGTTACTGCTGGCAAAAATTTGCATGTGTGGGAGATATGCAAGTGTGTTGCAATGTTCTGATATAATTTTAGCACAGGAAAAGAGCAAGCTCTGTACATAGGTATCACCAACTAAGCTCCAGTCTTGCAGCTCAGTTTATTTAGTAGAGCTGTTAAACTTGGAAAAGAGATTTTCATGGATGTGGGGCATAGGATCAAATATATGATTTTGTAAGCTTAAATAGTAACTCCTCTCAAACCGTGCTTCTGTAAAACTAAATTCCTTTTCAGACTAGGAACTCTCTGAAGGAATGTAAAAGATTTGTACTGTTTATGGCCATGATGATTGAGAATTTCTGGTGATGTCCATTCTCTCATTGCTTACAGCTATACTGTCACTAGAAGAATACTGGCTTTGCAATGAATAACTGAGGTGGATTTTATCTTCTGTTGTTTCTCTCAACGAAAAATTCTACATAATGTTTTGCCTTTTTTGCTCTTGTTGGCTTTTGGGTTTTTTTGGTGTTGTTTGTTTGCTTGCAGGTTTGTTTTTTGGGTTTTCTTTGTAATTTTTCTTTCCAGGCTTAATGAAAACTTGATCTTTTTGTGGCAGAGAGGAATGAATCTACTAAAATCCTTTCTCATATGCAGGGTTAAGTATTGCACTCAGGAGGGTAATGTTCCACTGGAATTGCAGTCTTCCCATAACTTTAGACTTTGGTAAAGCAAGTGGATGAGTCATTGCAGGGATTTGATGGCTGAAAAGATTGATTAATAATTAATTTAAAAACAAGATGCCCTTTCCTCTGCGTCCTAGCTTTCAGCCATTCAAAAGATCATCAGATTCCCACATGTAGTTTAACATTTGAGTACTATGGACATGTTTGCTTTAATGTCTTTCCCTGAACTGCAAATGTTGCCTTTTCTTTGCTTTTGCTTACAGATTGTTTATAGAGCTATAAATGTCAAATTTAGCTCAAGTGTTTTGATGAGATTATGGCTTTGTAGGAGCCAAATGTTCCTATTATTTTGATGTCTTAGGGTTATACTTGCTTCATAACCTTTTTGAGGTGCACTGATATACTAGGTACTTCATGAGTAATAGCATTCCTGATTTTAAGTGCTTGTGAGCTCTTGCCTACAGGTTTGTTTGCTTTTCTTCATTACACATTTGTTAGTCAAGGACTTGTATTTGAGCTGGGTGTCTAATGGGAAGCCCTGGGTCCGGGGTGCTTTTTTCCCTTTATGCTGGGATAGTGGTAAAAGTGAAGAATGCTGCAGACTACGGTGTGGCCATGAAGGGATGACTCCAAATGGGCCCTTGGAATTCACTTAAATTAGCGTAATTAATCTGTATTTGAGAAGAATTTCAACTACAGTAGGTCAAAGATGCAAGGTCAATCAAAACAAAATCATGAGAGGAACAGAAACTTCAGCAATCTTTTGAAATCCTTTAAGATGTAAATTGATACCCTCTGAGTGCTCCTGTCTGGGGTAGATCTTGGAGACAAGGTAGATCTAGTGACTCTGGTCCCAGAAGAGGTAATGAACTGGGTTTTGTCCTTTTTTTTGTTAATTAAAAATACACTTTGTGCAGTCCTGGGCACTTTTGGTACTGAGTCTTGACTATTTAGTGGAGGGTGAATGTGCATCCAGGCATTTTGTTTGCTGACAGTGTACAAAAAGCCACACTTCAGCTTTTTTTTCCGTTTTTATTTATTTATAAGTGTGAAAGGTGAACAAAAATCTGTAATAATTTTAACCTGAGCTGTCACTATCATTCATACTTTAACCTTGAAATGCTTCACACTTTAAATCTTGAACCATGGCTTGGTTATAGTCTTCTGATCAGGCTTCTCTAGAATGGAGAAGGCTACCAGATATTTGGCACTGAGATGTTTCTACAACCTTCTAGTGTTGGTCTTTGTTACATTGTATTTTGTCACATACATAGGCTGCAGCAGCTGACCCTTGTACTTTTCAAGGCTTGAGTCTGTGAAGATTTGTCTGCATTTTCCACCTTGCAGACAGTGATACACTTTGGCCTCCTTTAGTCATAAACATCAATTTGCTGTAGTCAGAAGTTAAGATTTAGTTGCACTGCTTTATAAATTCTGTATAACGATTATTGTGTGCTGGAGAGTTGCTATGAGTAGGGTTTTTAGGTTTTGCAAGAACAGCAGTGGAGTTAGATTCCAGTTTGTTTTGTAGAAAGAGGTTGTTTGACCTTTGTAATAAACCCACCATTTTCCTGAGCACAAAATACAGAGAGAGAAGGCTTTTCTTTCTTTTATTTGTGTTAAAAGTACTGAAAATGGGAAATGTGGAGATATTTTAGCTGCAGGGAAGGCTGTGCAATTTTATTTATAAAACTTGCTTGTTTTACTCCAGTAAAACCTCCTTTGGTAAACGTCATGTGCAGGATTGAGTGGGTGTTCACCTGCTGGGTTGTAGAGAGAGGAGGACAGGAAAGCAGTTTGCTCTTGAGGGCTGCTGGGAAGAAGTGCATGATTTCAGGCTTGAAGTAGATAAACATGCTCTGGTGTCAGCATGGGTAGTGGAATTTGACAAGAAGTGGGAGGGGAGAAGGATATGTGTGACTAGGGTGATACTTTGTGTTGTGGAAGGAAGCAGGGTCTGGAATTCGTAGTTTGACATTTTTGAATGTGTGAAATAAGCCAAAGGAAGCTAGTGGGTGTTGAGATATGACTGATTTGCTGTAGTTTACAGAGTAGGTGTGGACAGAAGGACATCAAGAAATTACCAGGTTTTGTTTTAACCGAAGAGGCAAAAAACTGCAAATGCGGTGGTCACCCATGGTGCCCTGGCCTGCTCTAAGTCCTGATGTTGTAGCCTGGCAGTGCAGCTGTATTCAGTTCACAACTCCAGAGCTGCTTCACTCTGGATTGCTGCCATTGGAAACCTAATGCAGAGAAGTCCCTAAAGAGGAATGGTTGCAGTTACATTTGCTTTTCCTGTGGGATCACTGCAGAACCCCTGGACGGATGAGATAGGGGTCAGAGATGACCTTTGTTTCTTCCAGACCTTAGCAGACTTACATGTGGAGAGATTTGTGAGTTGAGCAGTGATGCTGTGAGAGGATTCCATGGTAGAGTGAGTGAATCTGGCTGTTGAAATTTGCCCCAAGGAGTGCAGAGCTCACCGGGGCTGCTTGCCTGAGTCTCTTGGTCCAGAGCCTGTAAACGGAGAGTTAACAGACACAAAGTATGTGCCTAGCTAATCCTTTTGCGTTCAACTTTGATAACTTTTGCAGTAGTGTATCTCCTGTTGTTACATCACGGTTGAACAGGTGAGAAATGAGATTGAGGTTTTTTTCTTTTTATTAAGCTGACCTAGAAATAGTCCCTATGGGTTTTGAGGC
The DNA here is from genome assembly GCA_013399895.1 of Serilophus lunatus. Lineage (NCBI taxonomy): Eukaryota > Metazoa > Chordata > Aves > Passeriformes > Eurylaimidae > Serilophus > Serilophus lunatus. The sequence goes on along the minus strand of VXBA01006210.1, from coordinate 852,898 downwards.
TTGGCCACAAGAACATTGTGTCATGTGGTGTCACATCAACTGAAATCCTGTGACAGTTAGCCTGCTGGATTTCCTGACACTTGCCTTTCTCCTAGTCTGTCATGATCCTTCCATCATTCAGGCTGACTTCTCTTGTGCGTCTGGGTTATGAGAGTAACAAAGCCTGTAAAACATAACTATCCATGAAAAATAAAGTCTGTAATAATTCTTTCAGCTTTTCTAATGGGATTAATTTCTCATGTGTACATTTGCATTAATAGCAGTTGGCTTCTAGTTAATAAATACAGTGCCCTGTGAAATTAATGGGTTATTAAGATTGGATGTGTTCCTATGGTGCCCTTGGTGCTGCAACTTTCACTGGCTAGCTGTGCCTTTGCTTGTGTGCACAGCAGAGTTGTTTACATGGTAGGAGTATGCTAGAGGCAAGGAGAAAGGAACAGCTTTAATGTGATGCAGCTTAGATGCTCTGTGGGGGAGGCCTTAGAATTGTTCATAACGGGTTCAAATGTCAATCAATGTTTCAAGAAGAATAAAGTTACTGTTTATGAGGAAAGTGAAGAATAGTATATTACATGCTTTTCAGCCATCTATTTTTGATCCTGTTGAGGAAAATGTCCCTCTCCTGTGGTTCTTTTGCACCCTGTAGAGTATCAGTGGTGCCTAGGAGAAGTGTCTACCCGGACCGCTCCTGTTTGGCTCGGCCACTTCTCTGGGGTGCCTTTGGTAAGGAAACAAGTAATATGCCAGTCAGCTTCTTTCAGCTCTTCTATGAAAAGCCTGGTGATTGTGTTGCTGAGGGTCCTGCTGGAACATTGTGGCTACAATTAAATTTCTTTTATAGGCACATCTGGGGATTTACTGGCTCCATAGAATAAGAATACAGGGACATCAAACCATGAACATAACAAAATGGCTTCTCCCTCATTGCAAGGGAGGATAAAGAGGAGAAGAAAACAGCTGAAAACCTCTTCCTCTTCACTCCGTAGTTATTTTTTGTCAGTGACAGAGAACGGTGGGATGAGCAAAGCTGATCTATATCTGCAGCAGGCTGTGGCTCTGATCTGAAAATGTATCCCCAGGAAAAAACAATGAGAACCTAGTTGTGGGGGAGGGAGCATTCGAAGTCAAGGCACTTCTCTGCTGGATCTAAACCTGCAATTTCTCTTCCAAGCTGCTTTGTGTTCTATTCAGGTGATGCTTGAAATCTTTAGACAAGGGGCTGTCACATTTTGTGTTAAGATTGTGCCCCATGTGTCAGCTGTCAGGGCAACAGGCTGGGGTTTTGAAAGAGCAATGGGGGGATGTAGGTTGTGAAGAAAGGGTAAGGGATGGGGAGGGAAAGAATGGAGAGGAGTCATGGATAATTGTGTCAGAATAAGAGGCTTTTCAAACTTAAGGCTAGGTTCCTGCTGGAAATGCTTCTCTAAAACGAACCTGGCAAATACACAGTCAGGAATTAATTTAGCAGAATTCAGATTATGTGCCTTGCATTCTTCTTAGAGTGGTTTGGTGTTGAACCAGCATCCTGATGTGTTGTGTTGTCTGGGCCTGTTTCCCAAGGGAGATATTTTTGACAGTTACTACCGAGTAAATTCTGTGTGTGGGTCTGGAGTTATGGGCTTGTCTGCACATGCCATTAAGAAATCATTCAAGTCAGTTGAAGGTGTGAATTTGAAGCATTTTGCTTCAACTGCCCTATCTCTTTGAAGCAGAGTAATTGAGAGTCACTCTGATCCTGGAAAGGAGCATCTGAAGAGGGTCTCAAGCAGTTCAATCAATCAGTTTTTTAATTTGCATGGTTTTTGTTTTAAGTAATCCAAAGTGCCTTATGCAGACAAAGCCTCAAAGTGGATTATGTTATATACGAAGACGGCTCTTGAGGATTTGGGAGGGTTTATGTGGATGCAGATGTATTACTAGTCAGGAATAGCACTCGTATTTTGAAGTCACTCTGTACTTTGATCTGAATTTAATAGTCAAGTAACTCCTTCAGACTCTGCTAATCTTAAGCAGAAATTTTGAGAGGATGTAAACTGACTTCAGCCTTTGCAGTAGACCTTTGAAATGCTGTTAATAGCATCTTAAAGCTGTGTCATGACTGAAAGTTTCAGTAGAAACTTCTAGTTCACGTATTTAGTCTTTTATAACGAATGGAATGCACTTCTTAAGTCGATAAAACTGCTGATTTCTTCTGAAACTTGCTGAGCTGATGGGAGGAGGAGGAGGAAAGAAGTTAGGAGTACCAGTCCTTCCAGCAAATCTTGGACTTCTACCATGACCTGAAATTCTTCCTATGCCATACAAAATTGTTTTTAGATATGTGTATGAAGCAGGGAACTTTAGCAAAATCTGGGTAGTAGAAAAAGGCTGAATATTTTGTTATCTGATGCTTCTGGCAACCTGCGGTTATGTTTACCTCAAGCCTGAGAGGAGGGTATAGAGGAATCCAGCACAGGGAGTATGGACTTCAGGTTGAACTATCTGAACTGTCTATTCAAAGCTGGTGGTTTTGAATATTCGCTGCCTAATTCAGGGGGAATTTGTTGGAGAAGGCATGGGCAGAGCTCTCCATTTTGGCTACAGCCTTTCCCCCCCCCCCTTCCTTTACCTTTCTTCCTGTTTTAATAAAAAAGGGAATGACTGAACTACTGTAGGTATTTGTCTTTAGTTTCAGTTGTGTAAATTAAGTTAGTGTCATATGTGCAGCAAGAACCCAGGTTATTTCATTTTCAGCTGCTGAATTTAGAGTTGTGAAACATCATAAGGAATTTTAACTAAATGTGTGCAAGTATGTGCTTCAGTAGCAGTGGAGGATTATGTGGGAAAGTCCATTGTGTATATTGAACTACAGAATTTCATCTGTAGTCTCTGTTCTAGAAGCATTCCAGCAGCACGTAACAGATCATTATGTATGAAGAGTTAGCATATTATTTCTATCAAGTTGCGAAAATTAAAGCTTCTGAATGTTTCTTACTGTTGTGGCAATTACAAAGCCAAATATTGGGATCTTCTTGCTGAATACCTTTTTTACTGCCCTGTGAAAGACTTGGTCCTAGAGGCTAAGGACTGATTATGTACTAAAGTTTGACTACATGTGCAAGTCCAGGCAGAGCATAGATACTTCCACCTGGGGCAGATGAGGGATATTGTATCTACACTCCGAGTGCATGTGCTTTGCACTGCAGCTTCTATGGCAGTGTCCTACTGAGATTGGTTCATTTTGCCTTGTTCATCAAACAAACAGCAGATGGCTGAAGTAGGCAGAAGTAGTTAACCTGAGTAAGGGTCAGGCTGATGAGGAAGAGCCTGAACATGTATGTTGCCCAGCGTGGCCGACTTACCAACTTGGTTATTTGATAAATACCTTACCTTTACAGTTAAGGAATAGGAGAAATTAATATTTATCTTTGTTTAAATGTTTTTTTGGACTTGTCTGAAGTGGTTGATCAGCAAACATATAGGTTTGTTTTCCTTTGTGCGCTCTGTTTAGTTCTGTTGCTTCCAAAGTGCTGAACATCCTGTTGGTGTCATGGGAAGGTGTTCAGTGCCTTGGAAATTCAGCCCATTGCAGGTCACTTCTTGTTCCAGCTCTTCAGCTGAGACGGCTCCTGTGGACTTTGGTATCACACAGCTGGAAGTTGATGGTTGCCATGGGACCATTGAGTGTGACCCAGTTATGTAAAAGATAGACAAACAGAGAGCAGCATCAAAGAAATGATGCTTAATGCTTTGAAATAGCATATTTGTCATTACAGGGAACTTGATGTTATTGTAGAAAAGAAAATGTGAATGGAAAACCAAGGTCTCTAAGTAGATGCTAAATAGTTCCAAAGCTAGAATTCTGGTTTAAAGAAAAAAAGACATCTGTTAACAGCCCTCTGGCTTCAGGACACTTCTAGAAATTTCAAAGAAAAAACTAATTAAGAGGACAATGGATACATGAGAATTAATGCAAGTTAGAAGTTAGGAAGTAAGTAAGTGAGAGAATTAACTGCATGTTTTATTCTGCTGAAGTATGTTAGGAATAATTCCAATTACTAGACAGAGGTAATAAAAGTAGCTTGTGCAAGAAAAATACAAATATTTGTTAATACTGTTCTGTTTTTAGGAAGGTGTAGAATGTGATCCCATTAATGCCATTGCAACAGATAATTAAATCTGTCTTAATGAATAAAGATTCCTTCTAGGGATGCACATATGTAAATGTCCTGTGACTTGATTGTTTCAAAGACTTTGCTGAAAACGATTTCTAATAACTGTTGGTATTGAGGGTCTTCAAACTAACTGTGCCACAGTAAAAAAGGATTGGGTGGATGGCTGACTTCATCATATTCCAGGTAGCTTGGCTCTTAGTAGTCATCAAAATATCGGAAAAGCTAAAGGAACTCGGACTGCATGAGGTGTAGTAAAACTGTGTCTTCAAAAATCATCAGATGCAAAGGCAGGGAGACAGTCCAACGCCTGCAGCCCTCTGCTACTCCCTCGCTCCTCCCAAGTCCTGCCTATAGTTCCCTTTCTCAGGAGCAGCAGAGGCACTCAGTTAGGACTGCCATGCCCCTTTGGTACTCCTGTCCTGGCATGTTAAGGCTATGTGATATTGCAAAAGTAAAGGAATCAAGAACCTACTAACTGATGTTTAAAAGTTAGTCATTTGTGGTGAATCATTATCAAACGGGAATGCTTCTAGAAATCTTGTTTTAAGGATCAAGGTGAGGCCAGATTCCAGTGTAACTTTTCATCAAGTACCTGGAGACAAGGACAGGAACTGTACTGATACACTTGGCTGGCCATATCATGCTAAGCAGTGTGTTAAATGAGGACAAGGCAGCTTGTATGGAGTAATTTGGGTAGCCTGGTGAGCTGTAGCAATCAAAAGTGATTTTAATATAACCTGCAATATCATGAGGCCTCCAAGTGTTGTACTTCAGTGTAGGGACACACTGGGACTAGGGAGATGACTACTTGGGTTACAGTGAGTAAACAGCTGGATGTGACTGCCATCTTGCAGGACAGCAAAGGGGTATGACTTTGGATGTAGGAGGGGCAATGGGGAAGCAAAGAGGAATTGTGTGTGATGCTGGGGTCATGAGCAGCCTATTGAAAATGAGGGTGAGTTCAGACATGAGCTGATTGATGGTCCAGTATCACCAGGAGAGCTTGAAAAGCTCATTCTGTTGCTGGATCTGTTGTTTCTTGATAGATAAATGGAGTAACATAATTGGTGAGATGCACCTTCTGAGGGAGAGCACACTGGAGGCTAAAACACTAACAGACACAGGTATGACACAGAACTGGTGGCTGGGAGCTGCAATCAGGCAATTGGAAAGAAGACATGCATTTGTAAAAGTGAGAGAGCCTAAGTACTGGAACAAATAAATGACACCCAAAAGGTTCCCAGAGCTGAAAGCTTGTTTGTCCAACATAACGCTTTCAGAAAAAGGTTTACCTTACTGTTACGTGTAGTGTCCTGTGCTATATACAGGAATTATTGAGTGTAGTCTGTGGTATCCCACTGCCTTCAGTAAGTCATGGATGGGACTACACAAATCTGCAAAACAGTGTGCTGCATAGTTGAGCCTCAGCTTGCCCTCTCTGATAGAAAATGTACGAACACAACGTGTATATATATACACGGGAGGCATATACAAGGGTGGTGCCTCTTGGCCTGAGATATGTAGCTCCTCTGTTGTGTATTTCAAGAGCAACAGAAGAAACTGGAGTTCGCAAGTGGTGACCAAGGATTTCCTAACCATGTATATGGTTCCTCATGGACTCAAACTGGGAAACATGGATGCATTTCCACTCTGCTTATGCTAGGAAGTGATTCCCTTCTGCCAGGTAGATTATCTTGTGGGTAATGCTATCTGAACTCTTCTCCCTTCTCTGGAACTGATCTTTTTTAGATACAACCAGTTTTGGAATCTTTGCTGCTCTTCTTTGGCAGAGTAACAGCTGAGATCTTTGTGTTCTTCTTCTTGAAGGTGCATCTAAAGAAGTGTCGAGGAAAAGTAGTATAAGTGCAGCAGGAGGCTCACAAGCAATGATTTTATAAGAAATATTTTTAGAGGGTTTTGGGTGTTGGTTTTTTTTTTTTTATAGTGGACAGTTTATCTCTGGTGCTTGCTGCTGCATGATACCGTTATGGGTAAGAACTGATAGGATTCTATGAAGGGTTAGACACCCAGGAATTGAAATTATTTCATTTTATATAAATCTATGCCGTCTCTTGTTCTAGGCTTATAAAACATTTGGTAACAGTGAGGTCTAAGGTGGTGAGCAGGTTATTCTGTAACTGTTTACTAGGATACTTCTTTTGCTTCATCTGCTTCTAGGTACTTTCAACAACAGGAACTGGTGATTCAGAGTTCTGTTTCTAAATTTAATATCAGAAGGAGCGTAGTTCAGGCTGAAGGAACACTGAGGGTGTGTGTACAAAGGGGAGGTGGTGATAAAGGGAGGACGCACCCTGTAAGTTAAAATATGCCATTGTGCCTCTGATTGCAGGGCATACATACTGATCTACAAACAGAATATACATAGATCAGAGTAACAGGTTTTGAGCACTCAGCTCTTCAATGATGATACTTGTACAGTATCTCTCTGTTGTATTTAAAGTAACTGATCTTCAGGGGAAATGCACAATCTTTATTTGAGGATTGGTATCATCAGAAGTGGAGAGAGAAATGGAACAGAGCAAGGAGATTCAAGCTGTGGAAAGAAGGCATCTTAGCTGTGGGATTTTTTGGTCAAGCAAAAGTCTTCCATTTCATTTACGACTACCTCTTGACAGTTGGATAAAGCTTCTCTCTGTTCTTAAATTGAGAGTTACAAATGTTGAAATCTGTTACTTTTTTTCTTTTCTGTTTTTTTTCTCCCTCTGAAGGTTACATGCAGACACAACAGGCGCACCCAGAACTTTGTGTGTGACAAGTATTGGTGAGGAGTTGAAAATCAGAACAATGGTTATACAATATAGCAATGTTAAAACTTGAGCAGGTGCAAAAACATGAAGCATTTGACTATCTCTCTCCTTGCGGGGATGGCAATGGTTACTTTGTCACCCTATTTGTGGCCCAAAGATGGGAACCATTAAGCAGGCTTTCTTTATCCTCTGTGCGAGGATAAAAGGAACAGATCAGTCCTACCTCCCTGGGCTACATTTCTAGCTTAATATAGCACTAATCTGGCAAAAAAGCATCAAGTAGGGATACTGTTCTCTGAACAGAGGAAAACGCAATGTTCATAGATGCTATGAATTAGCTCTTAAGAGCTGCATCAAGAAACACAGTTAAGGGTGGTATTTTGTGACTTCTGTATAAATGCCGTATTTTTCCCTGCATGCAGTCATTCAAACAGAAGTTAAATTCTTTGTTGTAGAAAAAGCTAAGTATTTTGGAATGTTGAGTCTGAAACACAGATGATATACTGTAGCAAAAGACTCCCATGGGATTTTTTTACGAGATGGATTTTATTTGTTAAATGAGTGTTCAGTAGTTCTTCAGTACATGCTATTGTATTGCTTGTGTGATGTCTTACAGTGTCACTGGTCTGATCTGGACTGTGATGACTGAATAAATTGCATCATTTGCTAACTGTGGAAAGATGGCTGGATCTGTAAGACACATTTGTGTACATGTGCATTTTGTAACAAAATTGTAAATCATAAATTAAAGATGTTCAGTTAATGGCAAATACAAGCTATATTCTTAACTCATGTTCTTGTCTGCCCACAGGAGTTCCAAGACTCAGAGGGGTTCGTAGGGGAAACTGAAGCTGCTTTTATACTCTGTTTGAGGAGGGGGAAGTAATGAAATAAGTTATGTAGTATAAGACTTCTTGAAAATGGAGACTTTTAAGTGGTCTTTGGGCTTCTACCAAGGAGCATGCTGCTGGCATTTTGGTTTTGTGCATTAGAGAAAATAAAACACCAGAAATCCCTTGGCTTTCATCTCTAGAGAAATAGCTGCACTTTGCTGCTATGTTTTGGCCATGTTGGTTTTTGGCATGGTTGTAGTAATTTATAATTTTGTGTCCTGTGGGTTTTCAGTGACTTAAAATTACGAAGAAGAAATAGTTTGTCCTGTGGTGGTTGGTGAGATGGTGTTATAGTTGTCAGGGAGACCTTTCCTAGCAGTTGGAGGATTAGACCTGTAGTCTTGTGGCTTTGACAATGACAGATGTCACAGAGGAGGACTGAAGAAGACTATAGTGGCTGTCAGTGATGGCATAACCTGACTGATTGTCCCTTGCTGACCCTTGCCTTGGACGATAGAGTTATAGACCTCCTAATTAAAAAGCCCAGGTCTCACTGGGAAAATTTGAACACTTTATGTTAACATGCTTATACTTTTACTCATTGATAAAAAACTTCTGAGTCTGTTACAGACTCAAAAGCAGTAGGAAGAGATTAGAAGAATCTTTATTCAGACCTCTGTTCAAATTGCAGCTATTCACAAATAGCAACTCAGAGGCAAGAAATCATTTTATGCAACTTGATAATTTCAAGTGTGCCATCATCACATTATTTTTTTTGTTAAGTGAAGGCAGTAAAGATTTCCTAATAAGTGAGTCACAATAGCATTATTGCTCTTATTTATATAACTTGAGATCTTGTAGTCTAATCCTGTTGGCCTTTACCTCCATGACTGTTTTAATTTTTTATGGGGATTTTGTTTCTGTTTTAAAGCCACTTCATGATTACTCATTTCGTTTGTTTCTTGCACATATACAGCCAGTTGACTCTTCCACCACTGGGGTGGAAGTAAGGCTTTATTGCAACTTGCTTCTCTGAATCTGACAAAGCAAGTATCAGTGAATATGGCCAGTTTCAGCAAGTAAGCCTATCCAGAGCACAAAGAAGTGCTATACCCCAGTTAATTATAAGTAGAAAACTCAGCTGCAACCACTGAGGAAGAGTTCCAGTAACTGAAGAGAGAGTTTTATTTGTGAATTGTACCCACATGGAAATAACAAAATTTCCTGCTACCTTATATCCTTCAATGTTACATTTGTTGAATCACTTTTCAGAATAGAGTTACATGTTAAATAATTTCAATGCACTGCTAATTCTTGAAAACTTTCTTTAGTATGGCTTGACTTTGTGACTTTTCCTGTGGCCAAAGAAGATAAGCCTTTCATTCCAATTTCTAGCCCACTGCGGAGACTTAGAGGTTCTTCCTTTTTGTTATGAGTCAGACTTGAAACTTTGCCTTCCTCAAACATTGCTGTTATACAGTATGAAATCTGATGCAATTCAACTGAATTTTTGGGCCATAATCCTTTTGAGACAGGGTTACACAATGTATAATGTGGTAAGGCTTTGATATAGAGTAGAAAATTGAACTGTTTATGCAATATAAATATCAAGTGTTAGCAGAGTCTAGCTCTTTGTCCAAAAACCACTTTTCTGGGGGTTTGTTTCAATATGAAGAAACTCTGACCGAAACCCAGGAGCTGGAGACACAAGGAGCATAGAATTCAAGTATTGTGAAAGGGAGTGGCATCTGGTGCATGGCATGATGAGACAGAGGCAGGATGCCCCTACTGAGTCAGAAACACTATTGCCATAATGGTTTGTCATTTGCAGAATGTTTTAACCCAACAGTAGCTCTGCCACTTTTAACAGAGCAGACAGCACAATAAACCATTAGCGATGTTTTGGGACAAGGCTGCAACTTTCCATCAAGCGTAAAGAATGGTGGTTGGCTGTCTGTCTGACTGTCAGCCAGCTGTTGTGTTGGCTTTTCTCTTTCTTGGCTTCAAACCCCAAATAGCAGCCATCTCATGCCTGCTTCTGTGTGGTGAATGTGGGTCCAACCCATGTGTTTCTGCAAGAGTCTTCTGATCAGGGGCTTCTTCACAGTGAACACAAAGACAGCTGTGTCCTTATGCAAGAATTGGGAGCTTACAGCAGTAGCACATCACCTGCCTTCCTAAAGTCACCCTTTTGGGTCTTTCCTGCTAGGTCAGTTGATACTGTGTGTGGGTGTCCCATGCCTCGTGATGGACGTACAGAACAGTCCTTTACTTTGACTTCCTAAAGCAAGTCTGTTCTTGGGAAACTGAAACCGGCGAAGGCTTAAAGGAATAATTTACTTAAACTTTGTTAATCCAAAGTCACTTGGTGGTTTTATATGCAAGGGAAAAGGTTTTTGTTTTAGCTTTTAAGGAACTTGAAATGGAGATTAGAATTGTTGTTTAGTCTAAAAAGGAACAAAAGCTATCATAGAGTTCTGGGCCTTGATAAAATTTCAAAGACAGGCTGTTACAAAACTTCAAGTGGATGGTTTCATTCATGTTTTGGTCTGACCATGACAAATCAGTCAAGAGTTTAGGATGGCTTATGGGCATGTAGTCATATGTATATTATTGCTGTACACCCACATACACAGGCAGTAGTCCAAGTGTGCAGATGAGATAACAGGAACACATAAATAAAGTGGTTGGCTAGTTGTCCTAATGTTCTTGAGTAGATCCTTGTTAAAATAATGCCAGTCAAACTTATGAATAGACCTGCTGTATCAAAGATGACTTGCATTCAGCTATGATGCGATACAGGTCACTCTGTGGGAAATTGTGGCTGTTTTGTTTTGTGTTGAATCAACAACTTGAAATGCAAACCAAGAGCTCAAGTAATCCCTGCTGTCCCCTGATAGTTGCAGGATGTCTCCAGGCTACCCTGTTCTAAGAGAGGGCTGTTTGTAGGCCCATGAGGCCACACCACCTGATCACTGGGGAATGTGAGGTCTCTTCGTGCCTGCGCAGGGAGGGGAGCACTGTGGTTGTCCAGCCTCTCATCACTACCACTGCACTGGAAATGGTGTTTTCGGGTGTCGTTACAAAATAAAAGCAACACTCGCTCCGTTGTTCCTTCTTTGTACATCTGAGAGGTGATGATCTGTGCATCATGCATGCCTACAGAAATACTGCTGGAAGTGATGTTAAAGAAGAATTTGTCCTAGGACACCAGGGCAGCAAGGAGAGGCTGGATTGCACCTGTTTCTGAAAGTGTTGCCTTATGCTTATGAGAATCAGGGTGCTGAAATCAGTGGTGATGTACTTGCACAAGCTTACACTTACCATTTCCCCTCTTCTTTGAAACCTTGGAATGCTGGGGGAAGGGCTAAAAGGCCATTTAAAAGGCAAGGACCTTTCTTCTGCCAGATCAGCATGATGTTAGTGCTATGTCCTGAACTTGCCTAGCTGGTTGCCTACACTTAAACAGAGCCTCCTGGGGCCCTGCCTGCTGAAGGATATGAAAATTACCTGATTTGGCTGTGTACTGAAACAACAGAAACAATAGCAACAACGAAACCTGACTATTTTGTTTTCTTCCAGTTAGAAGGCAAATCTACATTTATTTCTGTAGCAGCTGGGTAGTGACTATTGTGCTACCCTGAAGTGATGTGAAACTTGCTAAAACAAGTTCAAATGGTGAGCACCTGCAGTAAGGGGAAGCTGCCTGCAGAATAAAAAAAATGCTGCCTCTGCACTGATTTCCTGATTTGGCCATTGAAGCAGATAGCACATTGTCTGTAAAAGTCAGACAGTGACATGGTACATGGCTGCATGTCTATGAAGATGGCTGCCAAAAACTTTATTGCAAGTGCGTGGGGAAGGCTGTAGTAATCATGGAAAGGTCATCAGTTCTGGACTAGTGTTGTAGATTGAGCAAAACGTCTCCTCTCCATAGTTTTATTTGTTTGAGGTGAAGTGTATACTTGGAAAGCTTCATAATCTGTTTTAAAGCAAAATTGACTGGAAAAGAAAGCTTCATTATCTGTTTCACTGGAAGGGTAGGTTTCAAGACCTATTATGTCTAGTGCCTTATTTTTGAGATCGCATCATCCTCAAACCAGTGCGAAGAAGTATGGCTAAGTATATAGGAATGCTGTCACTGTAAAGAGATTTATCTGGACATAATGTTAAGCCTTCTCAAAGATGATAGTGCATTAAAATGTTAAATTTGATTATACTTTAATCATGCTGTTATCTTACTTTTTTATCTTCTTCTGGAAGCCTGAGGGGTTTTGGTTTTTTGCTTTGAATGTTACAGCCACAAACATGCTTATCATTGCCTAACAAATAATCACTTTTAGATTGTGAGCCTTCAGGGGCAAGGGTTGTCTGCCCACTCCCTGCTGGAGAGAGCCCTCAGTGCAGAGGTTACAACTGCAGCTGGAGCATTTGGGTCAAATCATTATATAAATTTAGTAATAGTAAATATTTAAATTGGAGGCTGTATGGATCTGTTGGTGCTGGTGAATGGCAACAGGCAACACAATGGAGCCTTGCTGAACCTTTTTGCAGTGCTGAAAGCTTGCTTGTTAGAGCAGGAATGCTGCAATCTCGGGAAGGACAGCAAGTCTTTTGGAACATTCTTTTTATCCTTGAGGCAACGTTTTGAATGGAGTTTTGAGAAAATAAAGCATAAAATTGAAGGAGGTTATCTGAGCTCATCAGCAAAATTTCAAAACAACAGTCTCCAAAATATGTGTTGTAGTGCAATTCCTTTTTATGCTTAAGTACTGAATTAAAGTACACACCCTGAACCAAACAATTATGGGACTAGATGGACTAAGTAATTAGCTTACCTCTTACAGAAAGCAGCTTAAGTTTAGAAGAGGAAAAAGAAGTATAGTAAACTTAAATAAATCCCTTTGAGGATAAATGCTTCAGCTGCAGGCATTTTTCCTGGCATGAAACCACTGGGGATTCAGCTATTGGAAGTTTGGCAGGAATGCAGTAACATTAATAAATCATCCTTCATCTGTTGATCAGAGTTTTACATGAGAAGTCATCATTGTTACCCATCTGGCAGGGTATCCAAAGCATAGAAGATCTCTCTGCTTGATAAAGAGCAGGTAGGGTTGGGAGCAGGCTCTCTCAGCTGTGCGGTGTCTGCCCGGGGAGGGGGGCAGGACGGTGGGGGAGTGTCTGAAGCTGCTTAACTGTTAACTCCAGTAGTTTCTGTGACTGGGGCTTTACAGCTAGCCCTTGGCTTGAGTGAGGAAATGTCCCCCTTCTCTCTGGGGAGAAAAGAAGCTGTGTGACATTTAAGTAGGAACATAGTATGACTGTTGTTCCATGAAGAGTTTGAGACACTGTGTATTTGAAAAACTGAGGGTGAAGCCTGTTTCTTGAGCTTTAAACTAACCTTTTCATTTTTTTATCAAAGCAACATAGTGAGTAAAGGGAAAGGTGGAATTAAAGTGTCTTTTTTCATATCCTTATTGTCAGCTGCATTTGATGCACTTTCCTACTGCTCTTGCCACAGAAAAGATCTTGGCAGAAACAGGGAAACTCTGATGTGTGAGGAGGAGGCTTGTGTTTACATGTAGCTTCTTGTGTCACTGGTGTGTATGTGCATATTTAATTTGCTTTTGTTGTTTCAATGTTTTTTATTTTAAGTGTGACCTTTCCTAGATTGCTTTTAGCCAAAGGATGTAATGAAAGTGCTACTGCAAATATTTGATAATACAGTAGATTGTGTGTGTGCAAATCTTGTATGATACTTCCATTCAATGTGTAACCCAGTAAGAGTCACTGTATTTGCTGGCTGAAGAGATGAACCAGCTCACACAGGGAACAACAGAACCTGTTCTTTAGTTAAAGGAACTCTTTGTCTACTTTTGGCTCTAGATCTCCACGAGGATGCTGTGAATGTTCCAATTCAAGGTTGTTGACGTGTCCGTTAAAAATAAAAAAAAGAAGGGGAAAGTATTCATTGGAAATAATTTACTTTAGTTACTTGGTAAACCTGCCTTCATTTGGATGGGAATGCAGTTTAGAAATTAAGTAAACCTAGACTTTAGTACCATGAGTTAGGGTGGAGAGGCTGTTTTGCCCTTAAGAGGGGCTATTAAAATCTGTAGCAAAGTGGACTTCAACAACGCATTTCTTTGTCTTTGACAGGTACTCCTCCTTATTATTTAGGTACATTTAGGGTGTGTAGTTAGAGCTACTAATGTACCCTGTAATAAGATCTGCATCTTTACATTCTGTGGCTTAAAATCACCAAAGTATCAGCTCTATGTATGCCAAGTTCCAATTTCTTAACACCTTGAAGTTGCCCTGGTTCCAAATGAATTCAAAATGAGATGAGACAGCCTGGCAGTGTGTGTAGCTGGGGGTCAGAAATGAGTATTTTTCAGAGAAATTGCATGAGTTGCTGAGTGCCATCTCTACATGAGATAAAGCAATTTCATATAACAAGCTTTGTAGCCATGTGGATTTTCTTATGTAAAAGCAAATTTAGATAATAACTCGGGATCTAAACTTTTTTTAACTGTTCTGGTTTTTGGTTCTAAACTAAAAAGTAAATAAGTTTGTTATATTTTTTCCTTTTTCTCTTCCAATCTTTTTAATTTATTTCTTAATTGTATTGCTGGGGATTTTAGTGATAAAAAGTGGTCTCTAGGGTCTAGAGTTACCAGATGTGCTTTTTTTTTGGTGCAGCTTGCTTTTGCAACTTGGTAAATTCCCAAAATGCTCTGGTTAGTAGAAGTGCCAGATGTTTACTGTGTGTTTCTGTGCTTCTGATAGTGGTCATGAAAACCCTGCAGAAACCTCATTGCCTAAAAGATAGGGGAACATCAGATTTAGAAATGTGGAAGGGATTAAATGTTTACACTTGAGCCAGCAACTGTTAGGTTATTGTATGGTGTAACTTTTAATTGCATTGTATGTCCATGTCAACACAGGTTAAATTAATTGCAGTAGCTTTCAGTTATGTCTTCACTTGAATAAAAGGGCTTGGTGTTAAACTGGGAGTCTTACACAAGTTAGGCAGTCTTTTCAAGATTCCTTGTTCTGAGTGCTTTAGGACTTCTCTGAAATTAAATACAGTGTCCGCTCACTGGTTTTGGTCTATGTAAAACAGAAAATGCTGTTGGAAATTTGGTCGCTCAGCCTTGGAGGTGTGACTTTGGTCACTGAGGGTATGCTGCTCAGATAAAAGAAGGATGAGTTGGCATTGCATAAATAACAGTGATCATAACAGCAGTGTGAGGTTGGGAGTGCCTGTGCCCAGGTATGCTGAGCCATGTTCTTTGCCCTCATCTGCAAGGTCCTTTACCTCTGCTGTAGGATTTCTGTTCTGGCAGTTGTGCCCATCAAATGCTTGTGCATTCATGGACTGTTACTTACAGATATGAAAAGCATCCAAGTTCAGTCTTTACCCTGCTAGGGTCCAGCCTCGTTAACCGTCTCTTTTGGTTTCTTGCATGTTGCCTTGCTAGGTAGTTTGTTTTATAACTGTAAAATCACATGTGGTCAACTGACTTCAACTGTAATAAACGTAATACTGAGCTCTTTACTGGCTATAGGGACCCATGAAGAAGGATGCTCATGGACCACTTAATCTAGTCATTTCCTCCTCCCATGTCTTCTCTCATACCCCTTGTGCTCTCTGATGCTGCTAACCTGTGAGAAACAGGTATGGAGCAGTGTTGCTGAATGTTCAGCTTAGGGCCTCTCTGAGGTTTCCAAGATCAGAAACTGAGAAGTCACATTTCGAAGGATACTGGGTGCCTGCACTGCACTCAGAAGCCTGGGAGTAAGTTTCCATAAAAACTGAAACTTGTACTTTTGGTCAGAGCAGCCCTCCCATAAGAGCATGCTCAGGACTGTAGTGGGCAAAGTGGGAAGTTGCTAATTTTCTGTGCTCTGTAGACACAGAATTTGCATGTGGCAAATACAGAGTTAATTGTGTCAATAACTGTTGGGGGGAGGGGGGTTGGGGAGCTTTAATTATGTTGATAATCCTTGAGTGTTTGGGAGAGCTACCCAGAAATGTAACAGTGGGCTCCTGTTTTGAAAGTCATCCTTAAACAGACCTTTCCAGTCACTTACTGCAAGGAAAAATGAGGTAAGATTTGACAGTTTATTGTTAGAGAAATAATGGCTGCTAATACTGCTTTTTTAAATACCACATTGATTACAAAACCATCTGTGTAGGAGTGGTGTATAGCACTAGACCTTCGAAGAGCTGGTAAACAAGGAAGATTGAATGTAAACACTTAAATGGCAGCATCCAAAAGTAGGTTAAGAGTGTTATACAACCTGAAAAAGCCTTGCTTTGAAGGGCAGAATTTTTGAAGGTTTAAAAAAAGAAAAAAAGGGTTTTTTATAGGTTTCATTTTTGTAAATGGTACTAATCTGACATTATGTAAAGAATCATAATTTTTGTCTCCAGTTTACTGAAGCCTCATATTTCTATATAGTCTGAGAGAAATTAGATTTTGATAATTTTTCGTTTAGCAAATTACTGTCAGTCAGATTTGTTGTTCATAAAGGTGATGATTTGATGATTCCTTAATTGGAGAATGTATTTGCAGGCTATATCAGAGATTATATATTCCCCTTAAGTGAAAATCCAAAATTAAAGTTATGCAGTTTGGGCACTGGGATGGGAGAATTGGAGATATGGGTTAGATGTGGGGAATTTTGTTATGTTGTTTCTTAAATAATGAGTGTATGAGTGGTGCTAATGATTCCTCCTTATTTAAGTGTGTTATCAAATAACAGCATCATGTGCCTCCATATATATTTATCTAATGAGATTTAATTATAATTAAAAGGTAATGGGCAACTCCTGTTCTTTAGTTGAAATGTTTTTCTATAGGAAACCTCCTTTCAGTGTTCTGCTTTTTTTTTTTTGTTGTTGCTTTTTCCTTGTTCAGTTATCATCCCTTACAGGGTAGCCAAACAAAAATAAAACAACCTACATTTAAGATAAGTAAATTTAGTTGCTGTCACATTTTTAAGAAAGAAACAGTGAGTGGGAATTCTTGTCATTCTATTTGAGTTGAAAAAAATACTGGAAATCTTTTTCTATGCAGCTTTTTGTGTTAAATCTATTTCTGATTTTCCAGAGACAAAAGCACTGATCAGGAAGTATCTGAAAACATAAGCCACGCTTAGCCTTGCCTTCTGGTGCTACTGTTCTGCAATACCTTCCATCACTGAAGAAGTAGCAAAACATTTCATATAGTAACGAAACACTATAAAAATGAATGTGTCTGTATGCTCAGAATGCATACATTCATACATAGGCTTTCCTGTATGTCTTTATGTGTTATTTCACACAGATTTGGGGTTTCCTTACAGTTGGTTCTCTGAAGAAAAGAAAAAAAGATAATGACATCATTTTGACCTTTGCAGGTTATCTTTGAACAACTGATAATTGCAGGGTCCTGGCTGATGGGAGTCTCTTAATCCATTCTTATCATATTAAGGTCTAATAGTCTGCCTTTAGAAGTAGGAAAACAAGGGAAGTAGAAACAGTTGGTGGAGAGAGACAGCAAAATATACAGCGGAAATAAATTTAAACCTATGGTCACTCGATCAAAAGCAAGCTAGCAAAGTCTTTTAGTTATGGGAAAAACTTTCCTTCTCCTTAATTTCCTGTGGGAAGGGAGAAAACAATTTTGTTCATGGTAGCACTTTTCAGCTAGAAATGTTGAGGTTTTTTTTAGGAAATTCTTTACCAGTTGCGGTGACAAGGCAAATTCAAGAATCTTTCTGTTTTCTGAGACAAAGTAAACTTGTTTGGAGTCTTGGGAACTTGAGAGTAAATTGAGTGGATCATGTGCTGCAATTCTGGTTTTATTTGTTTGTTCTGACTTTGAATTTGCTTTAACTTTAAATATGCTTTTAAGACTGGAGGACCAGTGATTTACAGGACAGACAGTTTTTATCTGTAAGTACAGGAAGCAGTAGGATGTAAATAAACATTAGTGACATACCAATCTGCTGCCTCCTTTTCCACTAACTTCTGTATTTAAGCTAGGACAATTTCTTAGGAAATATCCGCAACATGTTCATTTTTTATTTGAGCATTTATAATCTTGAAATATGTCAGATGTTCACCAGGCTAATCACATTCTGAGCTCTTTCTATTTCAGCTTTTCTTTAAGACTAATGGAGTTATGGTAATTAAGAAGAATTATTATGAAATTAATTGTTACCGTTGCCCATGTTGATTTAACATGGGCCTGTAACAATTGTATTGTCACTGTTAATTTTTCACTCTTTTTATTCCATTTCCACTGCAACTTGTAGAACTGCAAAATTAAAGAATTTTATTTAATTCTAAAGCTTCAAATCACACTCCTATGCTGCTTTCAAAACTTCAGGTTTTTCCACCTAAAACCTTAGAAGATAGCAAGGAAAAGCTGTGCTTAGTACAATTGTGTTTATTTAGGCTAATTTTTTTTTTTTTTCAGGAGACAGAATACAGCCAGTAGGTAGGAAGTAATGGATGGAGCTGGGAGAAGTTAATTTTATGCTAGAACATCATCTAAGTTACAGAACTGGAGACAAAGGGTTTGGGAGAAAAAAAGACTACTTGTTGAAAGTCCTTGTGTAGTTGTGGAGCCCTAATGATCATACTGCAATAGGCTTGAATTGAAATCTGTTTAATCTGTAAAATCTTATTAAAACTCAGCTAAAATACGCTATTTTGAAAAGGAGACTGTCCTGAAATTCCACGTTGGGAATTAAAAAAAAAAATTCTTCAAGAACTGCAGTTTTCTAGTTTGGGTCTCTTGGGATCTCAGTGTGTCAAAACTCCATGTTCTGCTGAGCCTCAAGGTCCATTTGGTGCTTTGCAAGCCCTGAAAAGGGCTGAAAGAAATGCATGTTTTCACCATGAGAAATGAGATATTTTAACGTTTCAGCTGCACAGTACTTTGTTTTTCAGTTTGAGCTACCTACTTACAGACTCTTCCTGCATCAGAGTTGAGAGTAGAGCATACACTGGTCTTGAGGAGGGACACCTATGGCATAGTGTTGCAGGCTCTGCCTGCCAGACACAGACTGGCATTTGAGTTCTTTTTTTTTTCTTTGTTTTTTCCTTACTTCTGTGTTATCACTGCACCTTATAATGAAACTCAACCCCCAATCTGGCACTCTTAAAATGAGTTGAAAATTAGTGATGAAAATTAGTGATGAAAAAACTATATATCTACTCCAAGGAATATTCTAGATATTAGGCTTTAAAAGCAGGTTTTAAAAGCTTTGAATAGTTTAAGTTCATCTGTGGAGTAAAGAAAACCCAAATCCATTATGATACAGCGCAGAGCTGTTGTTCTGAGTACCTCTTAATAGCTTGATATCTAATTACGTGCAGAATAAAAGTTAACTTCTATTTCTATGGTTATTAGTTTAGGAAAATCAAACACCAATATATGTAATGATGGATTTTAAGAGAAAATATCCAATTCATTTGCAGCCTGTCAGAATGTGTCTTATACTGTATATAGGTTTTTAGTTTTTTGTTTTTAAGACTCAGGGCATTTACATATTTTAGACTTGTGAGGACAGAAATGTGTTTTCAGCTCTTGGAATTGATTTTTACTAGCTAGAAAAAGGTCTGCCTTGTCTTTTATGAGACACTGCGTTAGTAATGCCACAGAGGAGTTTTTTGTGTTTTATAACTGCTAATCTCTGCCAAAACAGCAGCTCTTCTGTGAGTATCAGTAGCTTGAAAGAAAAGACACGTTGAGAACACTGAATGTGGTACTTCTTGGTGTAAAGCTCCTGTTACACCATGCTGCCTACAGCTTCACAAAGAGGATTACACAGGCTCTGTTGTGTCTCCTTTTTGTTGTGTTTCCTTTCCTTTTTGGAAATAATTTTTTATGTGCAAGACAGATATCTGGTAGAGATCATTTTTAGCTTTAGCTTTTTTTTTGTTGTTCTTTCTAAGCTTTTAGCTGCAACCACTTTGTGCTCTTGTCATTTCTTTTTCAGTTGCTTAAAGCAGTCATGTGTCTGCAGTGCTTTGGTTTCGGGGCTTTATCTATGTGTCATCATGGCAGAAGCAAAAAAAATCACCTTTGTTCTGTGAAAGGAATTCTGCAGGCTGTGCCCCAAACCACAAAGAAGTAACTTCCCACATAATTAGCTAGTGCAAAGTTGAGCGAAAGGCTAGCCCCAGAGAAACAAGCAGTAGCAGCTACCTGTGTTTGTTAGAGGAGTCACCTCATTCTTCCTTCCCATCCTACTTGTCCTCCTCTCCCTGCATAGCTGTGTGAGCAGAGGCTCTTGTATATGTGCATGACTTGTCCTTGCTCTTCTTTAGAACTACTGCACTAGTAACCTTGTGGATGAGAAGTTCTTGTGACAGTCGAGGTAGGTGAGACCACAGTGAAAACAGCCTGGAGATAGGACCATCCCATCCAAAGAGATTGAGGGGGGGAAAAACATCTATGCAGGCAAAAAAAAAAATCACCTGCTGCCCTTTTGTGGTTCTCCTGTCCTCTCTGTTCACTTTAACACAAATTACTAATTCTGTTCATTTTCACACTGTTTTTATCTAAATGTCAAAGGTAGCAATTATAGGGCAAGCAGTCATGCTGTGACTCGGTGTAGGTAAGGTCTGGGAGACATTAACGAAGAAGGGAGTTTGTATCTAACTTCCAAGTAAGGCACTGTGAGGCTTTGATAGCTGCGGGGTGTGTTACTGGTCTGTGTTCTTCAGCACTTCCTACAGCAACTCCAGCCATGGGGAGGCATGTGGGGAAAGGCTCAGGAGCCATGCTGCTGGGAGGGGGCTCTTGTGGAGCTGGGAGAACTGTAAGATCTTGACAGCTTGTATTACCAATGAGGGAGGAGTATTTGACATTCATTTGCCCACTGGAAAAAAAAAAAAGAAAGTGAGAGCTGGAAGCTCCTTCTGCTGGTTCCCTGAGAAACTGAGCCCTAACTTATAAGTTTTGGCAACTGTGCCAAGAGCACCAACAGAAATGAGTGCTGCAGTGAGATAAAGCCCTCTCCCAAGTGTCTGCCTTACCAGATCCCAGGCTTGGTATGCAAAACTGGTAGAAGGTTCTGGGAGGAGAGTGTGAGAAGCTGAGGGCTGTATCCCCTCCTTGTGTTGGAGGAAATGCATTCATTATGAGCTCTGTGCCAGTAAAGAGGGACCACTGGCCTTCCCACAGACCGGGATATGGGTGCTGCTTGCACTGGTATGGGGAAGGAGGAGTGCTCATGCAGGCCTTTCACCATATGGGCAGTAGCTGATACTTGAATTCTGCATGTAGAAATGTCTGTTGTCAAGAAATAATTATCACGTTGTATGTACATCGCCTGTGACACTATCTCTTAGGGTGTGTAAGGTGCAGGTCTGTATGAACTGGTGTGCTACAAGTTAAAAATAATAAATCTAATGTGTCTTGATACTGCCTGCTATGATCTCCTTGTGCTCTGCTAAGCTGTTCTTCTCCCAAGCAAAGGGACCCAGACGCTGTGTGATAATGTATGTCCTGTCTCCTTCCCCACTGCATGAGTGCACACAAGCTAGATATTTTTTTTGTTTTAGAAATGGCAAATTTGGGTTGCAAGTTCATCAGTTAAAGTGATGATTTTATTGCATCCTGCTTGCACAGGAAGCTTATTTTTTTTAAAGTCATTGAGTCCTCTATACTTTGTCAAAAAAAATAAAAAGAAAAGCAAGCCATTTAAAGCTGTAAAGAGGTTTGGATTCTCACATGATCAGTTTGCTGCCTTGTCTCACAGTGCATATGTTTAACATAAAGTGAAAGCCTTGCAGTCTGCTCCTGTGCTACCTGCACTAACAAGCTTCCTACGATCACTAGGCTGTGATAATAATGGGAAAAAATGTTTTCCCCATTATGTTAAAGAATTGTGGAGGTTTTTTTCCTTGGTTAGCTGAGGGAAAAAATATATTCAATACCATTTGATCCAATCATAGAATAGTTTGGGTTGGAAGGAACCTTAGGACCATCTAGTTACAACTTTCCTACCATGGACAGGGATGCCACTCAGTAGATCAGGTTGCTTAGGGCCCCGTCCAACTGTTTCTTATTTTAAAGCATCCAAGCTTTATTAAGCATATTAAAATTTGTGCCAAATACTCACATAGTAACTGCAAGGCTTTCACTTGTACAGTGGTACTTAAAAGGGAAAGGAGCCAATTAATCTGATAAAACATGTGGATGCTCAATAGCAAGGAGTGGGAGATACTGGCTGTTATTGTGTTAGATAAAAAGGAATGAGAGACCTAAAATATGCTGTCCAAGTCATGAGCAGAGTGCAAAGCATTTAAGAAATGCTATTTTGTTTAAATGCAAGATACTACAAAATGCTGGATGTTACATGCTCAGACTCAAGCAATCATTTTTACAGAATGGAATTTTGTGCAGTGTAGTCTGTTGTTGCTTTTCTTGTTATTAATACATATCAGCTACAGCATTTTACGTTTCATATATTATAACCTCAATAGTCAACAATACTGATTTTGTCTTTGCTCTCTTGTAGGAATGTTTACCCTTGCAGAAGTTGCTTCGCTCAGTGACATCCAGCCAACTTACCGTATCTTGAAACCATGGTGGGATGTATTTATGGATTATCTTGCTGTTGTTATGTTAATGGTTGCCATTTTTGCTGGAACCATGCAGCTGACGAAAGACCAGGTGGTCTGCTTGCCAGTTTTGCAGTCTACTGTAAATTCAAAAGTGCAGCCTGGTACATCAGAAAAGGCTGACTTCACCACTGTTGAAACAGCCACTGCTCAAGGAGAAGAAGCATCAATGAGAACTGTTTCCTCTGGAAGTGCCCCTACTGTAACACCTGACATTTTTCTGAGCACAGCTACTACTTTTCAGTATCAATCCACTGAATCAGATCAGGAGCTGAAGAAGGAGCAAAAAGATTCCTCAGGCCGTAAAACAAATTTGGATTTTCAGCAGTATGTATTTATTAACCAGATGTGCTATCATTTGGCTCTTCCTTGGTACTCAAAATATTTTCCCTATCTTGTTCTCATCCATACTATCATTTTAATAGTCAGTAGCAATTTTTGGTTCAAGTATCCCAAGACTTGCTCAAAAATAGAGCATTTTGTGTCTATATTGGGGAAGTGTTTTGAGTCTCCTTGGACTACAAAAGCATTGTCCGAAACAGCCTGTGAGGACTCTGAGGAGAACAAGCAGAGGTTAACTGGTGCCCAGTCCCTGCCCAAGTATGTTTCCACTAGCAGTGATGAAGGAAGCCCAAGTGCTAGCACTCCCATGATAACCAAATCTGGCTTCAAATTTTCAGCTGACAAGCCAATGATTGAGATTCCCAGCGTCACGATTTTAGATAAGAAAGACGGAGAGCAAGCCAAAGCATTGTTTGAGAAAGTCCGTAAGTTCCGGGCTCACGTGGAAGACAGTGATCTGATTTATAAGCTCTATGTTGGCCAGACCGTCATCAAGACTGTCAAGTTCATATTTATACTTTGCTACACTGCAAACTTTGTCAACACCATTAGTTTTGAACACATCTGTAACCCAAAAGTGGAACACCTGATTGGCTACACACAGTTTGAATGTACACACAATATGGCTTACATGTTGAAGAAGCTGCTTATCAGCTACATCTCCCTCATTTGTGTCTATGGTTTTATCTGCCTCTACACGCTTTTCTGGCTGTTCCGAATACCTTTAAAAGAATATTCCTTTGAAAAGGT
This sequence comes from Serilophus lunatus, assembly GCA_013399895.1. Lineage (NCBI taxonomy): Eukaryota > Metazoa > Chordata > Aves > Passeriformes > Eurylaimidae > Serilophus > Serilophus lunatus. The sequence goes on along the minus strand of VXBA01006210.1, from coordinate 829,419 downwards.
CAGAGAAGAGAGTAGCTTCAGCGATATCCCTGATGTCAAAAATGATTTTGCATTTCTCTTGCATATGGTAGATCAGTATGACCAGCTGTATTCTAAGCGATTTGGTGTCTTTTTGTCAGAGGTAAGCGAGAACAAACTACGCGGCATTAGTTTAAACCATGAATGGACTTACGAGAAGCTTCGGCAACATGTTTCCCGCAATGCCCAAGACAAGCAAGAGCTGCATCTCTTCATGCTGTCGGGGGTCCCCGATGCAGTGTTTGATCTGACAGATCTGGATGTGTTGAAACTGGAGCTGATTCCTGAAGCAAAAATTACAGCCAAAATTTCCCAGATGACAAATCTTCAGGAGCTTCATCTGTACCACTGCCCTGCAAAAGTCGAGCAGACTGCCTTCAGCTTCCTCCGGGACCACTTGAGATGCCTTCATGTGAAATTCACAGATGTTGCAGAAATTCCTGCGTGGGTGTATTTGCTCAAAACCCTTCGTGAATTGTACTTGATAGGCAACTTGAACTCTGAAAACAATAAAATGATAGGGCTTGAGTCTCTCAGAGAGTTGAGACATCTTAAAATTCTCCATGTGAAGAGTAATTTGACCAAAATTCCCCCCAATATCACAGATGTAGCACCACATCTGACAAAACTTGTCATTCATAATGATGGCACTAAGCTTGTGGTACTCAATAGCCTTAAGAAAATGACTAATGTTGCGGAGTTGGAACTGCAGAACTGTGAACTGGAGAGAATTCCCCATGCCATCTTCAGTCTTTCTAACTTGCAGGAACTGGATTTAAAGTCAAATAGTATACGCACAATTGAAGAAATCATCAGTTTCCAGCATTTAAAAAGATTGACTTGTTTAAAGCTGTGGCACAATAAAATAGTCAGCATTCCTCCCTCCATTACTCATATAAAGAATTTGGAGTCTCTTTATCTCTCCAATAACAAACTCGAAACCTTACCTCCCGCAGTGTTCGGTTTACAGAAACTTAGGTGTTTAGATGTAAGCTTCAACTCAATTGCGGTGATTCCGGCGGAAATAGGTTTGCTTCAAAATCTTCAGCATTTTCACATCACAGGAAACAAAGTCGACGTTTTGCCAAAACAGTTGTTCAAATGTGTTAAATTGAGAACTTTGAGTCTGGGGCAAAACTGTATTACCTCAATCCCAGATAAAGTAAGTCAACTGTTGCAGCTGACTTACCTGGAACTGAAGGGAAACTGCTTGGACCGTCTGCCAGTTACACTGGGGCAGTGTCAGCTTCTCAGGAAAAGTGGGCTTATAGTGGAAGACCACCTCTTTGATGCTTTGCCCTCAGAAGTTAAAGAGGTGTTGAATCAAGACACAAGCATTCCCTTTGCTAATGGGATTTAGACTGAGGTGAAATGCTCTATAGCTGACTTGCAAATGACAAATGCTAAAAAGTATGGCAATTGTAAGATCATGTTTTAGAAAGCAGAATTCCTTGGAAGGCAGGACTACTAGCAGGATTAGAAGAGGTGTAACTGGGTGTTCAATGTTTGCAGTGTTCTTTTAAAAGATCATTTCAAAAATTTTTGAGAGGATAAAGAACCTTAATAATCTCAATTCTTCTTTCCTTAAATTGTTTGTAACTTGGATGCTGCCGCTTTTGAATGTTTACAAATTTGCTTGCCTGCTTAAAGTAAATGATTAAATTGATGACCTTTTCTTACTATGCAAGTTATTCCTTAAGGTCTGATTTTATTTTAGAGCATTATGGGAAGGAAAACCAAGGCTAAATGTTGTACATGGTATGGGTCTAACAGCACTTGAAACGCATGTTGAATTGTGTTGTTAGTGTTTAGCAAATGAAAACAGTTTGGCTGTGATTTGAACTGCACCAGAACCACCATTTTCCTGCATTAAGGTATGTGGCTTCATAGAATCATAGAATGTTTTAGGTTGGCACAGACCTCTGAGATCATCAAGTCCAACCATTCCTAACACTGCCAGGTCCACCACTAAAGCACGGCTCTAAACACCTTGTCTATGCCTTTTTTGAGTGCTTCTGGGGATGGTGATTCCACCACTTCCCTGAGCAGCGTGTTCCAATGCTTGACTACCATTTAGTGAAAAATCTTTTCCTAATCTAAATTTTCATTGGCAGAACTTGAGTTTGTGTCCTCTTTTCCTATTGCTTGTTGCATGGGAGAAAATACTGGCTCCCACGTCACTACAACCTCGTTTTAGGTAGTGGTAGGTAGTGATAAGGACCCTCAGCCTCATTTTCTCCATACTGAACAGCCCCAGATCCCTCAGCTGCTCCTCATAAGACCCATGCTCCAGACCCTTCACCAGCTTTGTTGCCCTTCTTTTGACACTGTCCAGTACCTCAGTGGTTTGCATCAGGCCAAGCAGGTTTGCCTTCATTCTTCATCCTCAAGGCCTCATGTTGTTGGGTGAGATTTCTTCTGTGATCTGGTGTGCTGCTCCTTTACTCTGCCCAAGATGGGTCATCTTTCTGCAGCTGGTCTCCCCCTCAGGTTCCATAGGGCTCCTCTGTCCTACGCAGCAGTGGGAGGGTAAGGGAGGATACTCCTGCTTGGCTTTCGAGTTGGGGATAGTTTTGATGTTCGATTGTTTTGCAAGGTGACTTGGAAAGCCATTAACCACCAAGTGACTTTACTGCTCATGTTTTGCTCTTCTGAGTTTTCATCTGGGAAACTCAGTGCATGTTATGAGTTGGTGATTGTTTCGTTTCACAGCCCTTGCTTAGGACCTGGGGCATCTGTTCCATTTACTGGACTAATGGCAGACATGAGATTTTCAGTTTACTCTGACATGATTTTTATCACCTGTTGTGGTCTCTTCCACACCTGGACTTTACCACAGGACCACCCTTCTCCCCACACGATGTCTTTGAACACTTATGCACTGTTAGGAAACCCTAACCATGTGCCAGATAAATCATCAAATAAAATAAAAACAGACAGCCGTGAGCGTGGGATTTTTTTGGTCAAGTTTTTTTTGGTGGTGTTTTTTTTAACTTGAGTTCGTATTGCCAGAACCATTAGAGAAATATAATCCATTAAATCTGCAAAATCATCAGTTGTAAAACTTGGTCATTTACATTCCGTGTGTGCAGAAAAGAAGTACTATGCTGGGAGATGATTGTATGATTACTCATGGTTTAAACACAATTCCCTATTGTAGTGTGGTCAGGACTGAACTAGTCTGTAGTTTAAGGGACTGTTCTTCTCACAGAAATCCTCATGCACAGTGATTTCTACTGTAACTTCAGCAGAGCAGCCCTGACACCACTATTAATGAGGGGATAGTTTAGGCCTAGAGGCATTGAGCAGGCAGGAACATTTCATTCACTGCTCTTAGGGGTCTTGCACATTTTATTGTTAATAATTTACTGTTAATCATGCTGGGAGGACTGTTCTCAGCTGTAGGTAGCAGTCTCTGAATACATACCTGCACCATATGTTTATGTATATCAGAAGACCAGTTTATGAACAGTGGTTTTCCTACTTCTCATGGGGATACGGTCTGTTTTCCACTTGCCAGCAGGTAATAAACTTGGGATGTTGAGAGTTTTGCAACATCAAGTCACAGGTTAGGCAGAATACTTGCAGTTACTGATCTGTCCTCCACTGGGAAATTTACTGCTAATCTTCAAAATTTTTTTTTAATAGAAGTTAAGGCTACAGTGGATTTTTTTTTTTTTTTAAGAAACTCTTTGGGGTTTTTTGCACATAGATCACTTTAAAATTGCTGGACTATTGACTCTTTAGGAAAACTGTGGAATATACTATTGGTGTGTGCTTTCTATTTGTTGAGTGTCATTTCAGCTTCCAAGAAATTGTGTGTAGGAGGGAGGAAGAGTTGGAGGATGATAAAATAATTAAAATACTTAGAAAAATAGTTCTATTTTTTTTTTGTTTTTTAATAGAAGAGTCATACAGAATGTGGCTTTGTATTGATCTAGCTTTTAAAAGATTTTTTTGGTGTTTCTGATTCTCCTGTTGACCCTACTGATGTTCAAAACATAAACCCATGTCTATTTCATATGAGTATGGTATACTCAAAAAATAAACCTGTGTCCACTTAATGAGTATGTTATACATAATTTAGACCACTGTTTTGACTAGTTATTAGCCAACTGTACCTCTTTAGACAGCTTCCTCCAAAATAAGTGTATGTTAATTTCTAATGCTTGCTCAGCATAAACTCCATTATTGTTTTTAGGTGATCTTTCTTAGAGTGGGGAGGAGCTGCCCATCATCCCCATGCCGCCTCCCCCCCAGTCCTTCCTCTTCTTTGTGACTGTTTATAATGTTCCTATTTCCTGCGTGTCAACTGACACAGTCTTGCTTTAAAGTCTTGGAAATTAATTTCTTTTCCATGTAAGGCATGTGAAATATATTTTGCATTTCTATTTGATTTAATAAATAAGATGTTTATATCTTCTTCTAATCTATTTTTTTAATGGGTGAAAGGTGTGTTTGTGTAGTAAAAGCTCTGTAACTTATGCTGAACTTGTTCCATGGTGCCTGTAATCCAAAAGGAAGGGGCATGAGTTGCTGCTCCTGTAGGTATGGTTTCTAACTAGAATACAGTACTTCACCATAGTTTTTCTCATGTTTTACATATACACAATCTAAATGACATGCCACTGTTTTTATTTGGTTAATAGAGTTTTGCAGAACATATGTGTGGCTCTGGAAGAAAAAATTCAGTTTGCATTTAAATGAGAGGAAGTAAGAAATTGCCCGTTCTCTTTGTTCCTGCCACTGTAACTCATTTCTGTGAAGATCCCTCAATTTTCCAATAAATTGATGTTTTGGAAGCTGCTTCCAATCGTACAACAGAGCTCTGCCTGACCTGAGCAGGTATCAAGCCTCTTGGGGTGAGGGAAGACACTTGTGAAAGGCTCTCTGCCACTAAATAAATGGCTTTGCTGTCCTGAGCTGCCCTCTCTGGTAGCAAGGCAGGATGCCCAGACACTGTAAGTCATGTCTCAGTACGAGGGATCTGCTTTGTGGACTGTATTGTTAATAAATAGCTGTTCTGTATATTGCATTTCTGTGGATGTGCACAGAAATTGATGGTGTATGGTTATATCAAGGCAGTGGGCTCAACTGTGCTTTTTTACTGTGTTCTTTTACTTGAAGTCAGGTTAAACAAATGAGCTTCTACAGCTGTGGTGTTGACTGTCATTTCTTGCAGGAGCAGATTTTGGCTTTCAGGCTTTTTGCTTCTCAAGACTGGGAGTTGAGCAGGAAAGCTGACAGTCCCAAGCATTAACTTGCCTGCAGCTTGTTGTGAACACAAAAAACAAGGCTTTTGTTGGGTCTTTGGGTTGTGAACCCATGGGAGTGCTAAAGATGAGAATATAAACCTTGAATTTGCTGAGAGATGGCAGCACTGATGGCAGAACCATAAGGCACAGTATCAATGGACTGAGGGTATCTTATGTGTGCAGCTGTCACTTAATGTGATGGCATCATTGCCTGGGCAACAACTGGCGTGAAGATACAGAGCACGGCACAGCTCTTCAGTCCAAAACAAAGAGAGAGGCTAGGCCCGTGACTTGAGACCTATCTTTTGGTTTGGTACAGCCTTCTCGTGTGGGGTAAAGGACATTAAAAAGATTTCAATTTTTTTTTATCTGTAAGCTGTGGATTCTTTAATGGTGGTAAAATGCATGAATGATTGTGAAAAACACGAATCATGCAGAAATGATGTCTAGAAAAATTAAAGAGGCCTAAGGCAGTCTTCTCATTAGCTGCATGGCAGAGCCCTATCAATATGTTTCTAATGTGTGATCCCAGATGTATTTGATTAAGACAGCAAACTATCATAAGCAGGATTAGAAGATTCCTCAAGATGTCTTTAAGCTGTAGGAATGGGTTAGACAGTAATGGAAATTCCAGTCTCTCTAGGAAAGCCGTTTACTTAATCATCTTCCTGTTGAAGAAACACAGCTAGACAACAACTGCCGATGCTCTGTTTAGGCCAAACCAAATTATTAGATGCATTAACCTATTTGCTTGCTTCTGAAGTACAGACTGAGACAGACTGCTGCATACATTCTGAGCACCTTGTGAGGACCAAAGTTTGGGATTCCTTTGAAAAAAGCCCTGAGGAACAGCTTGCATCAGTTTGGTTGCACTGTATTTGTAAACAGTTGCATTTCCCATGACAGCAAGGCCATCTGCAACCACAGGACCATGCATTTATGACTGGTCTGCTTCATCTTAGGCTGGTGGCTGATATCCTTGCCCTTGCAAAGTCTGGGTGGTTGGTTTATTCAGAAAGACATTTTGTGAGGGCATTTACATAAAATGGGTCTTGAGCAAGTTTGCTGTAGGAACTTGCAAGTTGCTGCTTAAGATTACCAGGATTGAAAGAGTTCAGATCAATTCTGTATTGGTTTTGACCTTGGCATTAACTCCTTGCCTCCCACTGTGAATTGATAAAATTGCTGCATGAGCTTACAGGGTTGCCCAAATGGTTGGCATTTTAGCACTGTAGAAGAGTTTCCAGTTCAGGTTGTCATCTTGTGCTTGTACAGTGTGCTCAGCACCTAAACCAAAGGCATCAAACAGTGAGGTTGCAAAACCCTGCAGGCTTATGCTGTGACCAATTTTCCAGGACAGCAAATCATTACCCATGCTGCTAAAGGGAGGGTAGGCTGTGCTACCAGGTACAGTTGTTTCTGTAGCAAAGATGAGGCTTTTTCAATAAGCTTGAAAACAGATTTTCCAAGCTGATTACAAACATGCACCCATTCCACGATAAAAGTCATGAGATGTCATTTCTGGCAGAAATGCTGAAAATAGTTCCTATAACTCAGCCAGGCATGGGTGCAGAAGTGGCAGCTCTTTTAATGCTGCACATCAACACCATACAACTCAAGCGGGGATCTTTAAAACCACACACACTGGAGTTTGGCCAGGCTGCATCTCTCTCTGTTCCCTGATGAGAACAGCCCCTAAGCCTTATTGCAATTACTATTGCTAGGACCTTTGTTCTGTCTTGCCTCCAACAGCACATGCCCCTTGATGCAGGAGGTAACATAGGGTTATTGGTTTAATAATGACTGTTTGGGAAGAATGCCATCTTCTAAATTAACACCACAGTTGTTTGCAGGAAGTTTTCCAGCACAGAGCAGGTCTGTTCTCATAAAATGAACATGTTGTGCCCATAAACAATAAAATCTCAAGTTGGGACGGGGTTCTGTAGACCATTTGGAATAAATATACATAATATTGCCATTCTGCTAACCAGTTCTGGGTAGTTTTGCTGCTTCACATGCTTTGTAAAAACGGATTTTGGGACCTTTTTCCCGTAACACCATTCTGCATTTGGAGACATTGGAGTCCCTCTAGGCCTACTTTTACTGGCCTGGGGCAGGCTGGCTTACCCCAGAGGGTGTTGGTGGAGTTGCCCTGGAAGAGCTGGGGTGGGAGAAGGTCTGGCTACTGTGGCTGCTGCCAGTGCCCCATGAAGGCTGTCCTCTGCTGGGTGAGCCAGATTTACCTCACTTCTCCTGAGGCATCATCTATGGAAGATGCCAAATAAGAATGTGCCCTTAACCACAAAATTAAAAGATTACTGTTGAATGTGCCATGCGATGTGTCTGAAAGATGGGAATTATGATAATAGGAAGAAACACAGAATAACAGGAAAAAAATTGAATAAATGGTCCTGAGAGGAGGTAGAAATTTCAGAAGTTTATACACTATCTTTCTAAATCTGAAATGTAAGTTACAGATACTCCTGGCTAGAGCCCAGTTCAAACCCTCAGGGCACCGCTGGACTGTAAATTGACCACTGCCAATATTGCTTTGTGTATTTGAGACCTAAGAAAATGCCAGCATGATCTGATGCAGGAGAATGAGATAGGTTTATAGCTGGTTTTGCATTAAAATCTAGTTAAGTAACTTGGCTTTAAAATTGTGTGTGGTGGCACTGTCCCTGCAAGTCAGCACTAGTGTAGATGAATAATTCACACAGTAGTTGGGAATATTCCTCACACTTTCACACAGAGCATAGGTGTTCACCCCAGGTTCTGGTGATCTGTAACCCCTGTGATCCAGTACCATCTCTCCAAGACAGAAGTCAGCTCCAGGAATCCACACAAGCATTGCACATTGCATGCTTTAGCATATCCTCTCACAGGGACCTTTTTTCAGTTTGGGGCCAGTAAAGCTGACAGGCTGAAATTTTGAACTAGAACTCTACAGAAGAAACCTTAATTAAATCATTTTTGTGAAGTAATTAAAAGACTGTAAAATGATCATGTAGACAGCAGTGCTGCATCACAGTGTGAAACCTGCCTTTCTCCTCCCCGCCAGGAAATCAAGTGAATTGGCCACTTCTATCCCAGCACAGCAGGTATGCTCCCAGCCAGGGTGTCTCTGTAAGAGTTGCCTCACAGAAGAATTATATCCACTGCAAAAGGTAAGTATCTTCAGAGGAAAGCAGCCAGGGTTACCATCCTGTGTAAAGGTCCTTGTGCCTGTGGAGCTTTGTTTATGTTTGTACTTGCATTGATCACTCTTGGCAACATGTTTAAATACGTTTGTTTCTTTAAATGCTTTTAATGTTCTTTAGAGAGCTTCTAATTGCTGAGTCCCCCAAAGAAGCCCAACAGCAGACAGCATGGGTTGTGAAACATGACTGAACACAGAGGGTCTGAAAATGAGCATTTTTGCTTTACATTGTGCTGCTCTTTCCCCACCAGTCTGAGAAAGGGCTGGCATGGAGGAGACCTCAGAGGTCTAGTATCACTGTGGTTTTGTGAGGTGACAATCAGGGCTCCTGAAAGCCTGAAGATCTGCTGCTATTATTAGCCAAATGTTGGCAGTGTAATTAGTTCTGTGCAAGACTTGGGTTCAAAGAAGCTTAAAGGATAAACAGACATATGCGAACTGGACTAGGCACTGGATATTATAAAACTACATCAGTCCTATGTGATGTGGAAAAATGCATGTAGATGCTTGTTCTCCACTTGTTATCCTGCTGGCCACAGCACTTCCAGTGCTTAGCAGCTAACAGGCCTCAATGTGAGCTGCTGCTCCTCAGTGTATGCAAGTGGAGCAGGATGGGTGGCTGAGAGGGATTCCCTAAGCTGGGATGTGCAGCTAGGCTGGGCAGGTTTACAAGGACTTGAGGTAAAAGTGCCTCTGCCTTCAGGGCTGACTCTGTTCCTGTAATTAGCTGCAAATGACATTTTGTGGAAGAAAAACAACTCTAAACACATGAGTACAAAAGTATTTTCGTGTGGTGCTGTTTAGGAGGTTTGCAGCTGTGAAATTCTGGGCTACAGGATATTGGGGATGTTATGAGTTTTTGTAGTTTCAGGATGATCCAAAGAAAGTTCATGGGAGAGAAATCCAGGGAGGATTAGCAAATATATGGAAATATATGGAAACTGTGGCATGGCCATGACTTGTGTCCTGATTTTCCTAGGATCTGCAACACCTCCTTTGGCTGCTGTTGGGAAGGAAGGTTCTCCCACAAAATGCCTCAGTGAAGAGCAAACAGCTGCTGTGTGCTGTGCAAGCCTCCTTCCTCCCCTCCACAACTGCAGCATCTGCTCAGACCCTAGAGCACACAGCATGGCTGCTAGCCTTGAGCATGGCTTCAATTCCTCCATCGTGACACCTTTATTACAGGCTGCTTGGGATAACTTTCTGTGTCAGAAAAACTAAATTCTGTGTCCTCCTCTGCTTCATTTTTGTCCATCCTTCACAGCACGTACCCGCTTTGCTTTTTCCAGACAGGCCTACAATGTTATCTGGGCACAGGCACCATCTGCTTAAAGGGGAGAGGCATTACTCCTTGGTAAAGGCTTTGATAGATACTTCTTTGTGCTACACAAACGGACCTAAATCATGGCATATGCCTGCTCCCTTTTGCCCTGTTAGGGGGCTTCTCTGGCACCAGCCCCTTCCCTTCCTGTCCTGTGCAGGATGCCCCACTGTTTGCTAGTTCCTGGGTGGTCTGAGCTTGTACAGCCTCCAGAGATTGCCTATAGCATAGGCTCCTGTGCAGGAGACAAGGATGGAGCTTCAAGCACTTGAGTCCCAATCCTGCTCACACAAAGGGAGGAGGTACTGCCAGATATTCCTGTCTTCCCTGATTTGTACTAAAGACAGGCATGTGCCTCCAGTCTGACATGTGGAGGAGAAGAAGGAATGGATAGCTGCTGCTTGACTTCTGCTGATTTTGTGTCTTTCCAAAGCACTGTCCACACGAGGACCCAGATGGGTCTCCTCCACCTTGCCTGCATGCTGAGGGTTGCTGGGGGATGTGCTGATTTGGGGGCAGAATGTATCAAGTGTTTTGGAGCTCTTAGGATCTTATCTATAAATGGAAAAGGCAGTTTTTTAGACTGAGCAGATAGAGAGAGACTCTCACTGTCTCCTGGAGTAGTCACCACATTTGGGGATGCAGGTCTTTCCCTCTATGAGATCTCACACAAAAGCAGTGGCTAAATGGCTGTTGAGGCTGGGGCATTGGAAATTTCCTGTCTCTAATACTGCACAGTTGAAGTCAAGCACAGCTTATGAGATTAGTGCAATGATTATGAGGAGTTTGGAACTAGTCCTAACGCATCACAAAAAGCAAAGAAATCCTGCAGTTCAATGTCCTGACTCTTTACAGGGTTGTTCTGCCTCTTCACCACTCATGTCCTGAAGCTCTGTTATACAAAAACTATGGTTAAATGAGCTCCAGTGAAGCAATCCCCTAAAAAAAAGCTTCTCAGAGCTTGATCACTAGCTGAAGTAGAGATGAAGTGTTCCTGCCCTAATCCCCCTTTAAAAGACTTTTGTCTATTACAAAAATGTTTATTCTGAATTCCTTTGACTTCAAATCCAAAATGATTAGAAACTTGTTTTTTCCAGATGCTTCTCTGCACGCTCCATCCTTTGTGCATAGAAGCTCTGATTTCAACCTGCTAAATGTTTGTCAGCGCTCTCTGCCATCTTTAGTTTCTCTTCTCTATGGTTTGAGTCTTGTTTTGTTTTTCAGGTTCTTATTTCTGGCAGAAATTTCTTTGTCACAGCTGAGCAGACAGTGGCCTACACATTGTTGACAGATTAAAAGACATACGGCATTTGGAGCGGTCTTTTATGTTTCTGAATCCAAATTATTTCCCCATAAGAAACTACAGGCTGCCCTGGAGCTGCTGAAATGAATCACGCAGGTAAACACTTTCTACTTTTTTGCTGCCAATTTGGAACAGGAAAAATTCTGGCTAAATCCTTCCTCCACAATCAAATTTAGTGCAAAACCTCCACTAATCTGAAGGAACCATTCTACCACAGCACCCCATCAGTATATGGGCATCATTTTCTTCCTGAAAGAATTTTACTGTACATTTATGCAAACTTTATCAGAAAGAAAGCACCCTCTCAAATTCAGGGCCATTTTGGAGATGCTGCCATCCTTTATTAACTAATTTGCTGTTTTATTGAAACCACAGACCTGTGGAGAACATTTCCGTGCCAGACCTTTTCAATGGGCTGGTTGTGCTCAGGTAAGTGCTCAGTGTTGCACGGGTTGCACAATCCAGTCCTTCAGCTTCTGTAAGAATATCCTTTTACATGCTCTAAGATCAGAAGTACCTGCAATATTTTTACTTCCGAGCAGTTCTCTTTAGCAATGAAGGACTGTGTGTATGGGATGTTTATTGCGCAAACACTGTGGCTTCAAACCCCTGCAAGTGAAACTGCCTTTATTGATTTTCACTGTCCCAGGCATCCCAAGAGAAAATACAAACACCATATAGAATGAGGATCTTCAGAGGACATTTGGGGATAAATGTTTACGAAGACATGAGCTACAGACAAAGAAACGTGCTTGCAGCTGAAAAAAATTTTCAAGCTTTATGTTGTCCCTGTTTTAGCTGATCTGGTTCAACTAGGGAAGCTGGTAAGCCCTGCCCCAATGCCTGGATCCAGACAGAACTAGGCAGAGAGCAGGCATACATCTGACAAGGCAGGTCACTCCTTTTGTCTGCTTTGTATGTTTAGCTGAAGCCTCAAGAACAGAGCCAGACGGCGATACTCATTCCAGTGGCATTGAGCAGTGAACACTAGCCTGCTGGGAAAAGATCCAAGGCCATCAATTAATTTTCATTTCCCATGAAGGGTGAGAGTATCGATTTAATCCAGGGATTAGAATTGACAACACCATGTCCATGGCTGCTGATATATAGCTTTGCATTTCTTGTGACTTAGAGCATTTGGGAAGTAGCTTTAAATGAACAACTTGTGTGTCTTCTTTCTGGAGGGAACTAGTGAAGGTTCATGGAATGATGGTTGCTCTGGCACAGCCCTCATTGGGCTGGATGCATCCCGGGCAGATGGGACATTATCTTGGTTGTTGTGGTCAGCTTTCAAATTTCTTTAATTTCTTTAAATTGCTGAAGGAATCAGGCCTGATTATTATTTATAACTTTAATTTTCTTTATTCTTACACAGATCCTCAGATGAAGAAGACATGAAGCTTTGATTCAAAAACCCTACATCCTACAGTTGACATCTTAGGTGACTCTGTCCTCAATTTAACAGCAGGTTAATTTGGTTTCTGTATTTTAAAAAAATACAGAGGTGTCTGACCTTTTCATATGAGCTGAATGTATATAGTAAGGCAGATATGATCACAGTGCAGAGAGATGTTGCAGTGCTGCCTTTAAGTTGGCTGGTCTGACCAGCAGTCATGGATGTCTGCAAGGGGTCTTGAGACCTTCTACTTCAAATGTCTGTAAAAATACCTTTCCTAATGTTACTGGCACAGCTCTGACCGCACACAGAGGAACACCACCTTCACTTGCTCTTGATACCCCATGCTTCTGGTGCCAAGGAATTTTGCAAATCTTTTTTTTTTTTTTGTGTAACTTGGATGGAAAGTGGTATTTCAGTGTTTTTTCTGTGACTGCTCTTTTTCTGTCCTTCCCCTGATATATATCTTGGAGAGTTTATACATCTCAATGAAATTATGCAAAGGCAAGATGGTGCCCAGAGGAAAGGAGAAAGTGGAAAAATGATATAAGCTTCCAGAAATAACATGGAAACCAATTTTTTTCCTATAGTACTGAAAGCCTGTTCTAGATGAGCAACTTGAAAGTGTTTGTAGCAACACACTGAAAAGACAATATAAGTGTATGAGTGTCTGCTAGGAGTACCCACCTGAATGGGATCTCACCTGTTCAAGCATTGCCACCAGAGTTTTGCTGGCATAACCAGGGGTTTCCCAAGGGGCAGGCACTAGGATGGCCCTGTTCAAATGCCATGTGATGAATCACACTTTTCTGAGGTGGTTGTGGAGCAATCTTTGGCTCTGCATACAAATTCCACTGAACAAGTGCAATGCAGGAAAAATGTCTTGTACATAATATGAGGATGAAGCTAGAGCCAGTCTAGCCTGTCTCAGTTCCCGGGTCAGCCAACTCATACGTGGTCTCTGACCCACACAGAGCTGGAGCTGGCCTTTGCATTTTAGGTAGCTCTGAGGGTGAGCCATGAAGACTTGTATTTTAACCTTCTAAGCAGTATATGTTATGCAATCTGGGACAGAAGGGTCAAATCAGGATCCAAACAAAAAAGAAATGTATACATTCCCTGCTCCTGCCAACAATTCCCACCCAGCCCAGTCACCTCCAGCTATGGGCACTGGTGAGCTCGATTTGTTACAGGCTCTGACTCAGATCTGCCCTGTGGTTGAGATAAAACCTCTCTTCCTTTTTTCTTCTCCTTTCCCAGTTATTGTTCCAGCAACTACAGGCAAACTAACAGAAAGCTACATTGTGAGGGATAGCTGCTTATATGTTTTTCCAAGAGAGACAATAATCAAATACAAACATACACATCCAACATAACGTTAAGCCCAGAGACCCAGGGCACAAGGATTAGCATTCCACAAAGAAATTGCCTTGCCTTGCCCCCTGACACTTTCCTACAAATACCAGGCTTTGGAAATGGATATACTGAGGGGCAAAATCTCACACTGGCCCCAAGCACTCCGGTTGCCCAGCCCACCACATACAAAGACGTGTCCCTTGGTAGCAAAAGAAGGTGAGAAAAACTGCCTTTGAATCCCCTGTCACCACAGTACTCACTCCTGCTCTTTCTCAGAAGTTCCTTTCTGGTGAGCTGATTCAGCTGTTTATGTGGCTGCACATAAGCTAGATCAAAGAATAAAATTTTTAAAGGCCTCAAAAAGGGGGCGTTGTGAACCTGTGCAGAAAATCCATGTTGTGCGTCCACATTAAGATCTACATTTGTTGTTAGATCAGGTTATCTGCACTTAAAGTGCTTCTGGATTGGGATCACAGGTGATGATGCTTGCTGGAACCACATGCCCAAGAAGTATGTGATCCTGGATCACAGAGCTGGGTGAAACCCATGTTTCAGGATTTTTGAAAGGCAGCCAGCACTGTTTTCAAAGTGCTCTTAAGTATTGTGGAGGAAATGTTGACAGGTACTGCAATTCTCATACTGATGAATATGCTCAGGCTGCATTGAGCATCTCTACATTTGTGCTAGGATTTGAGACCCAGAGTAACAAGTACAATACAAGAGGAGGAGGAAGGAAAAGCTGATAGTGAGCATATGCTTTCTGTCATTTTCTGGATGAGCTGTTCTGGCCTTAGTGGGAGAAGCTGTTTCCTGGCAGGCAGAACTACACTATGGAGGGCAGCAGGCAGAGTTGCCAGGACACAAGTCATTTTTCAGACCATACAGTGAAGTCTTATTCCCAGGGCAGAGCTGGGGGCACGTGAGTCCTCCGTCAGTGCCAAGGCACTCATCTCCCTGACACCCTGGAGCTGCAGCCCTGGCTGCTGACATGTGGGAGGGTGTAGGGGATGGCACAGCATACACCTTTTGCAGTGAATAAGCCTACCTGGTCTCCAGACCAAGGCTCCAAAATGAGTTTACCAGTGCAATTATTGAGCTAACAGAGTGTGTATTCATCAGATGTTTCGTAGAATCCGGAATGTTTAGATGTGAGGCTCCTAATTACAGATTAAGTCAAAGCACAACAAATGGAAAGCACAGAGAATAATTATTTTCAGCATTAAATTTTCGGATCACGCTACATGCAAAAACCTGATTCAGAAACATATGCAGCATATATAGGTTTTATGAGCCTTGAACATTAAAGAGCTTGCTGAAATTTTTGTCATCCTTGACGAGCATGGGAAGTAGCATGCATGCAGTGTGAGAAAAGCTGTATCTATTTTCTTCTCTTACACATTTTAAAGGGTTTTGCATATGTTCCATATGTTTCTTGTTTTCATAAAACTACAGAGTGATTCCCCTGTAAAATGTCAGTAACCTGGGAATAAACTGTTACATGTTACAAGTTTGACTGTGATCCATGATGTACACATTGTATCATAAACCCAACAAAGATACATGGCAATTTTCCTTTCCTGCATTTGGGGAAAATTTCTTCTGCAGAATGGCTCCTCCAACAATACTCAACAATGCAACAAAATTTAAGGAAAAAAATGCTGAGCATTTTCAAGGCAGGATGTATTGGGCCACATAGAAATTGTTCCCGGAATGAAGTATTTTGGAAACACAGAAAAAAAAATATGTGAAATGTTATGTCGAATCATATGTTGACATTCTGGTGATTCTATCACAAGTCTTGTAACAGTGTTTGCTGTAGACCTCTGCAGTCTGACTCTAGAGAGCACGGAAACCTGAGCTGTAAGTAACAATAAAACCAATAAAATTAAAATGAGAAAAAATGTTGCTCAATCACACTGAAATGTGTAAGAATAAAGCTCAAGAGCAAAGGCTCAGAAAGTGACTTGCAAGTGCAAATATACATACCCTCAGCCTTTTTGTTCACCCCTCCTTTTCTGTTTTAACTTACTTTTAAACTTTGTGTGACTTCACAGCATTTTTGAGGAAGGAACATGGGCAGCCTCATTCCTCTATGAACAGTTCCTGTAGAAAACTCACCATCCAAGCTAACTGCAGCATGAAAGAAAAGGAGGCATGCCCTCTTTTACTCATTTCCATATACAAGCAGTAATAAATATGTTACCATGTCCCTCTAACTGTACACAGAAAGAAGGACAGACATCAGAGTGGACATGACAACCTGCTGTATGTTTTGTTCTCCTCTTATGGCAGAGATGATTTTTCTGTTTCTGAAGAACACTCTTCACTGGGAATTGCCTGGAGTAGGTCCCTTCCCATCTAGGGTGCTCCTCTTCAGACTTTTGTTTCTGTAGCAACCCCAAGGGCTTGTCCATCCAAACCATAGCCACAAGGAGGACTAAAGACCAAGAGCTTTGGGCTTAGAATTGCAGAATCATTAGGGTTGGAAGGGACCTCTGAAGATCATCTAGTCCAACCTCCCTGCCTGCCTAAAGCAGTGGGTTTGGAATGTCTCCAGAGAGGGAGAATACACAATCTCCCTGGGCAGCCTCTTCCAGTGCTCTGCCACTCTCAACATAATGATCTTTGTCACATTGAGGTGAAATTCTTGTGAAGGACTTGTGAAGTCCTCAACCACTTGATCTAAATGAAGTCCTCAGCCACTTGATCTAAAAAAAAATCACCCATATATTTATTTTTTCCCTAGGATGTGACATGGTTTTTCACATCCCCTGTGTTCAATCAGAGTAACAGTATCCTAGTTAATGGTGGCTTTTAAGAGCACATGTGTATAAGCATGCCTTTATATTTGTCTGACTGCTACTGTGTGGTGCAAGTGTTATTATCTTCGTGTTTTTTATCTTGGAACCTCACATTGCTGTTTTTATCTAAAAGGTGTTTCAAATGCTTACATTCTGGCCAAACCTTATTGGGAAAGTGTGAATAAACCCTTGATGTGAATGGCACATTGCTATTTCATCTACTCTACGAGAGAGAGAGAGGGCACATGCGTAAAATTTACTTAAACCCAAAGTTTCTTGTGAGGGAACTGGGTTTGTGCCCTTTCTGATTCCTAAATACCTATGCAGAAGGGTAGAAGACTACTGGTAATGAATAAGTTTGTGTTAGTTTTGTTTGGCACTGTTTTTGAAGGAAAGAGGAAGTTAGGAAGGGGGTATGGCACAGGCATCTCTAACATGGGAGCAAATGGGCACACAATAAGCAACTGAAAGAAGTGCTCTAGGACATTGGTGGTTTGACTGAGAGGGAAAGAGCAACAAGCAACGACAATTCTAGTTCTGTCTTTGTTTAGGGCACCTACGCAGCTCTGACTCGCCCAGTGTGGAGGCTGCAGGGCAAACAGTGCAATCGGAGTCCCACACTCCTCTTGTGGCACTTTTCTGCAAGATTAGATAATAATCAGAGCTGGCCTCCAAGGAATGTAAAGTAAAAGTAAGTTGCAAATATAAAAAGCAAAAAGCATAATTGCTTGTAAGTATTTCCATGCAAGGAAAGTAAAGCGCTTCACTGATAATTTGACAATTACTAGAGAGTTGCTCTGCAAAGACCCTTTCTCCACTGGGACTATGTCATAATGAAGCTGATATCCCCTCTCTATACCCAACCAACCAGCTGTTCGAAATCATGCCAAAAAACAAGCCAAAACATGAAATGGGTTCTATTACCTGCTCTAAAGTATCCTACTGTAACTCAAAAGTTATGGCAATGACTCTGACAAGTAAGCACTGCTGCCTCTGGGATGCTGCTGAGGTTCCAGCAGGGCTGTGCTATGGCACATTTGAAAGCTTCTAGTGTTTCCTGTAAAGGAGCTATATGAAGTTTGTTAAGTTGGGTTGACTTCTGATCTATATTCTAAATATTTTTTCCCTGTAGGAAAGGATAACATGATTAGTGTGTTTCTTCATTGGGATCTTTTCACTCCCTCCTGTTGAATTTTAGGGCATATTTTGTGTTCTCAATATATACATACAGAGGCCATGAAATTTGAGCTTTGAAAATCCCATATTATGGCTCTGATTTATGCCGTGATGACAGACATAAGAGCTCTGGATGGTTACCATGGTTCTTCTGTGAGCCTCAGATTGAAGGATCTGCTTCTATGTTAATAAGAAGAAACAAAGGGAATTAGATTTCATGTTTTAGAAAGAATTAGTGTAATTTTCATGTTCCTACCCCACTCCCCATGATCTTAAAATGCAAAGAATGCTACCTCCTGAAAGTGTCAAGTCTCAGTGAAGATGTATGTTAAAAATGTTTATGTGTATATATATATTTTCTACTGTTGTGAATACTGTTTTAATGGCAGTGGAGAGATGTGCTGTTGGAGATGTGCTGCTGTAGATTTAAATATTACTTCAATCACACCTGTTCTAAACAGGGTTAAGAGACAGAAAGCCTTCACCAAAGGCCAGATGAACCCCTCCCTTACTGTCCATGATATTTAACACTGCAATTAAACAATGCTAGCGTTAGTTAGGCTTCCATGATTGTTAATACCTGGTTGCTAACCACTGTTGCCAACAGTGATAGTTATTTTACAGAATTTCTCCAGGTTTTAGACAATGCTTTTAATGAAAGGGTAGAGGAAAACACAGCAGTTGGAAAAAGGAGGAGAGGGTGTGGGTAGTTACAGTAGCAAACTGCAGAAGAGCTGTATTTCACAGTAACTGTACTGCTGTTTCTTCTGGGAAAAATCACTTATTGTTCTCTTATCCCTGTACTGCTCTGAAGAAATCTACAAAAAAACCCTACCAAAAACAAGAAAACAAACCCAAAAAAGTAGTAGAACATGAATTCAAGAGCAGAATGTGATTGCACAGGGAGATACTACACTGAACTGAAACATTCATATTTTGGATCATTGAGAACTAATGAAGTACAATACTGGTCTGTTCCCTTTCTCTTCTTACATCTCCATTTTGTTTTACTTTGCTTAGCTAAGATTTTTTTCCTTTTTGGAGTCCTGCAGGGAGGAAAGAAGGAGCCTTTGTTTTAAAAAGTCTGAAACCAACAGTGGCCCATTGATCATAATTAAGTCTAAAATAATACGCTTTTGCTGACCTGTTTGTATTGAATCCAAAAAATTGTATGTTATACCTGCTGTAGTCTTGATCTGCCCCCAGATTCAGTTTAGTCTCCCTGACATTTTGGTTCTGGGGCAATAGTTTTAAAAGCCCAAATAAACCTGTGTGTTTTCAGGATTGCATTTGAAAACTCTTCCTCTTCTGCATAAGAACAAATTTTTCATCATCAGAGGTTCTGTTTATCATTTTCTTTGACAGACAGCTGTAACAACCACCTCTGTTGTAACTTCCTCAGATCATGAAATGGCACACAGAAGTTCAATTGTTCTCATAGTAACACTGGGAGTCTGCAAACAAATTTTAAGTTATCTTGCAATGATGTGCATGGGCCCAGCTCAGAGCTTTCTGAAGTCTG
The DNA here is from genome assembly GCA_013399895.1 of Serilophus lunatus. Taxonomy (NCBI): domain Eukaryota; kingdom Metazoa; phylum Chordata; class Aves; order Passeriformes; family Eurylaimidae; genus Serilophus; species Serilophus lunatus. The sequence goes on along the minus strand of VXBA01006210.1, from coordinate 810,072 downwards.
TATGAAACTGCTGATTTCAGCAACAATTCATCTCTTCAGGGCCTGCTTCTGACCTTTTGAGTTCAGATTTTTAATATGACAAACTATAGAGGCTTAGTCCTGTGGCTCTTGGTAGGCTAGTGTGCTCTAATGAGTAAATATGCTGATGGATTAGTCACAGAACAAATGTGCTTTAGGAAAATAGCAGAGAGATTCACAAAAAATGTGTCTTTTGGCATCACCCTATGAATGGGGAGTGTTAGGTGCCTTGGACATGCTTCTGCCTATTCTCAGTCTGGGTCTTTACAGAGACCCACAACACACATGCAGGTAACATACATAGCCCCATGCAGCTTCTAAGCATGCATGCTCAGGAAAGAAAATCTTCAAGGCTCTCCCAGTACCTGTCTCCCAGATGGCTCATTTGACCCACCACCTCATCTGGTTTGGAGTTCATCATCAAAACATATGCACAAACACAGAACAGAGAACACAATCACAGGGAAAATAGTTAAAAATAGAATTCAAAAAGAAGATAGGACAGACTATGGCAATTAGCCATGGGGCTTAGTCACACAAACATACTGACCAGCAGCCTGCTTACATGCAAATGGCCCTTTTTATTCCCCTTCTCTAACACACCCCAACCTTTTTAGTTCTTCCCTGATCTCCCTTTATTCCTTCCTTCCTCATCTTTGGCCTTTTTCTTAAGCATCTCATAATAATCCTGTAAAATTTTAATAGTCTCATGTTCAATCACAGTGTTTCCCTCTCAGACATTTATTATATATCCTGTGCTCCTTTATGCAATAGTCTCCTTAGGTTATATAGCCTACCAGAGAGTTTCAGTTGTTGAATTTCTCAGTAGGTTTTCCACCAGGGAAATGCTAAAACATTCCCCTTGATAGTCTTAGGGACAACTGACTCGTATGAATCTGTTTTTCTGGAGTTTTGTGTTTATTTTGAATAACCATTAGTCACACTGATCAAAAATCTATCTATTCTGCTTGATTTCCTCCCTTCAGAGCTGTTTATTCAATACAAATTTCATTAAAAATTTCATTTGGCCCAGCCAGATGTATTGGAATAGGGTGAGAATCGACTTAGTGCATTCCTCAGCAACTCATCCTGCAGCATGCATTGAGTTCTCAAGCAGAGATTAGACTTTACAATTTTGACTGCTGTGTGTTTCAGCCCATGGGAAAATCAGTTCATTCCCACAAGCTTTGTACTAAATTGTTACTGAAAATAGCCTTTGGACTCTCTAAAGGTATATGCTGCAGTTTAATCCCTTGGATCTTTTATTTTGCACAGAGCCGTGTTTGTGTGTTTTCTTGTATGGGAAAAATCTTCAAATGTGTTGTGGTGGGGTGTTTGTTTGTTTGTTTTTCCTTGAGAAGTGACAAAATCTGTGTAGATCATGGTGGAGTGGTGGGTAGGCCCTTGCAGGCTGGCCCAGACGGATGCCCAGAGGAGTCCCTCCAGCTGTACAGCCCACAGGCAGGCCTGTGCCTGTCTCCAGGGTAGTGGCATGCTGCTCCATGCGGGTCTGTGCCCATCTGCAGGGAACTGGGATGCTGGTCCTTGTGCCTCTTCACAAGCCCAAGTCTGCAGATCAGGCTGTGCAGGGCTGAACCATCACTGCACAGAAGGCTGGAGAAAAGAGGCTGCTGTGTTCAGACATGACACACACAGCCCTGGACTTTCAGAAAAATGTCCACTGTGTGAATCTCAGGTTCACGGCAAGAAACTTGCTCCATGTGCATGAGGGTGCGTTTGTAGAGGGACGGATGCACAAAAGGAGGGGGGGGGGGTATATAAGGGGTATTTGGAGCTTGAAATTATCGCTCTGTCCAAGCATAACGCACCTTTGGATGAGAAGTCGGTGGTAAAGCCAAAGGAAAGGTTCCCTTTGGCGTGGACTAACCACTGTCTCGGCACGTGTGCCTGCTCCGATGCCGGGGTGAAAAGGGAGCCGAGAGGCGCCAGCAGAGCGCTGCCGAGGTTCACATCCATTCGCATCTGCTGCCATCCAGAGCCCGGCGAGCGAAACTGGCTGCTCAGGGTTGAGTCTAACGCAGAACTTGGACTCTTGACCTCGGTGCGTACAATCTTGCTTTCGTGCAATGGGGTTTTTATTACTTTTCCGACGGGGAGAAACTGTCAGTTTTTGATGCTGTCCCGCCAGCCACTCAAGAATGAAGGAAGCTCTGTTTCCCTGGCATATTCAAACCCCAGGAGACGCTGGCGTTGCCCATTCATACAGTTTGCAAGTTCACCCATAACTTGTCCTCAGAGACATAGTCTCAGGTTCTCTGTACCAGTGCCATATTTTTTTCCTTCTCTTTTTCTTGCTTTCAGAGTTGTATAAACATTAAGAAACTATAAGGAATGAAATACTTCTGCAAGTGGTGTCCACACAAGCCCGGGATTTTTTGCAGGATCACGTGTCTGAACAAAATCTGACTTGAGAACAGACCTTTGATTAAGCAGTGAAGACAGGACTGACAGTAATCAAAAAGGGGTCCAGGCCAATTGTTAACAGGATACCTGCCAATCGCCCACCAATACTGGAGATGGGCCTGGGCATCGCCCATTCATTGTCTAAAACCAGGGACACACCTGCTTTGGAGAAGACGGCGGGGCTGAATTTGGGGCGGAGACTGGGCGGTCTGTTTCTAGAACTCATCTCCATTTACTCCGCCTATTTTGGGAAATACAGTTTTGTTAATGAACCTCTCTGCGTCGTAAGTTTCACGAGTTCTGAAGTTGGATTCCGCAGATCAGTCTGTTTCTTCTTCAAATCTTTGGCTGCATAAGGGAGTACGGTGTTACCTTGCAACTCACCTGAAATGATAGGGGGTTTAACCTGTTGGAGTGTTTTGGGGGGCCTGTTACAGATGCCAAAATACTTTGTCTGAGGATTGACAGGTCATAAAATCGTGGAATCAAGGAACGTTAATGGGTAGGAATGGAGCTTCAAGACCATCCAGTTCCAGTGCCCCTGCCATGGACCCACAGTTTGGTCAAGGCTTTGAGCGCAGCCAGGGCTGGGGCATCTGCAATCTCCTCGGGCAACCTGTTCCAGTGCCTCACCACCCTCACAGTAAAGACTTTCTTCCTTAAACTGGTGGTGGTAGGTTCATCTAAGAGGGGCATTACAGGCCAGTCATTGCTTAAATAAACGGTTTATTTTGCAAAGCCACTTGTTGTTTGCACAACACAGCAGCAGCCCACAACGGGAGCTGGCAGGGCCAAGGGACAGGGCACCGCACGCCCGGGGCTCTGCAGCTGCAGGGATGCCACCGAGGGTTCGCTCCCGCCAGGTACTGCCTGACTTCAGAGGAGCGTTTTCTGCAGCGGCCGCTTCCACAGCGGGGGCGTGTGTGTGGGAGGCCGAAGGCGCGCACGTCTCGCCACTCCCCGCCCGGCAGCGGCTTCGAGCCCGACAGAGCCCGACGCCAGCACACAAAATGGCGGCTGCCAGGGCTCAAAATGGCCGCCGCGCAACCTCTCTCGTGACCCAGCCGCTCCAGGCCCCGCGCGCAGCACTTTGCGCAGCCGTCCCGGGGCCCCGCTCACGTGACGCGCGGCCGGGCCAATCGCCGCTCGCCGAGGCCGCGAGCGCCGCGCGCAGGTCCCGTCCCGCCTCGCGCAGGGGGAAGGCGCCATTGGAGCCGCCGGAGCAGCGCCGCCGCCATGGACTACGGGGAAGG
>VXBA01006210.1:569603-806166 GCA_013399895.1 Serilophus lunatus | reverse complement strand
CGGGGGGCGCGGGCAGAGCCGGGGGGAGCTCTGTGAGGGGGTCGTGTCAGGAGCCTGGAGATCCGACAGGAGAGAGAGCCGCCTCTTGTTGCGGCTCCCTGTCTCTCCGCTGCAGCTCTTGCTAAGCACTAAGTCATTCTCACTGACCCATCCTCTCCAGCTGAAGACAGAGATTGGAGGTTCCCAGATACCCCCATGCATTGTGGTGTGAACATGCCCAGTGGGTCAGTCTCAGGTATGAGCTATAAATACGTCTAACCTGTAAAAAGAGTTGGGGCTGAACAGTCAGTGTTGACAAAAACAAAAAGCGAACGGGTGGTTAAAAGTGCATAACATGGTTTGAGTGCGCATATTGTTTTCTGGAGTTGTAACTGTCCGGGAGTGAGACTCGATGTTCGTCTTGGGCATGTCAACGTGAACTCCTGCACGTTCCAAACCAAAACTGTGAGATCGAGGAGTGGGGATGGGGGCAGGGGGGAAAAGACTTTTCTTATGATGATGCCTTTTTGCATAAATTAGTATTTTCTTAGAGTGCTATAGTAGATTTTTACTACTTCTGTTAGAAAAAAAGGGGTATTCCTTTTTTTTTATACCAACATAAAAAAACCCAGAACTTGCAACTGCTGGGATTTTGTTTATTTACTTTTTATATGAAGTTTACTTTTACTAACAGTTTGGGGAGGAATATTGAAAGCATGTAAAGTAAATGAAACACCAAAAGCTAGCTCTTGTTTTTGCACTACCGAAAGTAAACAGATTAAAAAAGAATGCATGAGTTTTTGTAAGATGTTTAAGGTTATGATTTTAGTAAGACTCAAGAAATGGTTTGACGTTTCTTACCAGCAAGCAAGTACTAAAAGGTTGTTAACATCAAAACTTTGCTGTAAACTGTACCTGAGCTTCATTCACAGATACCTGCACATAAGCTCTTGCTGTTGGATCTCCTGATACTCTTCCTGGTTCTTATGTGGAAATAACACACTGGATTACAGATGCATCCTTGTTTGCAATTTAATAGTTTTTGTGATACGTTTCTTGAGTCTTCTTGAGTCCTTTTTTTTTTCCCAGGGATATTATTTTGCATTTATCTTTCCTTATAGTAAAAATAAATATATTAAACCTATGGCTCTGTTTTTTAATTGTTTGTATTGATCCTAATTGAATGTCCTTTTGATTTTTAGTATAAAACGTTATTCTTAAATGACAGTTTAAATGTCTTACTGGAATAGTCACTGTAACAGTTGATCAGAACCTGCTTTCCTGGGATCTGCTGACAGTATTAAAGTGAATTCATGCTCATCCTATGGGAAGTAACTAGTCAAATGTGTGTTGTACAATTAGAGTGTTCCTTTTATGTAACTCTGTAATAATAGTTTTTGTTGTGATAATTAAGCTATTATTTGTAATTATTAAAAAAGTGTAATTATGATGTATGCAGCCTGAAACTTTGACCACGACTGTTTGCGCATACATGAGCAAGGCTTGCAAAAGGCTTGTCTAGCCCCTGTGGTGCACAGGGAGCTGAAGGCTGTTTTGTAGGGGTCCAGTAGATGGCAACAGAGGATGGATGTTGGGAATTCTCATCTTGGTTTTCATTTGAGCTCTTGGCAAAGTTCTTCCTGTTAGAAACTTATAGCAAGTGAGAAACGTTTTTATTGGGGTGTCTGATGTCCCTTGCTGGTGACTCCATTTCAGGCGGGGTTGGTATGTCCTGCAGTATAAATTCTGGTAATATTATTAACTATACATGTAAATATTTCAGTTACTGCATCTACTGTCCTTTAAATCTGAAAAGGGAAATGATCTAATGACGAGGTTGTGATCCTATTGCACAATGGATCCTTAAGGTTGTGCTAGTCATTGTGGATTATGAATTTAAAAGATAGTGAAATTTAGCTTTTTAAATTTATAATTTATTACTGCAAGATCTTTCTTATTTTTCTGACCTTTTCATATACTTTGCATGGAGAATACTATTGAAGATTATTTCTTCTCTTTATGCTGTGAATATGAGTTAAATGTTCTGTGATCTTTTTCTTTTCAACGGAGTCCTTTGTGCCAAGAAAGAAATTCTGAGTCTTAATCTACTACACGTTTAACTTCTTAGTTTTTTCCTAAGAAAAGTTTGATTTTTCTTTACTGGCTATTGAGATTTATTTTGTAGCTGTTTTAAGTGATCTCTCCATAGATAGGACTTTTTTTTTTAATTAATATGAAGGAATACTTTAACATTTTAACTTGTAAATTAAACTTGTCTTTTAGAGTCCCATTCTTTTTTATTTTAGAATAAATAATACTCTTTTTTGCTTTTGACATAACTCTTTTCTCCTCTTGTCTGCACCAGTAGACTTAGAAGTATTATATGGAAATTAAAAACTAGATGGTTCTTTTGCAAGTTCTTTCTGTACTTCAGTTCAACAGCTCGTTCATCCACACTGTATTTATACAAAATGTTGCAGATACCAAAACCCAGATTATCCCTTTAATAAATTCTTTGTTTCAGATACTTTGGCAATGCCTTTGTTAGTTCAAAGGTTTACTCATTTGTTTTTAAACTTTAGGATCAAATATGGACCACTGTTTTTTTATCTTTTTTACTCTGTAGTATTCATAGATACGGAGATAAAATATTTCTTCAAAATTTTCCTTGATAAACAGTTACTATTTAAACTTAAATGAACTACTACATGTTTGAATTTTCAGTTTGGGGTGCTGCAGTAGAATTACTGGTGTTAGATCTCTAAAGTTCTCACATATTCTCCTAGGATGTGAAACATTAGTCTGAATAGTTTGCACAGGCAGGCAACTTCTGTGTCTCTGCTGGTGGTGGGGACAGTGATTGTTATTCAGGTACTACACTCAAAAATTGAAATCCTTTTCATATTGATTCATCTGAATGAATACTTGCTGTTGTCTTGTATGTTTTCCCCCTTTTTAAGATAAAGCCTGTTTGGAGAACAGACTTTGAGAGTAAAGAAAAGTTTAATACCTGAAGAAATGCTGTGTTTGTTAATTTGAATGCAGTATCTTTGTCCAGGTCTGGACTTGGAAGTACAAAATCTAGAAACCTTTGGCCAAGTTATTAGCTGACAGGAGGGCAGTGGTTGGAATGATAGGTTAATGCTCAGCAGTGTGGAACAGTTAATGAAATAGTTGAAAGGAGATCACAAAGTCACCTTCATTTGATCAGGTCAAAGATGTGTGTGTCCCATCTCTCCAGTATTCTGTATGTCACAGTTTGGAGGTGGGGAAGAAGTGGTACAGGTACTCTTGGTATATTTGTCTGCCTTCACTGGTTTGCAGCTTGGAGATTCTGAGCCAGAGCCATAGTCTTTGTGTTTGACACACTCTGAATTTCTTGTCAGTTGACTTGGGCAACTTCTGTCTTGTATCCCTGTGCATTTTTAGTAACTTCTTTTTACTTGTTACTCGCTTCGAGGACTTGAATATCTGTCTTGTGAAAAAGGATCAATTAACTCTTTAGCTTGTTACTTGTTTCTTTTGCTACCTCCCTTTTCTTGTAAATAATTTAAGTGATCGTCTCTCTTCATGTCTTTGTACCCCTGTAAACTGTTTTCAAATATGAGGATATTACAACATAGGCAAATGCAGTGCAGGGAGTCTGGAAAGAGATGAGTGAGATGTTTGCTGTTAGGGAAGGCAGTGATTTGAGAATTTAGGGAATAGCACAGCAAAACTACTACAGCAAAACTGCTGATGGTGTTTAACATGAACTGTGGATGAGTAAGGAGAGTGTCGAGCAAATGCGGATGTCAGAAGTTATCCCATGATTGTAAAAGGTATTCTAGTATTTTCTTTCATGCTAAAAATTTATTTCAAAACTATGCTTCAAACGATTTTGGAAGAGTTTTTTGCAACTATTTGTTGTGTTTTTCCAGTATTGAACTTCTGGCACACAGAGAGCACTGGTCCCTGCTTACTGTGCTGTAGTAGAATTGCAGTGCAGTGGCAGGGGTCTTGACAGTGTGTTGTCTTCTTCCTTGTTGGATGATTTGATCCAACTCTCCAACTCTTGACCTCACTGCTTTTGTGCCATTTTAGGGCCTGTAGATAATAGGGAGCAGTTGAAAGTAAATTATTGGCTGCTTTCAGATCAGCTGTGTCAGTTTGCAGAATGTGGGTGCCTTGTTGATTAGTTAGACTGTGTTAAAAGCCCTAACAAGCTGGGCCTGAGATTGGCCATAGGATCATCTAATGTTAATTTCTGTGAAACTGAGTTTATCTTACTCACTACCCTCCTCTTTTTGCTGGCCTACATCTTTATGTATACAGTCTTGAAGGTATTGTGCTGGATTATTTGGCAGATGATTCAGTCATTCCAGAGAGGAGCATTAGATACTGGTATTAGAAGCCTCAGCCATCACTTTTTGCAGTAACTTTTTAATTTGACATGTGGTGCTATGTGATTAGTATTTTGAAAAGCTTCTTTTGTGCTTTGATTTTTGAATCTATCTTCATAATATGAAAAAGTGCAGTGCCACTTCCATGTTAAAAGATTTTTTTTTTTGGCCCAGAAGTATTATCTTTAATTTTTTATATAATGACCTAGAATAAAATCAGTAGGAGTTGTTTATTTGTTGGAGTCTCTATTCAAGTATGCTAAGAATATCTGTGTACATGTTAAAAGATAATTTTGCACATGGTTTTGAGCTGACTGTTGTTGACAGATATAAGAAAGTGAATTGAATGACCTGGTGCTAACAAGAGGCAGGTACAAATGGGATATAGTTTATATACATATTTTCAGCACTACAGTTATTTTCATGAAATTATATGCACAGAGAATTACTGTCTTTTTTTAAATAGGACAGTTTCTTAGGACTTCAGATGAACTAATTGTCCTGTAAAAGTTAATGTTGTACATAGGGAGATCTTGAAATGTATAAAATAATCTTTCTTGTCAGGGTAAATAAGTATTTGGTTTTATTTTTCTTTCCTATGTTCATTGTGTTTTCCTTCTGTGTGTTGTTACTTTTTCTGTGTGTCTTGACTTTCTAGGTTTTCTTTATATTGTCTAAAAGGTAGTGTTGGTGGGTTCTTGGAAGCAGTTTTGGTCTCTAGAATTCCAGTGGAGTGCAGATTATGTATGTTACAGGAAGGCAATAGATCATACTTGTTACACAGATCTGCAACACTATTTTAGTGCTTTGAATTTGAGTTTTACTTTTGCATGGGACTTCTAGGGCTGAGGAAGTTGTTTCTTTTGCCAGACTTCATTACAAGATAGAAAGATGTCATGAAGTGACACAGTTCAGCTGTGAAATACTGGCATCTTAGTGCTGTTAGTGAGCTCCAACTAAATGCTGATTTGGTTGGATTTTTGTTTGTGCTAGATGGGAGAAGGTGAATTTGTTTGACTGTAGCCTATACACAGAGCCTGCCCTGCAGCAGGACAGCTTGTAACTTTGACTCAGGGTTGCTGTGAGTGTGAGTGAAGTTTGTGGCATTGGATAGAGAAAGCAGAGGCCTGTGAGCTGTGTGTCTTGTTAAAGAGTGGAAAGTGGTCTTAATTCTCCACAAACCTGTGTCATGTTCTACATCAGGTGTCTCCATTTAATTATCTTAATTTAACTTGTGTTGATTCCACCTGATGGAACGAATACCCTCTACTGTGAAAAGAATGTGAGCTTGATTCCAGTGAAGTGCTCAGATGGTGACAGACACATGGCTTCCCTAAGCACAGTGTCGAAATTGGTTTGCAGTTGGCAGTTTTCTATAGTGTTTATAAGCACCATGGCAAAGAATAAGCTTTTTTCTTAAGAATTTAAGCTAGATTACTTAAGACTTCTCACTTGCTTTCTTTATAAACATTTTTCTGCTCTTTTTTTAGACATGGACCGTGATTATGGACATGGAGGCTATGGTGGCCCACGATCCATGGACTCTTACCTTAACCAATCCTATGGGATGGAGAGTCATGGAGGTGGAGGCGGAGGAGGTGGTGGTGGTGGTAACAGGTAAAATAATCCTTCAGTTGTCCCAAGAATTGATCAAATCCAATCTAAGTTAAAATCATGCTGTCTTCTAACTTAAGTGTTCCTGAGGCATGTTGTTATGATTTTGTATGAACACTTTCATTCTGAGTCTTCATGTTTGATAAATACTGGCAAATACTACACTGTAAGAACTACACTCATGTAATTATCACTATTTTTGTGGAAAAGTTTGACAGCGAAACAAGGCGTCTTTGAATGAAAATAGCAAAAGTTTTGTTTTTCAGTAATGGTTAGCAATTTGTAGCTGATTGGCCTGACCTACCATTTCTGACATAGCAGACTAGACCTGCCTGGTTTAGTGCTTTAAACTGAATCTATCAACATTCCGTTTTCGAAGGTATGTGTTATTTGGTTTGAACGTGCTGTGCTCAAATGATCTTGGCATTGAATCTGAAAGTCATGTCCAGATTATTTCATGGGCAGGTACTGATTACACTCGAAACTGTTCTGCATGTTCTGGGCTGCTTTGTAAGATGGATTGGTCTAAAACTAAAAATTCTGATGCAGTGGTCTTAAAGTTGTGTATTTAATGCTAGGATACTATTTCTGTTGTTTTTTCAGATGAACACAGTAGGGAGTTGCTGACTTGATTTAGGTCTTCATACTGTATTCCAAGAAGCCTGCTTTTTCAGAGTAGTGATTTTTGGACGAAATAAAATGGGAAGAAAACTTAGATAATCCAATGGTTTTCTTGTAAGCGCCCTTGATTTTTGTTTTTTGTTTGTAGTCACTGTGGTGCCACTGGGTAAGGATAGTACTAGATGGGGCCTGGAGAAGTGTTGTGTTTTGCTGCTCGGTTCTGTTGAACATTTCAGTTGAGTATAATTTGTTTAATGGTGAACATTAAGATTGACTTAAAAGTCTGAGCAGAGTTTCAGGAGCTGTACCTACCATACAGTAATCTGCATATGATTGAGGTCAAATGATTACTTGAACTCCAAAATGTTTGTTGCCATGTAAGGTTAATACTGTGCATGGGCTTTTTGTAGTGTCATTTTTTGTGTAGCTTTGGGTCTTCAGAGACTAACATTTTAAAATCAATGTATTCAGTTTACTATGGATACACTTAATTAGTTGAGTCTCTTCCAGCTATTACTGTGTCAGTCAAGGGATTGTCTTGGTCAACTCCTTCTGAATTGCCTTAGTATAACCCAGGAGGGACACTAATGTGTTCCCCTTCCAGGTGGTTACTGATGTAGGTGATTTCTAGCCTGACACTGCCCCCACCGTAGACAAAGGAAACTCTTGATAAAAAAATTAAAGATTTCAGCTCTTTACTCTGAAATTTCAGGGACTGTTTTTGTGCCCACTGTGCATGCAGTGGGTAGACTTTGAAAATCCCGAGTTGTTAGACTTAGTGGTCTGCAAGTGAAAGCTGAATACACTGAAGACCATGAACTCTTTAGGCTGGGAGACTGAGTTTTACACGGAAGAAAATTTCCAGAAACTACAAATGTAAATGGAAGAGTCTGTGTATTTTTTCCTTTAAAATAAGAACTGTAGGGTACTTAATACTCACAACTGTACCACTTAAAAAAAGTCAAAAGATTTTTTATCTTAGTTCACAACTAAGCTGCCTAAACTGCTGTTTAACTGTTAGACTGTGAGGGTATGATTCTGAAGATAGGAGAGTTTGACTAGCCTATGAATGTCTACAGGTGATTATTTTTGTGAGACTAGGGCTGGGCTCTAAAAACGTTTTAGTAAATACATGTTGCTCAAAATTTTAAGTAAACAAAGTTCAGGTATACTGAACTTTAGAATTGTTTGTAGCAAAAATGGCTCAGATAGCTTTCTATCTGGTCATAGTGTGAATTGCCCAGCCCTAATCAAGACTAAACAATAACAGAACTGTACGGACCAGTATAGTAATAAATGGATTTTAGTTGATAAATGTCAACTGATAACTTGTCTTTTGAAATGTATAACATTAGTAAGCTTACTTTTTTTTCTCCTCACTGTGCAACTTTTCCAGGTTTGGACCTTATGAGTCTTACGACTCCGGGTCTTCTCTGGGTGGGCGAGATCTGTACAGATCTGGCTATGGTTATAATGAGCCCGAACAAAGCCGCTTCGGAGGTAGTTATGGTGGTCGATTTGACAACTCCTACCGGAATAGCCTTGACTCTTTCGGAGGTAGAAACCAGGGCGGGTCTAGCTGGGAAGCACCTTACTCCCGTGCAAAATTGAGGCCTGGGTTTATGGAGGACAGAGGAAGAGAGAGTTACTCTTCCTACAGCAGTTTTTCTTCACCCCATATGAAGCCTGCACCTGTAGGCTCTCGGGGGAGAGGAACGCCTGCTTATCCTGAAAGTGGATTTGGAAGCAGAAACTATGATGCTTTTGGAGGACCATCAACAGGCAGAGGCCGAGGCCGAGGAGTAAGTACAGAATCTTTTCAGATTCTTTTCACTAGACACTCTTTTAAACCCTTTCAAGACCACTGCTTTAAAATGAATGCACTGTTCAGTACAGTGTGGGGGTTTTGTTCAAGCAAACTGTCGTGGTTGACAATGTTGTTTATTCCCTTGAAGCTGTCTTTAAGTAGAACCTAGCCCCTCTTTCTGTTGAAAGTAATGAGTAATAGAAGACTAGTCGATAAGGTTTGTTAAATTTCTCCTTTTGCTTGAAAGGTGAAGATAAAAGTAGTAGGTTTGGTCTAAAAGGGATTAAAAGGACTTCCATTTTTACTTGTAAACACTAGCATCTCTGATGCTGGTGGGGAAATTCTTCAATATTGTTAAAGTTGAATTCAAAGTCTTCTGAAGTTTTGAGTAGGTTAAAGGTGCAATGTATAAGTGAAAAATAAAATCCAGGTTGTGGATGGTAGGGTAGTTTTTGTTTTCTGTAAAGGCAAAAGTTTAGCTAATACTTTAATGTGTTGAATATGTGTTTTATCAAACATCAAGTCTTTTAAACTCGTTCGGACTTGTGTATTGGAAGGGTGATGGGGAGGGAAAGGTGAGTGATGAGCAGTTACAGTGAGTCTCGAACTTAAATCATGGTTAAAGGGGCATCATCAATTTGAAATCAGGTTCTTTTACAGAATTGAAATTAAAGGGACATCATCAGCTTGAAATTGTGTCTTTTCACAGAATTGAAATTAATTTCCTCATAGTGTGCCTAGTCCTGTTACTTGTATTAATTTGGAGACTTGATGTTCTAACTCCTTTTTAGTGGATTCCTTTCCAGTGTAGGATGTAAAAACTGTATGTCCAAGAAACAACGTGATTAACTGTATGCAGAATAGTGGGTTGCAGTTTGAAGAAGTAATGCTTGATGTTCAGTGAGTTGGGGGGAAAAAAATACAACAGAAGAGAATAAAAAAATCCCAAACCTGGCAGAAGTACTAACTTTAAGTTGGTGGTGTCCCTTTGTCTTGCTTTTATAATCCTAGTTATGATTGTTTTTTTAAAGCATGAAGAGTTCAGTGAACACTTTGATGCTGTGCCTCTAGGTGTAATTTATCTTTTAAAATTCCTAAGTGTGCCATATTTCTTTGGGAAGTGATTCTTTAATTTTAAACCATGCAACTTGTAGCTTGAAGTGTAGAGGAAGTTTATTTTTTTACTGAGTCTTCTAAATGCCTATCTGTGTGGTGGTTTTGTTCTAGAAAGTACTTTGTAGCATCCTTGAGTATTATAGTTGCCATACTCATATTTTAGCTCAGATTTGCACATGGCTGTTAGCTAGCATGTAGCATGGTATGAGAAATAAGATTCTAATCTTTGTTTCTCTGCTTGTGAAGCTGAATGTGCTATGTTCTTAAGGCTTAATGCCATCCTTTCAGAACTCATTTAGATCTGAAACCTTTGTGCAGTTACAACTGAGTTCTTTTTTACTTTGCTTTTGAAATTTATCTCTAAGTCTTTATGTGATAAAGGAAAATGTAAGGGCTAAACCACTTACCCTATGTAAAATGCATTGCACCTTTAATAGGTAGATTGTCTGTTTTAAAAAAAATCCTGAGCTTGAAATTATCCAAGTGTGTACATTGTGTCCCTTGTAAATGTACATGCTAGCTATCTCAACTAAATAAATTAACATGGAGATCTTGTGCATGGACTTCTGATTGAGAAAAGTGCCATTTTTGGTACGTTCTGTCTGTCATTTAAAATTGGCTTTTGAGAAGTAATACTTTTTACAAGTATTTTGAAGTTATTTTTATGTTCTTTTAATTTTGACACTGTAATATTAGTTCTCTTCTTATGGAAATAAAAATATTTCTGCTTATCCAAGTCACCCATCCAGTCAGTGGGCTCTCTTCTGCCCTTTATTAATCAAAGAGTGTTAGCACTCTTGGAAAATAACTGTAGCTACCTAAATTTCCCTCATCAGAGTACTGATTTATTCCTTGTCTTCAGAGGTAACTTTCACATACAAGTGCAAGGAGTGTGCATAATTTTAGAAATAGTATAAAGGTTTAGTCTTTCAACTGAATTTTTATGCCTATTGCTACCATGTTTTTGCATGAATCTCTCCCGGCCCAACTTAAAAATTCTGATTTTATTGAATTCAGTGGAAAGATAAGTAAAAAAAAGAATGACCTTTCTTCAATTAATCTCTTTTCCACATTTGACAATCGTCTTTAATCAGTTTTCAAATCGCTGCTGTATCATTTGACATAAGATGCATAAGCTTTTTTTTTTCTTACTGTTGAAAACTGAGTTGTTTAGCTCTGTTTTTTCCCAGAGGGAGGTGTCATTCATCATCTAGAGAATCTGAAGAGAGGAGCTGAGATGCTAGGCTGAGATAGGAACTGATAGGTATGTTTGTTGCCTGGACAATGGTTCTGAATAAGCAGAAACACAGTTAATACATATGTATTCCTTCTACTGGACAAACACTCACAAAGCCATTGCACAACAGAACATCAGACCAGGAGCTTAAGTTTCCTCCTGCATTTTGCTGTAGAAGGCAGATTTTACTTAGGTTCATGGTTATATAGTACCAAGTAGTTGTTTTATATTGTATTGATTTCATGTACTAATACCCTCCTCTTGATTTCACAAATTTTCAGCATATGGGAGACTTTGGAGGAGTGCACAGACCTGGAATTATCGTTGACTATCATAACAAACCCAGTCCAGCAGCAGTTGCTGCAAGAGGAATAAAAAGAAAAATGTTACCGCAGCCGTATAACAAACCTGGGGGGACGTTTAACAAGAAACCCAAAATGACAAAACCTATTTTGAAGCAGAGCCAGAAAAAATCACCTAGTAAGTAATAAGTGCCAAAATTCTTAAATTACTAGATTTTTTAATTTATTAGAAATAACTTAGTTTAAATATTTAATATATTTTTTAACTCTTCATTTTCCACCTGTGAAGTAGTCTGCAACAGATTCTATGAACTTACTCTTCTAACTTTTCTACTACAATGCTAATTTGCTGAATGACATGGAATATTTTGGTGCGTTCAGGTTTGTACCTTTGAAGATTATCTCATTGATATTTTGTAACGATACTTCCTGGAGAATAATTTCAGATCTCAAGTTGTCTCAAGTGACAATGCCTGACATATATTAAATGCGCTGTTGAATGAGGCTGGGCCTGCTGTTCAAGTTCTTTGGATATAAAAAGTATTAAATCTGCAATGCAGCTAAAATAAAGACATAAGGTGCAGGTGCACAGGGGGAAAGTGAGGCAACCTGTGAAAGCGGCCGACAGAAAGAGCCGAAAGGCAGAAAGAGATTGCTCCCACTTGCAAATGAAATGCTGTAATGACAGGAACTTTAAATGTGATAAACTATAAATGTGAATTTCAAATAGTATTAGTGAATCTTGCTTTCTTCAACTTCCTACAACTGTAGTAACTTTGATACTGCAGACAAAGTTGCAGAAAAAAGGCACTAATGAAGTGTAAATAAACTACTTGCTTTGAGGAAATGTAAACTTGAGTATTCAGTATTATGAACAGTGTGTAGAGCAGTCAGATTTTAGTTTTTTGTGCTTTTAATTTCCTATTAATTTGGATCTACAGTGTATTATATAGCTTGGTTTCAAATCACACCTGAAAAATGCTTAAAGCTACTGTAGCTCACAGCTTGCAAGGTCAATGCACAGACTTGACAGAAACTTTCACGTGAAAATTTTATTTTTGACTTTGTAATTCTGGTTATATTACTGCTTATGAAACTGTTCCCTTAACTGTAGCTTGAACAGTACTGTATGAATTACAGGCACTGGGTGTATAGAACACATTTCTCCACCTTTTGTAATGGGGAATGTTACAAGTGGTCTGGTCTCAGCAGTTTTGCTTTGATGAAAAGGATCTGTAGAACATGCATCCAGACTTCTTTCAGTACTTTTATACATTCTCCTTTTCTAAACTACTTCAGATAGAACACTTCTAGTTTATTATCTGATCCCCCTCTCTGATTTCCACAACCCAAGAAGCAATGTACTACATAATACTGAAGTTACTTTAAGAAGTAGAATGGGTAACACCTACCAGAATGCAGGCTGTCCTGTGGCTTTGAGGTTAGGGGAAAGAAACTGCTGAGTGGTTTAACACAGTTTCTGAAACTTGAATGAAAAGATGCCCTAAGCAGTATCGTGTAGTTGAAAACTAAAAAGTGGGTGACCACTAACAGATTTGATGCAATTGATATGCAATGTATATATGAAAATGTCTCAATTATATTGTCTCCTCAGTATTGACTTTCTTGGTTTGGAGTTAGCTATAGGTGATTGCTTCTAAAAGTCTTTAGTTTATATTTCTAAGAATAATTGATTTTGCCTTTAGTAGTAGTATTAAACTATGATGAATTGTAAAAGTAGACCATCCTACCTGCATAACAAGGTTTATGTTTTTTTCTGAAATCACTGTCAATTCATTTTAAGACAATGTTTCAATGCTTGTGCATTGTTTCTTCTTTTATGTTAACAGACATGAAGACATCTTTCCAGGATTCTACTGCAGAGGTAAAGATTCTCAGAATTGCAAAATGTTTGTGATTCTTTGAGAAGTTTGCATAGTATGCCTTAAGGCAAATCATTCTTAAGCTAGAGTTACGAAATTGAATGCTAAATGCATAAGTTTTTCTAAACATACTTTCTTCTTTGCTTTGTCTAAAACTGTCCTATTGGTGGCAGTCTGAAAGCCCTACTGATTTTGAGTGAAAGATACAGCTTGTGCAGACAGCCTGGAAAATGAATTTTAAAGTGTGTTTGTGCACCCTACCTGTTCTTGTAAGCACAGAGAACTCTCATATGAACGCTTCTCATGTTGCCACGGGGAGACAGCTTGAACTCTTATACCTATGACCTGCTTGGGTGGGTTGAGAAATTAAGTACAGTCACTAAACAGAAGTGAGGAGGAATGGATAAGACATAAGACACATCAAGGAGAGCGGGTAAATAAAAAAAGAACCAGTATTGAAAGGTGTTCTCTGAAAAGTTAGTCCCCACCTACAGAAAGTTCAGTTGCAACACTGTGTAAGAATGTTGTTTGTGTGTGTGTGTATCTCCTGGTTGAATGTTGAAAGACTAAAATGGCATTTTCCTTCTTTGTGAGTGAAAGTTATTAACACATACTCAACTAAGTAAAAGTCTGAATTAAAAGTCAGAATATTTATGTAGAAGACAGTTTTAACTGGAACTAATTCACTGAGGCTTCAAGGCATTAAGGAGAAATGCAGAGCTGGAAGGGTTTGTACATTGAGTCCAAGAAGATACTTGAATCACTTCCTTTTGTTGTCAGATTTGACAAAAATAGGAAGTAACAGATTAGTGGAAATAATTGCCTTTCTGGATGTTGAATGGCATTTTTTTGTTGCTGTTGTTTTTTTAAATTTATGGATTTGACTTTATTAGGAAATTGAAGTTGATACAAGTGGTGCAGTTGTTGTATATGAAGACTTTACAAGAGATGCTTATGATCTTGGATATCAGACTTTTGGAGGTAAGTCAGTTTACTTTGTCAGGTAAGGTATTGTAGGCATAGTATTTGTAAGAGTTTGAGTGAATAGTTTTAGTAAGTCTATATATTTGATCTCTACTTATTCAGTAGCATGACTATTTTTGTTTGGTTTTCTGTTTTTTAAGAAATTTAGGCTGTGGAAGAGATGGTTATTTGTAACACCCATCTATCAGTTGGTTTGTTTTTTCATGCTTACTGTCTCTGCTCTCTGATCATCTCTATATGTTGTTGTTTGAGTTGTTTTAACTTTTGTGAAACTAATGTAAATGGTCTTCTATACTTACTGCCATACCATTGCTTGAATGTTGTTAATCCCACTGGTTCCTCACCCATATCCTATTATGTATCCCACTAGCTGATCAACCTCACTCTTAAACCCTAGGTGAGTCACATTTTTAAAAGTGGATTCAATGAAACAGGGTTTTTATTATTTTACATAAGATCAGTTAAAACGTGTTTTAACTGTAGTCATACCAGACATACAAAGAAATCCAGTGTTAAGGCTGAAAGTATTTTTAATGTTCTCTTCCTTATGTGCTGCCCTGTTGCATGTGCAGTCTAATTTGATGGCGAGGAGTGCTAGAAATCTGTAGCTAGCTGATGAGTGTTTCTGTCATTGAAATTATAGCAAATTTTTTAATTTTATTTGTAAAGTGTATGGTTTTTTTCTTGTATAAGTGCACTGATGGAAAGTGGGAGTCCTGGTTTATATGTAGATTCAGGCTTGTATTCCTCAGCCTCTAACAGGACAGGCACTTGAATTTGTGAGCTTGAGGAGTGAGATAGAGGCCATTTTGCTCCACAAGAATGTCATACCAAATGATTTCTACAGTAGTAAAACAGGTGATCCTCTGCACATTTGCAGGATTGGTGGTAAGGCACTAAGTGAAATTTAAATCCTGAGATCAGTATGGAAATTACATCTGTGGGTAGGTGGTTATTTTTTGTTTTCATTTTGTATTTTTAATCTTATGGATGAAATTTTTCACTTTGCTTCGAAATGAAAAACAGGATAGTCAGAAGTGAAGTGTAAGCTGTTAGTGAGAATTATTTCAGTACTCAGTGATACTTGTAAAGCCACAGTGTGTTTTGCAAGTCTCGGTGTTTTTGCTTTATGTTGCTTTATGTTCCTTTCTGTTGCTGTTTGGATGGAGGTAGATTTCTTGGAGGCTGACCTCTCTTCTAAGGTGGAACTGTAAAAGAAAATGAAGTGTTCCTCTTTTTCCTGCTCTAAAACTACTCACTGAATAATATCCTAATTATTTCCCTTTGTCCATGAGCTTTAAATCAGACTATGGAAATTCAACCATAAGTGCACTTATGCAGAAAGACAGTGTCCTTGGAAGTCTTTAATATTACAAAACTAGTTTCTATTCAGTTATTTGTTCACACTTTTACTTACTTGTTGGGTTGTAATTTAATCAAGGTCTTCTCTGAAAGTTGGATTGGGTTTTTAGTTGTGTGGTGAGTCCCTCTGTCCTTGTCCCATCCCATTGTCCGCTCCACCTTGCCTCATTAACTGGTTTATTTCTTCAGCTGAAGATCTTCGGGATGTTTTTGTGTGAAACCAGGTGAAGTCTAGTGGGGAAAATAATAAAATTGATATTGTTTGGGTACCATACCTTGAAGAAACACTGTCTTGTCTCCTTTATGAAAACTTGATTTTTGCAAACTGCCTTCTTAGCACTAGAGATTGGTAGATAGTTTCTTTTTATGTAAGGGGATTGTATCATTAGTGCTCTAAAAATACGGGAGAGTTTTAAACAATGTGTTTCTCCCCGTGTGGCCCTAGTCACCCTCTCCTAGTCACTGACTTGAGCAGACCTCTAATAACTAGGCACAACAGGGAACAGTTTGCTTAAACTCTGAATTTCCTTACTTTATTAACTATAAACTAGAATGTAAAGCCTTAGCTACTAAGTGTACACTGCTGAAAGCAAATGTTTAAATTAGTTGTCTTTAGAGGAGGAACATAAAGCAAAACTTGCACAATGTTTAAGCGATCAAACCAGGTTGGTATAGGGTCTTACTCTGCATTTCAAGGTGTTTGTTGAGGAGATGGGAGACAGGTGCTTTTACTGTTGTTTGTTTGTTTTGAGTTTGTTTTTTAATTCTTCTATTGCATGTTAAGATGCCAAAGGAGAAGGTAAAAGTGAGGAAGAAGAAAAGCGGCGCATCGAAGCCAGAAGAGAGAAGCAAAGGCGTAGAAGGGAAAAAAATAGTGAAAAATACGGTGATGGATACAGGTTTGTGCTGTAACTTCTGCATTGTGTGCAGTATTTCACTTCTCCTTTATGCCTCATCTTTCCTGAAAGCCTCTTTGGACTGATTTTAAGAAAATAAAATGAAGTGTTTGTCTTCTGCATAGATAATTCATTACTCTGACGCTGGCCTGACTTATAATTGGTTCTTATATCACTTATTGTTCATAATGGAAAAATACATGATTTTTTCGTTTTTACTGAAAAAAGTGTCAATCCTCATAGTTCTGAGGAGTCCTAATAGTAATATTTAATGTATTTCTCTTAACAGAATGGCATTTACTTGCTCATTTTGTAAATTTCGAACATTTGAAGAAAAAGAAATTGAGTCGCATCTGGAGAGTGCAGCTCACCAGGAGACATTGGATCACATCCAGAAGCAAACTAAATTTGACAAAATAGTGATGGAATTTCTTCATGTAAGACTGCTGTTTTTGATCTTTGTAATACTTCTACATGAGAATATAGCTGCAATTTACCATTTATTTCCAAAATATGCTTAACTTACCATCGTTACTCCTTTTGCGGATGACTTTTGGTGCAGCACAAATTACTAAAAAGTGGAATGAGTCAGTCTGTAAAATACTGTTACTTTTACAACTGAAAGTAGTGCCTTAAGAAGTAGAAGCCATTTATTTATTACAGAGCTATTCTTATTTTTTTAATTGTAAGCTCTTACTGGAATATAAACAATTGTACATCAGGTGTCTTAGTTTGTTTTTTTCCTGATCATCTGTAGGAATGTATGGTGAATAAATTCAAGAAGACAGCTATGCGTAAGCAACAGACAAGTAACCAAACAGAAAACACTCAAGCTGCTGAAAAAGATATAATGGAAGGTGAGTAACATGCTTTGTGTGAAAGTGTGTACTGTGAACCTCTCCTTGTCGTTTTCTTTTTTCCCTAGTTCTTCAAATTTGATAAAATGGATTAATATAGTTTGTACACCTTTTTTGGTACCTGGCTGGGATTCCTTGTTTCATTTCTGACAGTGTATATAGAGCAGTCCACCTTTCCACTTCCTTAGAGTAACACATTTTATGGTAATGATATGTTGCATCTTCTTTGGCAGGGGTTACTGCTGATGACCACATGATGAAGGTTGAGACTGTTCACTGCAGTGCCTGCAGTGTGTATGTTCCTGCATTGCACAGTTCTGTTCAGCAGCACTTAAAATCTCCTGATCACACGAAAGGAAAACAAGTAAGATATGACGTATTATTAAGAAACAAAAAGGCAAGCATAATAGTAGGTAAAAACTGTTAGGGTTCTTGGTACAAGTAATTTCTAAGTTCTTGCTGATGTGGCTTGTTCTCTTGAAAGTTGGAATGTCCTTTGTAAGCATAAGGTCTCACAAAGTAGTTGATGCTTAAGCACCCCCACTTAATGAAATGCTGATGTGCTGACAGTGGCAAGTCATGAGAAAGTTACTAGCAAAGACTTATTTTGTGGGAATTCGTTTTACTGAGCTTGTGATGGAAAAATATTTGTTATTCAAATTGCAAAACATAATATGTGTGTTTCTAGCAAGATGACAAACATGGTGCCTCTTTTTCCTTGGCTGTTTTTAATTTGAATAAAGTGAGGTTAAAATTACCATAATGTAGTATTTATCCCTGTTACAATTTAAAATGCTGCACTTCTAAGGCTTGTAAAAAGATTGAAAGAGTAACATGGGAATTGTAGTAAGAAGATTGCCAAAGTAATTTTTTGTTTATATATCAGTTTCTGTGATTTTTGAATATCGTAGGGTATTTTGAGTTGGAAAGGACCCTGCAAATGAGCAGGGTCATCTTCAGTGATGTATTAGGCTGTGATGGAAAAGCCTGCATGTTGTCTGTAGATGAGAACAGATAACTGTGATTGTAGTTCATTATGTAAGCAAGGTGTGTGTATCTTTTGATCAAGCTAAAGCAACAAGCTATAAACACTGCTAAACTTAATTGAATTTATTATATGATTTGGATTTAACTGCTAAGAACAAGCAGTTCATGCTGCAATATATTTATTATTTTACTTATGAACATAAATTCAAATTTATGTGACAGTTGTAAGAGATATATGATATCCACTTTAAAATTTATTTCCTAGGCCTACAGAGAACAAATAAAAAGGGAGAGTGTGCTCACTGCCACCAGTATCTTGAATAATCCTATAGTCAAGGCACGATATGAGCTGTATGTGAAGGTAAGATGCAAATGGAAATAAAGTGATTTGTAATGTTTGCTATGACAGCATTTTCTCCATGTTGATGGAGTTTAGCCTCTGTGTTCTGTCTTTTAGGTAGCTCACAGATCAAACATGCTTTTAATATATTCTTCTGTTTTAAAGTCAGTATCTTGGATAAATGTATTCTGAGAAAAATTACCACCTATAGATTCACCAGCTTCTGTTTGTCATTATATATAGTAATTTTTACTTAGATGCTCTTATAAAAAAAAAAATCAAGCTTCAGGAAAGTAGTGTCTTTAAATCTGTATATGATAATAACTGTAGAGCACAAAACGCCTCACAGTTGATTTCATCTTTATAATAAGAAGCAAAAGCTCCAGCAAGTGACTTTGTACTGAAATAAAGCATGCACACTACTCAGCTATTTTTTTTATTCCATAGCATTTCTAGGGTTCATGGCACCATAAAACCCAAAAGCTTGCAACAATATTTGATGAGATCAGAGAATTTAAAAGGCATGGCAGCCTGTCTTGTAGATACGTAGCCTGAGAAACAGGTGAATTCATTTTAGCAAAATACAGGATTTTTTCAACTGAGCCACTTACTTTGCTAAATTACTCTTTCTGTAGTACTGTTGTTAGCTATTTCTGCTGTTACTCTGAACTGATTTATGATTTTGCCTTGGCCGAGCAATACTCTTTCAGGCAAAGCAATACTTTCTTGCAGAAATACAGCGAGGTATGAACTAGTGCCCAAGTTAATTGTGAATTTAACATGTCAAATATGCTGTGTCCTGCAGAATTATGTGTGGATGAGTGTGTGAATCAGTTTCAGACAGCTGTTCTATGCCTTTTAAGAAAAGGTATATTGCAAATGTCCAGGTACCAGAGTCTGGACTATCTTTCTCGATCTCCAGTCATCTCTTCTGGTGTTCCTGTTGCCTGGTATGTGTTGTCCTGTACAGCCCTCTAGTGGGGGACTGGTAAAAGGGAGAGTGGAAATTCGCCATTCATGAATTTGAAGACTTAGGAGGATATAACTTACAAGACTGTCTTCTCGAGACCCAGTGACATTTTCTGCATGACTGGCACTGGTATTTTCTGTGGTGAACTTAGTATATTTTCAGCAGGACCTGCTCAGTGAGATGTGTCTGGCTTCTGGTTGTGCAAATTGATGGAGCTCTTTTTAAGCTTCATATGTATCATTCTGCAAACACTTGACTTTGGTTTTCTTCTAACTACATGCTTCTGGTTTTCACTGTGAAAAGGAAAGCAGTGAGAAATTTTTTTGGCTGTAGATATTTTCAAATATTTTTGTATTGAACCATTTAATTATGAAGTCAGTTTTAGATTTTCAGATTTCATTGCAACATCTTTTTTAAGAAATGAATGTAAACTTCTTAGTAGTTACCTGTGCATGCTAGAAAATATGCGTGTTTGATCTTGAATCTTTCAGCTAGCTCTATAAACCTGGACATGTCAGCTATAGCAAAGGTGTAAAGGTTAAGTTGTCCCTGGTAATTTTCACTGAGTTAAGCTGGTTTTAAATTTTTTTTTCTTCACATGGTTAAAGGTGCCTGTGGTGTCTACTGAAAATGAAATAATCTGTATAATAAGATAATCCCTTGATGTGTGTGTGGGCTTTTTTTTGTTCCAAGCCATTTGCCATTCATGCCCCAGCTCCATGGAAGACATCTTCTGAAAATTAGATGGTGTGGCTTTGGAAGACCTCCTGCTTTATAAATGCTCTGGTCTTTGTTATGCTTTTAATGTATGACTAGGGTTAAGAATGGAAAGCAAAAAACAAAGTTCCAGATAGGGCTTGACAGTGGTTGTTAGTGGCACAGCTGATGGTGAGAGCAATGAGAATCATAATGGTGGAGAACAACATTTCTCGAAGGTGGCCTACTTAATTTACTAATGCAGCTTCCTTGTGCCGGTGTGTCTTGTCATGTGTGCCATTCTTCCAGTCTTCTCTTCTGCTGCATCTCGCTGCTGATTTTCTGCATAGTATCTTCCAATGCTGTTCTGTTCCCTGTGCTGATGCTTTAGTGCTGGTCGGTTTCCAGAAAACTATTGTCCCAGAACTGGAGTTTCCAGCAGTCAAAACTTGCATGTGACCTTTATAATCCTATTGATTAAGTGACCATCTTTTATACTAGCTATTACGTGATTTTTTTTTTTCAATTTCTGTATTTGAGAGTCCAATTCAGTGCTTTGTTTAACAGCATATTGTTTGCATCATGTCGCTTGCGTGCAAGGAACATTTTCTTTTAATCTCATTTAATGTCTTCATCATAAAAGAAGCTTGAAAGGGTTCTTGTGTGGTACCATTTTATGCTTCCAATAGACTCTTCGTATGCTTTTTTAAAGATTGTAATTTCTCATTCTTCTGCATCCATATTGTGAAGAGGGGAAATCCACTATTACCCAATTTCTGGCCACTCTGAAACAGTCATTAGAGTTTATAAATGTGTAGTAAGTCCCTGTGTAGTAAGCAGGAAAAAAAGACCATCCTGTTTCTCAGGCAAAAAGTTATCACTTGAGGAAGTCATGACTATCTCTAATTTTGGGCCATTCAGAACTTCCTAGATAGAGTGATGCCTATGATCAAGAGCTTCTTGGATGTTACTCAAGAAAACCATCATAGTTTGACCTTTATTTTTCACTACATTCCAGGGATGTTTGATCAGGTGTGTTAGCAAAGGCATCCTAAAGTTTATTGGTTAGCTAGGCAAACTTTGGTATCTTTTTGGATCAGGTTTGAGAGACCTGTTGTAAATAGATATTTCTTGGGAAGTTGATATCCTGAAGCTTTGGTTATAAATGCCAGTTCACAGTCTTCAGCTTTCTGTGCAATTTAAATATTCTAAAGTCATGGAATCCCGAAGATGCATCTCTTGGGAATAGACTACTTATCTGCTTGCATTTTATGCTCTATACATCATAAAGTGTTTTTGCAGCAGGTTGGTCCTGTGTCCATGTTCTTGTTTTCTGGGGTTTTTTGGTTGTTTTTTTAAAGCTGTCTGGGAAAATGGGACCAGTGTGACTTGTCAAAATCACCTACCATCAGAATTGGCACTGCATGCTGTGCTGGATGCCTCTGATGCTACATCACTGGAAAAGAGTGTAGTCATTAGGATCTTCCCCTTGAGGGCAGTCACTTTTTCTTTAGCTTGAGAACTTGAAGAGTGCATTTTTCTCTGAAAAAACAGTTGGAGAAGGTAACTTTTTTTTTCATTATTGTTACTATTGTATAGAGATATGTTCAGCTAGAAATAGTGTTCTGCTAGGCTAGCCAGAGGCAAGATACAGTCTCCACAGGAAGGAAGTGTAACAATTTTCTGTAGCTTGTCCCTGAGAGAAAAGGACAGTAAGAAGTTGTCTGCAGGAGTGTGGAGGTAGTCCTTTTAGAATTGCATTTTTTAGCTGCAATTTGTTGTGATGCCTAGCCTAGACATAAGAGGATTTAATTCTTTCCTTTTGTATCGGACCTGTTAAAGGGCTTCTAGTATCCTTGTGAGTCACTTGCAGAGAAAGGCCATCATTGTTTTTTCGCTAGGAAACAATGCTCTCTATTAGGATATATCAAACTTTTAATACACCTTTCTTCTCTCTGTGATGTCTGAAAGTGAGCATGTATTTGAAGCTAACTAAGTGGAATATTCTTAACTCAGTAATTAGCTTCTGTCCAAAAAGGAAGGTAGATGAATAGAAATCTGAAGAGTTGTACTAATCCTTGTTGAATTAAGGTTGTATCCTCAGTCTTTTTATTTCAGAATGCTTTCCATTGGTGTAGGACTAAAATTTGTCTGGGCACTTGCTTTGCCATGCTTTTCTTTTGTGTGAAACATTGTAGTGAGCTAATATTTTTGGTATTTCAATGTTGGGCACTGTTACTTGAAGTTTTGAAATCCTTCTAGGTGTTCTGTAGCCCCATGGTGCTTGCCAGTAGTAGTGGATCATGTAAAAGTGATGTGAGCTTTAACTGGGATGTGGGTCAACAATGGAATGAATTTAAGGCTAATCAGTGTAATTATTTCTAGATTTCTTTATCACTTACTGGAGGATTGTTGATAGAATTATTCAGAGTGGATAGAGACTGTAAATAAGGAAAAGCAGACCAAAAGTCTTCAGATTTGGCTTTAATTGGGGAGAAGAAGGAACCACTTCTTAATAAAAGCATGTTGAAACTTAACCATAATTTCTTTTAACTTTAAACTGAAGTTTGTGTAGCATACTTTAGTTTTTTTCTCAGTGGTGTTTCTACTTTCATTTTTATATCAAATTGTTTGTTTTCAATCTTCTGCTTCAGGGTGAAAATCCTTTTGAAATCAATGATCAGGCTCAGGAGCAACAGGCAGAGGAAGAGGACAAAGCTGATGAGCCAGCTGAGGGGGAGGAAGAGGAGGAAGAGGAGGAGGAAGAAACTGAAGAACAAACTGACTTCACTTTAGACCACACTGAAGATAACTAAGTGCAAGAAAATAAAAATACGTTAAAGGGGACAAAACAGCTTTTTATTTCAGTTCTAAAGTGGCTGAGACTTTTTAATAGTCTCAAATGAATTTGAAGATTCCCTACCATATGCATGCATTCCATTCCGTGGAGAACTTGTTTATATGATTCCTCTGTGTTTCTGATTTTGTTTAAAATGAAACTAAGACTATTTTAGTTGAGCTTTTTATAGAAAACTGACTATTAAAGCTGATCAGAACATTGTGTTGTATATTTTTTTAAGCATCCTATTTTTTTGGTGTGTGTGTATTGAAAGTTGGGTATAACAATTTTTGGTCTAATCAGTTGAAAGGTGGGTCTGTGGGGTAAATACAATAAAAGCTTTATGGTGTAAGCTTATAATATTTACCTCTTAGTACAGAATGAGTAACTTGAGAAATTGTACTGTTGAGTGTGGCTGTTTGGGGGACTGCATTGCACTCTGTATAATAGAGTATGTGTTTATAATGCCTTGTAGCTTTTTGTGATATGATGTACCAGTTTGTAGCAATAAAACACTTAAGAAATGTTACTGTTTTAAAGTGTCTGTAGTTCAGTATTTGAAGAATTTCCCCATGCTAACTACTAAATTGGTTTCAAACCTTTCGATATTATAATTGAAGCTACTTAAAATTTGCAGTTGTATCTTAGTGACTCATTTTTTTCTGATATTTGATGTATTCAGACTCCACCTTAAGACAGATAAGCACTTGAGCCTTCATAGTGTGCCTTGAGGAAGTGTGGTTTCTCTACATTTGCACGTGGTGTAATCTTGTCTGTCTTAGAAATTATGTGTAAGTACACCTGTGTTTTTTCTACAGTTCCTGCTAATCTGGCCTTTGACTAATGAGAAATGGAAATGTCTAGTTTAACTGTTCCTAAGCGCACCTGAGTAACTTGCACCATTTTTCCCTAAATGCAATAATGTAACAGAAGTAACTGTACCATTTCTGGTGATCTTTATGGGGATTTTTAACATCTCATCATAAATGCAATGCTGCACATTTCTGTTGGAGAGAGGTGGTATTACAATACTTCACCTGCAGACAAATTTTCTTTTTTTCGTGAATTGGGGAAAATGTGCAAGTGTTGTGGGGAAGTACCTGATTTTGGTACTAGGGGACCTGAAAGTCTAGTAGCAGTCAGCTCTGAAGAATGCTGTCTGCTGCAGTCATTTAGCTGTTGCCTTTTAGCATAGCTTGGAGAGTAGAAAATTCAACAAACACCGTGAGGAAAGGGAAGACGAGTTCAATGTCTTGACCTCTTGTTTATATTTTTTAGTTTATATTTTAAAAAATCAGCATGATGTAGACTGGATTGCTGTACCAGTGTCTGCTTGGAACTAGAAGCCAGTGTAGGTTGGTTGAAAGATGCGTGAAGGCTGCAGCTCTTTGAACAGTATCTCTTTTAGCTATGTAAGCTTAAAATAACAAAGTGCTTCCTAGATCTCTGCATACTCATTCTTCTGTTCTCCATCTTAAGGCTAGGATCAAGATTCATGTTTGTATTACTTTTAAGGTGTAATCTCCCCCTTCTTCCTCACAAGCTGGTCACTCAACTGTTTGTGTTCTACTTGTAGGTCTTTTGCCTTACAAGAGAAAGATGCATCTTGTAATCTCTTCCCAGACAAGTTAACAGGAACTGTATCAGAGTTCTAGAAACTGCCAAGAGCTTTAGCATGAGAACTTGTTTGCTGTAGTTAAGAGAATTGAGATGCTGCCCAGATTTCTGCAAGTGGTGAGTTTTTTTCTCTTTGGCTCCTTTATTAGAGAGAATTGAGGTACTTCTGCTTAGCTGAGAGAAGCCCTTCTACTTAAGATCTTTGTACTTTTATTTCCATTGCTGTAGGGAGAAACTTTATTGTAAGGAATGCTCATAAATATTGGAAATTTGGATCTCCAAAGGTCTTGCTCCCAACTTAGAGCAAGGAAAGGCTTGTAAGCCCCATGTATTCTTCAGCCTGTAATGAAGTCCCTTGAATAATGCTTGTTAGCAGTGAAGATTTGTTCCGAGTTAAGTATAAAAGTTAATAACACATCATCTGTTTATTTTGTCTTTAAATTCATTTCTAAAATTGTGTTTTTAGGCTTACAATGTTGTACTATTTAAAGTAAGTCCCACAGCTTAATTCAACTCTTTAAACAGATGACTGTTTTGAAGTACAATTAGCTGATGAATAATAATAAACCTTTCTATATAAATAAAAGTGTATAAACTGAGCTCTGACCTCTAATACATAAGAGTTTCTGATCTTATTCTCTAACTGTGAGCTTTCCTTATCCCATCCTTTGGTACTTCAAACCTGATGCTGACAGGAAAAAGAATAAATACCCAGAGGGTAAATTCGATCAACACAATCTGCTGAGGCAAAAACAAAGGAGGTTTCTTGACAAGACCCTACGACTCCCTAATGTCCTGTGATTCTGATTTAACACTAAGTCCATCCTTTATGCAGAAGTGTGGTTGGGTTTTTTTGGATGGTTTGGATATTTTTTTTCATAATTGAATATTACCAAGTATTATGGGAGAATAAGGAATAGATAACCTGCTTGCCTTTTTGGTCCCCTGCAGGTGAACCATTTGAGTATTTACACCAAATCTGCCTGATCTTTTTATGGAAACTTAGCATCCTCATTCCTGTTTACCCTGGAGATCTACTTTGTGGACTCTTGTAACACATATTCCAAACAGTTGCTGTTTTTGTAGAGTTCTTTTTATACCCAAAGCTGTGAAGGTAAGTCAAGATTATTGAGAGCTTTTGGGGGTCGCCAGAAAAGCTAAGGATGGATAATATGGTGGCAGGAGGAATGCATATGTTGCGAATAGTCACAATTTACTGTGTGTTTTAAGTGAATATTTGTCAAACATTTTTAAGAGCTGAACACCTTGTATGGACTTAGGAAAAGAGCCAGGTGTTGATGTGTCCTATTTAACAAAGAACATCTTGGTTACTGTGCAATCATTTTCAATCTCACTTCAGATAGGTTGTAAAGTAGATGTCCTTCGTCACCAGCTAATAATACTGGTCCACATTCTTTTATCTGTTAGGTTACTGTATTACTAAAGCATCAATCATTAAGGTTCCTTCAGCTGTACCTCTAAATCAGTCTTCCTCTTTTCACACTGAGATGACTGAAACACATTGGAACCTGTTTGAATTTCTTACAACGTAGCTAAGATAAGCTGCTTAGCTACTACTCATGTGGGAGTGGACAATTTACAGTTGCCTTAACATCAGATCTGGAGTCAAGCAGTGCTGAATGTCTTGTAGTATTACTCATTAGAGCTTCTTATCTGGTCCTACTTTCCATAGGTATCATGGAGATTACTAGAGTCATTGGGATGGAGTAGTCTCTGTGGCATATTCATCTTGTTGCCGTGCAGACATCTATGGAGAGTCTGGAACATATGGTCAGATTTTGCATTTCTCCTTGAATTTCCTTAGAACTGCATCTAGGAGTTGGGGTCATGTCAGCTTGCAGGTCAATGTTGCAGCAGTTCCTAGGGAAAAGACTACTTAGGATCTCTAGAGTGTCCCAGTTCTCACTCTGACTGAACACCCTCTTGATGAAACAGTGTTGTCAAGTGAAATGAGTATGTACAAATGATGTTTTTCTTCCTGCTTTTGTGTCCAGTCCGTAAATACTACATTATAAATGTCTTTCAGTGAAGTGTTTATTTCTGCAACTGAAGTTTGCACCTCTTGAAGTATAAAGATTTATATTTATGTTTCTATAAATATATTAGCAACAAAATGAGGGCTAAGGAGAATCTCCATCTCTTATTGGATGCAGGGAGAAACAATGACAAAGGATGAGGAAAAGGCTGATGTATTTAACGCCTTCTTTGCCTCTGTCTTTAATAGTAAGACCAGTTGTTCTCCAAGTAGCCAGCCTTTTGAGCTGGATGACAGCACCAGGGAACAAAACCTCCAAGGGTTAGCAACCTATGCCGCTTGGACACACACGAATCTTTGGGGCTGGGTGGCATCTACCTGAGGCTACTGAGGTAGAAGTGCTCATCAAGCCACTTTCAGCATTTACCAGCAGTCCTAGCTAACTGGAGAGGTCTCAGATGTCTGGAAGTTAACAAATGTGACACCTGTCTACAAGAATGGGACAGAAGGAGGATCTGAGGAATTGCAGACTTGTCAGCCTGACCTCAGTACTGGGAAAGGTTATGGAGCAGATCTTGAGTGCGAGCAAACAGCATATGTAGGACAACCAGGGGATCAGGCCCAGGCAGCATGGGTTTAGGTAACTCTGGTCTTGTTTGTCTATCCTGTTCTATGACAAGGTGACCCACTTAGTGGATGAGGAAAAGGCTGTGGATATTATCTACCTAGACTTCAGTAAAGCCTTTGACGCTGTCTCCCACAATATTTTCCTGGAGAAAAAAATGCACTGCTCGTGATTTGGACAGGTGCAGTCTGTGTTGGATAAAAACTAGTTGTCTAACTGGGCCTAGAAAGTATTGGTGAATGGAGTTAAATCCAGTGGGTGTCTGGCACAGGTAGTATTCCCCAGGGCTGGCACCAGGGCTCACAGTGTATTGGGGCCAGTTCTGTTGCATGTCTTTATCAATGATCCAGACAAGGGATTGAGTGCACCCTTAGTCAGTTTCCAGACTTACTGCACAAATTGGAATTGTTTTTTCTGCTGGAGGGTAGGAAGGCTCTGCAGAGATGTCTGAACAGGCTGAATTGGTGGGCTGAGGCAAACAGCATGAGGTTAAATGAGCCAAAGTCCTGAGTGGGTGACAATAACCCCAGGCAGTGCTACAGGTTGGAGGGAGGGCGGCTGCAAAGCTGCCAGGAGGAAGAGGGGCCAGGGGTGCTGGTTGACAATAGCTGAACATGAGCCAGCAACGTGCCCAGGTGGCCAAAAAGGCCAGTGGTATCCTGGCCTGTATCAGCAATAGTGTGGCCAGCAGGACCAGAACAGTGATTGTCCCGTTGTAGATGGTGCTAGTGAAGCTGCACCTTGAATACTGTGTCCAGTTCTGGGCTCCTCACTACAAGAAAGGCTTTGAGGTGCTGGAGCAAGCCCAGAGAAGCCCAATGGAGCTGGTGAAGGGTCAGGAAAACAAGTCTCAGGAGGAGCAGCTGAGGTAGCTGGAGGTGTTCAGTATGGAGAAGAGGAGATCTGAAGGGAACCTTAATGCTCTCTACAGTCAGCTGAAAGGAGGTTGTAGTGAGGGGGAGGTCGGTCTCAGGTAGCAAGCAATAGGACAAGAGGAAACTGCTTCAAATTGCATGAGGGAAGGTTTAGCTTGAATATTAGGAAAAGTTTCTTCCCTGAAAGGTTTGTCAAGCTTTGGAACAGGCTATCTAGGGAAGCGGCTATATCGCCATCCCTGGAGGTATGTAAAGGGTATGTAGATGTGGCACTTAGGGACATGATTTAGTGGTGGACTTGGCAGTGTTAGGCTGAAGGTTGGATTCAGTGATCTTAAAGGTCTTTTCCAGCCTAAATGATGCTGTGATTCTACGACTGTCAGTAACATGATGTTAAATAATGTCGTGTTTATGTACAGCAATTACATTTTAAAGAATATACCTAAATCCATCTGTTCTGTATCTGAAGGTAAAACCTTGGGCAGCCTGTTACAGTGCACAGCAGTCCTAATGCTGGAGTTCTCAACCCACTGTATACCAAGGGGTTAATTTGTTTCCATCACTGGGGATTTGGATTGCTTGTCAGTGCTGAGGTCACTGTCACTGTTAAATGACAGATGTCTTTCTGAAAATCCCTTGCATCTTTCCTTGTGTTGTAAAGTTCAGTGACTGCAATAACAGGGTGTTGTTCTTTAATAACTGTTAAATTTATTCTTTAGAGAATTTACAAAGATGTCCTATTGCTCTGGGAGAGCTCCCTTGATGCCGAACTCTGCATTTTCTTTTTGCATAATGCCTACAGATTTAGAGCCACTGTACTCCCAGTTGTATAGCTTCTGTATCCCTTGTTCAGTGCTGCTGAAATACTCGTAAATCTCCTTTCTTCTAGTGGCTTTGTGCAGCAGCTGGGGTATGACAATAAGGTCCCTGATCTATAATTCCAGACAGCCCCGGAGGGTGAGCAGATCGACCAATCCTCATCCCCAACGTAAGCCCAGGGAACTCACTGTCCCTGGGAGGTAGTTGTCTAATGCTTTCTATTTGTATTCTGCATGAAACTCTTCTTGATGCCGGACTGTTGTTCACTTAGAGAATTATCCAGTGCACAGTATATAAACTCCCACTAGAGATTGAATGCATGTAAATAAAGCATGCCTTAAGTCTAGCATAATGTAACTCTAAGTGAGAAGAAATAGACTCAATCTAAGCACCTTGTAAGGCTGCATTCACTGCTCAGATCTGCACAATGCAGTCACAATCTGCATTTCTGTGTCACATGGATAAGAGGTAAGGAGGACAGCTGTGTAGGTTTTCTAATTCAGGGTTTTCCTGGCTTTTTATTGGTTTGGTGAGAATACAACACAAGCTTTTTAAAATAACAGCTGTTTTTAAAAACTCCTGTGAAATAGAAACATTCATGTTATAACAAAGAGAGAAATAGTTTGAGAAATGTGATTGATCGACCTTTATGCTACACATGGCTCATGAAAATGTTACTTCATACTCTGTTTTCACACCACCTAAAAGCCTTGCAGGCATTTCAGAGTAGAGACAGAAGATGATCCTTGCCCTATAGCTGTTGCAATCTCCTTGTAATCTCCAGCTATATTCACTTCAGCTATATGATTTTTGCAACTTTCACGTCTGTGTAGCAGCATTGACGTGTATTGTAACTATAAATTATTTAGAACAGATCTGCTTGAAAGCTAGTATTCATTTTCTCATAAATCTGCATCATCTGCTTAAACATTGAGATTAATGAAAGTGTAAAGGGCTATTTTTAAATGCAAGGTGTTATGCACGTGGTATCAGTCTTTGATTACATATGGTTTATTCAAGCAGCTTTAATGCTGACAAAATTATCAGACTAGTTTTATTTTCTGCAGTAGCTTTAGAGGAGATGGAACTGCTTCCGTTTAGTGATTTTTGTCAGAAAAATATATTCAGTATATGGAAAGTAGTCACGTGTTTGATAGAAGTAGTGCTCTCTGCAAAGGCCCTCTGTGCAGCAAGGCCAATGGCATCAACACACCCCTGGCAGCACTCAGCCTGTTTTAGTAAGATTGTGTGTTGGACACCTCATCAATGCTGCTCTTAGAAAACTGATGGCTTTTCTGTTATTACAGAAATACAGTTTCATATGCTCTCTGTGAAAGCTAATCTATAAAGAAAAGATGGAATCTTTTGCCATTTATTTTTCATCTGTAATTTCATATTACTTTCTAGTGCATATTTTTTTAAGAACTGATAGTCTTCTCTCCAACTCCTCCAGAAAGGTAATATGCTACTGGTCTGTTAGAAGGAATAAGAATAGCATACTTACAGAGGATGAATTATGAAAGTCATACTTTTATTTCAGTCTCCTTTCTAAAGATAGCTCTACATTTCTGGTCTTTAACCTGTCCTTCCTCAGATGGGAATTCAGGAAGGCCAAAAGAAAATCCTGTTTCAAGCTTTATTTTAAACAAATGATTTGCTTTCCTTAGTTAAATAGTAAAGCATATAAATTCATCCCTAATAAACTTGGATTTATACCTAGTTAAATATAATTAAACTGCAGTAGGCTATTTGAAATAAGATGGTGTCTGTTTTGAGATGATCTAAATAATGACTATCTGAAGCTCTGAAAGTAAATGTAGAATAATGATTATCTCTTTAGTCTTACTTAATTGCAGCAAAACTTGGTAGGGACAAATTCCTTGTGAATGTAAGAACGTGCACAAAACGGTTTTAAGAGCACTCAAAGTTCTGCCAAGTCATGCCAAAGCACCGTAGTTTCCTAATTCCTTTTGCATGAGAGCCAAGCACTGTGCTTGTTGAGAAGATGGGCATTAGTAGGTTTACAATATTTATGTAAATGTATGACGTAATTAATGCAGTCTTGATTAGCTAAAATGAGCTTGGTGTCAACATTAACTTGTATTTGTTTTATCCTTGGTGCTCTTAAAAGGTTCATTTTGTATTATCAATATAATTTTTTGGACATTAAATATGGCCAAAATAAGGAAGAACCTTCAGTGAAGAGAACTAGGTGGTTTTTGTTTCACAGATTTAAAAAAAAAAAATACAGATTTAATTTTGTTTCTTACTAAAAATGCTCACTTTATCAAACTGTTTCAAGAGTGTTTTAAACATTTTTATTTATGGTTGAGAGTGATTTTTTTCTAGAACATCAGCAAATATTTCAAAATGAGATATTTCAAGTGTAGAAGATAGCGGCATGGGAAGTTTTAAATGCAGTGAGATTTTTCTGTGAAAGTTTTACTCTTACAAAAAGCTGTTATTTCAGACAAAAAGCCACCAGCTTTACCGATGTGACACTCAGAATATGAATTTTGCCTGGATTGTTTTTCTGGATACTGTAGCCTTTCCTTCTTTTTATCCATATCAGAAATATTTATTTATTTTACATGGAAGTAAGCTGAGGGAGCATGTCCAAGTCAGAGGCAGCTAAATTCTACAAATTTATTAGAATGTCTTTTCATTTACTCTTTTGCTCTCTTCTGAGTGGCTTCTGCTCTATGCAGAATCTTCTATGTCTCAGGCTTGTGGAGAATGCCATAATATGCCATGGTACCCTGTTGTGATAATTATTTTTTCTACCTATTAGCTTTGTTGAGCAAATGTTATTTCTTAGGTTGATGTCAATATTGTAAATCAAGACTGATTTATTTTCCCATCCGCCTCTTGATTCCTTCTTCTCCTGTCACAATTGTTATTCCTCTCCTTGTCTCTAGTTTGTCATCGAAGTGGTAAGAATATTTTATAAGGGACTGATGACTTCTTCTCCCCTTCCTTCCCAGTTGTTCATTTACTATTTTTTCCAAACTTTGAATCAATGATAAATGTTGCTGGAAGCATAAGTATGGGGAGACAAGCAAGTATTAATCTTCAAAAGAATATGCTGAATAATGGAGAACTCTTTTTGTATATTTGTTTATTATATATTTATTGTAGAAACTGCATTTAAATCCAGATGTAGTTATAATACTGAACACTTAAGTTCACCATCCCTGGATGTGTTTAAGAAGAGATTGGATGAGGTACTTAGTGCCATGATTTAGATGGTGGGATGGTGTTAGGTAATAGGTTGGATGTGATGATCTCAATGGACTTTTTCCAACCTTGTTAATTCTGTGTTTCTGTGATCTTAACTTCAGTGTACCTTTCATATTTCAAAACTAAAGTGCCTGAAATTAAGTGACTAAAAGAAAACACTCAATGCATAACAAGAACATGATGTTTCATGAGTGCTTTAATTTAATTTTAGACCTCTACTCACTTTCTGTAGCAGGTTTTTAACTGTTCAGTTTCTGAGATCCATATTGTCTTTTCAAATGGAGTTTTGTCCATCATTCTTCTTCCCAAGATTATTGTAGTTTAAATCAATGTTCATCTTTTGTAAAATCCTTCAGGTCTTTATTGGGAGACTGTCATAAATCCCAAGCTGGTTAGCCTTTTTTTAACATTTCAGTAACAGTGTGAAGAATGCAGAATGTTTACGAGATGTTTCTCTAATGATATTCCCTATCAATATTATATTTGTACTTCTAGTTTTGTTGAACTTGCATGATGGAGTACAGCTGTGATGATGATACTACTATAAAATCCTTAACTGTCCTCATAAAACTTCTTATATTTGTTTCTTTCCTCAGA
Organism: Serilophus lunatus; assembly: GCA_013399895.1. Taxonomy (NCBI): domain Eukaryota; kingdom Metazoa; phylum Chordata; class Aves; order Passeriformes; family Eurylaimidae; genus Serilophus; species Serilophus lunatus. The sequence goes on along the minus strand of VXBA01006210.1, from coordinate 773,525 downwards.
GCGGGTCAGAAAAGAGAAAACCCCTTCACAGGAGAACAGACTATAGGTTGCTCCAGTTCTATTAGTGGACATAAACTACCTTCTTAAAGTCAAAGTACTTTACATTGACCTCTCAATTTGGAGAGCTTGTATGGGTTGGGAAAGGGTTGCTTTGAAGAGTTTTTGTTGTGGCCCTTCTAGTTTCTTATTAGTGTTCTCAAACAGCAGTCAAACAGTTAATAAGACAATACCAAACAAGAAATCCTCAACCCAAATACCAACAGTCTTCTTGAATGAGTGGTGGTATGTCAGTAAAGCATTACTTTAGAAGTAACTAATAGTTGAGAGTTCTCTGCTTGTGTTTAGCTCTTCCAAAGAGTTCTGATGTCTTGTGGAAATTAATTTAGTAATGGTTTCTTATCTAAATGCAATGAGTAAATTACAAAAATTAATAGAACAGTTGAAAGTGTTTTGATATTCCAAGACAGAATCTATTACAGAATCACATTTTTGTTACTATTGTGACTTAATAACCCCATGCCCTCTGTGTTCTTTTTTTTTTTTTTTGAAGATGCTTTTATTTAATTTCTTCTTTGTAAGCAAGGTTTAATTCCTTTTTCATGTACTTGCTCAGTGTTCAGTCCTTGAATTTCCAAAATAGCTCTCCCTGGTTTCCATTGAAAAAATTGTTTTTCTCATTTGAAGCACATCAAGTTTTCAGGTCTTCTTGAAAGACTTGCCATTTTTCCCCTCCCGGGAAGCTCACAAAAAACGAGTTGTTTTGTTGTTCTTTAAAACAAACTCAAGATTAAAAAGAAACCCCAACAAAGTCTGAATTGCTGAGTCTGTCTGGCTATCTGTCTTTAGACTTTATAATGGAGCCCACTGGTGTAGTTTCTGTGCAGCAGTGTGGTTAATAAAATGAGATCCCAAGTGAACTTGGAGGCTTTTTATCCTCTGTGGTGGTAGACAGCAGAACCCAGTGTAATCCTGAGATGATCTGTGTTGATTTGTTAGCTTTGTCAGGGAGTGGTACCTAGCCTATGACCAAGAAAAGGCCTTTTTGCTCCCTGTCACTCTCTGGATGGTAGATGCTCTTCTTGCTTCTTTACAAGCTTTACTGAGGAGGCACTGTCTCAGAAGTTTTGCCATTAACCCTAACAAAAGTAACTTTTTCTCTTCGTCTTGATTCCTTGATTTTATTAACAGTCAAGTCTGAAAGATTGCTGATTTTACTGCAATCAAACACGTTGGAACAATCATCAGCGGGGTCTCCTGCATGAAGAAGGGCTTTTCTCTGGAGTAAATCAAGAGCATGTCTAAAAAGGTATGCTCACTTTGACTTTGTAGTGGCTTTCAAAGAGAATTAAAAAAGTGGGTCTAACCTGCGCGTTTATACTCCTTAGATGCAAACATTTCGTTATGTTTTCAAGTTAATGACCGTGCTCTGGATGTTTGACCTGCTGTGCAGGACTGTGTGACACAAGTATCCTGAGTAATCAATCTGTCTTTAGTTTCGACATTCATTAAAATGTAGAGGACAGTCATTGTATTCCATATATGTCTACTTTTGACTGATGGCTTCAGTTAAAAGATGAGGTGGCAGGAGTAGAAAGTGCCTCCTTAGCTTTTAACTTCATGTAGGCAATAGTTGGTTTATCCTATTTGTTCTTAACCACCATGATATTAAGGACATTGTCTCAGTTTCCCTGTTGTGTAGAACCAGCTGGGGATGTGAGAAATACATACGGGAAGCTCTTACCGCTCTTCACTTAGAGGAGAGGATGGGTAGGATAATGGAGATTCAAAGAGGAGGTTTTTTGCTTCTAGTGTTTTAATTAAGTGGGTATTAAGAGAAACCAGTGAACAAACTGCAGATTTAAAAAGGGAGAGTAAAACTGTTGCCATCTAAATTAAGTGCTTGAGTGCAGTAATGATTTTATTGATTCTCTGGTCACAAGTATTTAGCACAAACGCAGCTTTCGTTTCTCATGAAAGAAGGAGAGTAATGAAGAGAGGTTTTATTCTGTTTCAGTGATTTCAGTCATAGATGTTCAGCACTTTTTAGCACAACAGAAACAAAATTTGCTGAAAGAGATTGATTCCAGCTTTCTTTTGCAGGTCTTGCCTTTTATAAAGGAGCAAAACTAACTCAAGAGTTTTTGAGGAATATAGCCTATAAAAGGAAAGGGACTGTGAGAAAAAGTAAAGGTAGAAACATGTTGTCCTTAAGGTACTAAAATGGAGTGTGTTCAGCTGAGGGAAACATGATGGCAGCCTAATTGTGTCGTCTTCGAGGTCCCTTCCAGTCCCAACGATGCTATGATTCTATTCCCTCATTTAAAATCAATAAATGGAGACAATAATTATGACTTTGATTTTCTGCTTGCTCAACATAGATTGTGTAATTGTACCTGAATTCTGACTTCTTAGAATTCAGTGAAAAGTCTGGGACTTTAGACTTAGTTCTTATTTTTCTGTTTTTTCTCACTTTCTGGGAATTGACAGGTAGAGGGCAGCAAAGTTCTATTTTTTTAAGTGAAGTTCAAACCACTTTTTCTTGAACGTTTTTTATCTGAATAAATAACGATTGTCAGTTTGATACATTTTTTGATGCTTTTCTGATTCAAAATTACATAAAACTTTTTCAATTAAAATATTTACTAAAATACAAATAAACATAAAAGCATTGGTTGCAGTACAACTTAAGTGGTTGTAAAATAGCTGCAATAAAGGACAGTTGAAGGACAGCTTTTCATCATCATAGTGAGAAATTTGTGCTGGTTTGTGCCAAAATCTATAATTATAGACTGCATGCTGAATTGTGTAATTTGAAAGCAAATTACATCACCCACAAATATCTCCCACTTCATTTAAGAAGCAAAAAGGAAACAGAATCTTGCATGTGGCTCTGGATTGATTTTTGGATAAATGCCCCATCGTTTCCTCATTTATCTCACAATGTGAAATTATTCATATCACTCAGCAGTGACGCTCTATTCCCCTGTGATTCCTTAAGTGCAGTTATGAAACGATGGCACTGAGTTCGAAATCAGTTACACCTCTGGCATCACTGCGTGAGCTGTAAACATTTTACAAGAGGAACAGGAAAAGCATTAAACTGCAAGTGTAAGTGGAAGTTAATTCTCATGGATTCACCCAAAAGGGAATATCCCATGCAATACTTTAGCCATTAATAATGGGTATTGATCATTAATGCAGAAAGTAGAATTTACTTCATTAAATAATTCCAATATATATATCTCTATCTTTTAGAGTGATTATGATGTTTAGCTAGTACTGTTGCGTGGTACTAGTATTGCCTGTTGACTGTACAATTAGTGAGCAGTGAAGTTGAGCTCAAAGCCCTGGACTGATCGGGAAGATCAAGGTCAGAAGCTGGCAATAGTCATGCCATGACTGCCTTCCTTTTCTGAAATGTATCTGCAAAAAACAGCAAAGCAAAACCTCAGACCTCTATTCAAATGTTCTGGCTCATTTTCAGAGTTAACTTTCATATCATCTAGATTCACTGAAGGTGGGTATGTAAGGACTTGTAGTAGCTCACCAGAGCTGAAATGTTCAGATTTTTTACAGTCTGATTGAGGCTGTCACATTAGGGGTAGTGCCTCATTCTTGTTGTCTTTGCCCTCTATATGCATCCATGAAACCTACTTTTAGCCATATGCAAATTAGCAATTAATTAGACTTATTTATATATAGTGGATTAATAAATGCAGGGAGGAAGTTTACGAAGTGGAAAAGTTGAGTGTTAGTTTGAAGGCTGTAAACACAAAGATGCTGTTTCTACTTTGCATATTTCAGAGGTGAAAAGTATTTTGCAGGTTTAAATTATGAGACAATATTTATATTACTCTTAAATTTTTATTATTTTTGGGAGGTTTCTGTCAAAGTATTATTGTTTTAAATATTTTGCATTCCTTTTATCTCATGTGCTGGCACTTCTACTGCTGTCAACAGGTGCCCTCTTTGAATGTCACGGAAAGCACAATATGGCTTTCACCTTCTTAGTCTTGCTGTGCTTTGGAGTTTGCATCGTGTTTTGTTTTCCCTCTGTTCATTCATCAGTGACTCCTGGGGAACTGTATACTGTACTCAGTTTTAAAATGTCTTTTTGAAGGACGTCACATTGGATTTTCCTTGTCCTTGCTTTGTGTATCACTCCTCTTGCATCTCTCCAAGAAGAAGTCTTGAAGTATTTATTCTGGCTGAAACTGTTATCCCAAATTATTACAGATGTTTTGAAATATCTCCTGCTTTATTTAAACCAAATTTTTGGACATGTTACTTTGAACTCCATCACATCTGGATAAATGAGTCTTAAGTTGTGTCTTGCTAATGGTTTTGTTTTAAGTTTTAAAGTCTCATTGTTTATTTTTGGGAACAGTTTCATATAAATCTGCGGCATTGTCAGAAATAAGTACACATTCGTAAATGCTGTATTGAAGTAGGAAGTATTTAAGTATTAGATTAGGAATAGTGAGTATTTAAATATTAAAATATTTATTGCATTTTAATTCTTTGTATAAATGACAAATGTTTTGACCTGCAAAAGAAATGTAAGTAAGAAATGTAGTATTTTTGTACACAATGCAATCATTAGAAATCAATCCATAAATAGGAAAAATAACATTAGCTAATGGCTTGCATTATAGTGTAAAGTTATAGATACCTGAAAGCTTTATGCTTTAAGAGCAAGTAGCTGTAAGCTGTTTTAATTTCTGCATGACTACTGTTTAATAAATATGATTAATGAATTTTTAATGCATGTGTTGGTTTTTTTGTGTTTGGTTTTGGTGGTGGTTGTTTTTGTTGGGTTTTTTTGTGGATTTTTTAAAAGAAAAGTGTGAAGAAGGTAAAAGCAGATTTTGAGAATTGCTGCTTTGAATCCAAGGTAGGTCCAAGACGCATATTTTTGTGATCAAATAATATCTAAAAATAAGCTAAATTAAAAGACTGAAGCACCCTTTACTGTGTAGCATCACAAAAGCATAGCTACTATAATGTGCAAAATATTGCATTTTTCATTGGCTAGGCTACGTCTGTAGTGCTGCTGGTAAAAAACAGATTGACATTTGGTCATTATTTCTTATCAAGGGTGTTTTACTTGTAATGCTATTTGACAGCTATATTCTAGGTCTGACAGCATTGAACCAGCTTAATTCCCACTGAACTGCTCTAAATACGTGGTATTGCAATCAGTTTAACAACCCCTGGAGGCAATAAAATCTCTCCTTTGAACACACACAAGGGGAAGAAATCTAAGATTTATAAAGGGCAGCAAGTATTCAAGATAGGGGCAAAGTTTATGTGTGAGCCTATAATTGATGTTTCCTTTGTTGGAAAAGAAAGCTTGAGGATGCTTTAAGAATTAATCTTTAACAAGTTCTAATCTGCACTAACAAGATCTGCTCAAGATGAGTGAGAGAAAGATATGATACCAAGAGTTTTGTCAGATTCTGCCAACAATGAAAATTCAAAGGTACTCTGTAGTTCAGGAACATTTTTGAGCAGATAAAGAAACTTCACAATTAGATGTGAAATCTGCTAGAGCTCTCTGCCGCAGGTGGATGAGAGCAGAACTTATAACCTAGGCTGCTTGTTCTCTGCTGTATATTCAGGTGAGCATTCCTAAGGCTATAGGAGCTTCCCATTATCTGCTGAACATACAAAATAGGTGGGAAGGTGCTATAAGTTTGTCTGTTCCTTTCATTCTTGAAACATGTAATTTGGCAGATCAGGCAGTAACAAAACAAGAGTAGGTGCTGATGAACTCATCAAATAGTATCTTGCTTTCCAAGGGGTATACAGTGCTTTAGAAATTACTGCATTTGTTATTACTCCTCAAAAAATGTAGCTGCCTCTAGGATAAATGGTGAGAAGATTATTATGGAAAAATGTAAACCCTGCCATTGTTGCGTAATTTAATAAGATACTATTAATGCCATAGGAACATGTCATTAAAACATATACAAGAATGTTTTTATTGCATATATAGGAAGAGTATTGGGGGAAAAAGGTTTTTGGAAGCTCCCTGGCTTGCAATTGCAGAACTACATAGTGCAGGATTAAAACATAACTGCCTAAGAGAAGTCTTTCTGTTCCAGGTTACCACCTAACCACTACTTTTATATCTGTAAAGTACCAGTCAATACAGGGAGCTTGGGGGTAGTCTTCTGAGGGAGAGGCTGAAATAGCAGTGTTATTGAGGAGTGCAGGAAATTGCAGGTTATCCTAATTTATGAGAAAAGCTCTAAATAGGGAGAAAATGAGCACATTTTCTCTGATATCAGAAAAGGTGGATGCTATTGTAACACTGCACTGTGGAATGGTGTCTTAGGTGGCATCAGCTATTGCTGCGAGAGGCAGTAGAAACTTGAATGGGTGGCTGTGGGACTTTTCAGGCAAAGATTCAAGTGGTGTGAAGTTCATATGGTGGACACTTTCAGCAAAACCAGCTAGTTCCTCATTGTACTGTTTTCGTTGTTCAGTGCTATCACAGTCAAGATGAGGTTCTAATAATTTTCTGGCAATTTTCAGTCTGATTTTTTTCCAGAGGTTGGAGAAAACTTATCTGAAATAATTTGTCTGTCAGAAATGTTTCCTTCTAGCTCTGTAGACATCCTCTTGTTTGGGTAATCATGTCCTGTAGCATTTTTGTTGCAATAGTTGAAATTTGGGGCTGTCAGTCTACTTCAATACTGATTCATTTTCCTTCAAAAATGGAGTTAGCTTTCTTTTTTTGTTATATTAGCTGGCTTTTGCTTTTCTGAACAAAATTTATTAAGTCTTTGTAATGTCAGGATGGATGATTATATGTTCTATGCTGTAACTTTTTGTGTTCACTGTTCCTTAATCAGCTAAGAATCTGATAGTTCAGAGGAAGGGACCTTATAATGTTACAGAAAGAGGCCACTTCAGTCTGTGAGCAATAGCTTCTCTTTCAGTGTGGAAAAGGGGAATAAACAAAATCCCTCTTGCCTGTGTGAATAGATAATTACAAGGCAACACTTCTCTACAATTAAAACTCTAATGTCACTAAGTACTTGTAAGATGCTACAAACTGCTGGGTATATCTCCTAAGAATGTGAAAATTATCTTTGCCCCAGCTAGCATCACTAGAACTCTGAGAGTTTTCATCAGATGATAGCAATGTCTGATAAGTTCTCTTTTCATGTTCAGTTACAGTTAATAAGTATTGTCAAAAAATACTGTATTCAAAGGCTTCCAGCACTGCATTCCATCATGCCCTTGGCCACTGTATTTCTTCCATTTGAAAAGCTGCTTTTCCTCTACTATCATTTTTTGTTTTGCAGACCTTTAAGTTGGTTAGTTTGGGGGAGTGTTTTCATTTAGTTCATACTCTGTTGCTATGTAAGCTCAGCTGTAGAACAGTCTTGATCAAATCATTACCGTGATCAAATGCACTCTGTAATAGCTGATTTCATTTGGCAAAACAGACTATCCACTTCCTTTTCTGACTCCTTTTTTGTGCTAATATTCTACTTCCTGTAAATAAGCAGTGTAGTTCTATTCATAAACCCATTTATTATTGTAAAATTTGTTTGATTAGCTTCTTTTCTTTATGGATGGCTGCAGATAGCAAATTATTGACACCTATGTGAATCTGTCTTCAGTCAAGTGCAGTGCTGTTGCTTTTCAAGTTGTTATTTTGGTCAAAAGATAAAGATTTTTTTAGAATCAATTGACTCAGTGTTTATTTGCAATAGCAACAAAGTCTAAAACTCCTGCCAATGCAGACTAGTTTTAAAGAAACTTCAGTGCCTCCGTCTCTAATATTACAGTAGAAGGTCAGTCATGCCTTTCATGCAGAATAGTTTTGAGTTATCCACACACCTCCTACAGGAAGAAACTGTCCCTTTCTGCTTGACATTAAGTTGTATTAGCAAAGAGCAACTGTGGTACTGATATAAAATTTACTATAGTGTACTTACTTTTAGCATGTAATACTTTTATTTTTCCAAAAGGTTTTGTAATATCCTACTTCTTACGTAGTCAAAAAAATGAAAAAAACCCTAAAAACCACCACAGCAGGTTTTGAAGAGGTTGTTACTCTTTAATGTGAATGAGGAAGGTTCTATCCTAAGCAATTAAAAACAAATTAAGTGGAAGCACTAAATCTTTGTCTCAGAAATGAAGGTTTCATCAGGATGAAATTGTATCTCATTGGTCATGGAATGAATAATAAATGAACCAGTGAATCTAGTGGATCATTTCAAATGACTAATGTTAATCAACCAGGTAAGTGAAGATGGCTATAAACTGGGTTAATTACTGTAGCTTGAGTTTTAGCTCAACAGCTCTTAATTTCAACTTTCGAAGGCTACACAAACCAATTTTGTACTCTTAGATTATAATGAGCAGTCTTTATTCTTTAATCAGTTCATCCAGTATCTGGCTGTCTACTGTAACATTCCTTTGAAGTCAAGAAAGATCTAACATAATTGAAGAAGTGTCTAACTACTTGACTCTCTCTTTTTTAATATAAAGGAATTAAACATTAATCAGACTTGTGCATCTCAATTAAGCCAATTAAAATTATCACAGAATGTAGTGCACAGAGCAATAGGTAGTTTAATGTTTGAATACATTACTTTTACCTAATGTTCCTTACTTAGGGTGTTTGTTACTCAAAATGGAAACTCATGCAACCTATTAAAGTACACTGTCATTGCTTTAAAAGTTCGACTAAATTTACTTAGTGTAATTGGCTACATTTATGCACAAAATGTGTTAAAATGTTTTGTATTTAGTTAAAAGTAATATGTGGATTACTTTAGGTCCTCCTATGCCAGTCTCATTTCCATATGTTTTGTGCTGATGGGTTTTTTTGGTAAGAAAAATATTATATGCTATACTGAACTATTTCTATCACAGAGAAGTATGGCTTAGTCTTTACTGACTCTGAAGTATATAAGCAAAGTCCATATAATTACTAATAATTTGTAACAAGTGTTAATTGATAAACAACTCCCTCTGGTAGCTTAATTAAAGCTGTAGGATAGCAAGGCGATTTACAACTGGGATTGATCTCAATTAGTCAACAAAATCTGTGTAGTCTGTTCAAAGATGAAGGAGGAAATTTAGCCTAGGAGGCTTTGGGGATTTTGTTTTGTAATTTTCCTTTTTTTAACAAGAGAAATGAAATCACAAAGTATAGCAATGCTTTCTACAGTTGTCTACCTACTGTATACTATGCTTATCTTTTATGCTACCCAGCATTTGTTCTTTCATTTGTTTGTTCATTGTCAGGTTACAGAACAATATTCAAACACTTCTTTTCATTATACACAATGTGATAAAAAAGTAATTTCATACAGGGATGTACATTTTAGAATAACACCCCCAGGAGACCACAAACTAGAGAATGAAAAACATTTAAAATATGTCAGTTTTTGATCTTACTTAGAGATTGTTTATAAACTAGCATTATGCAGCCTTAATTAAAAGATAACACAGGAAAGATGGCATTAGGGAATAACTGGGTATGTGGAAGCACAGTGATCTTATAAAGTCAGCTATGCTGTTTCAGGATTCACTACTCTTTTATCATTTGGACTGATAGTAAGAATATAATCTATGAGTACTCGAAATTGCCCCTGTGGAATAAAAAAAAGTGTCATCTCTGTTTAAACTAGATCACAGACTGGCTGCAAACAGCTGCTGAAACATTAATTAATTTGTTTGCAAATAAATCATGGATATGTACTAGCTGAAAATACAGATATAAACAAGCATGAATGTCTTGCTTCTTAGATTACCTATGGATCCCTGGTTTGCCTTCATTTTTTAAGATAATTTTATGTGCACCAGCAAAACAAACACATAGACCAAATAATCTGAAACAGCTGAGCCTTTTTATTAAAGTTGTTCTGTAGATATGTCGATGTGCTGAAATGCAAATCAGCTTCAGTGCTTTAAAAAACACACATCCATTTTACATTTGTGTAGGACTGAACCTCATTTAAGAAAGATTTGTTAATCAAAGAGAATGAAATATTTTGGTGGAGGCATATGAATGTGGGTTTAACAAGTTTGCAGCTGAAAATATGGCTTGATGATTTCAGCTGTGCCATTTATGTTCCTCTGTGTTTTGAATGCTCTTTTGGTAGCTGTGTGGCATCCTCTATAAATTCTGTGTTACTTGGTACCTGCTTTTCATATGCTATTAAGCATGCTGTTTAATGTCTATGGATTGTTTAAAGAAACGGGCTAAGTGCTAGCCTCGTGGCTTCACTGAGCTAGAGCTGAGGCAGATGTACCCAAACTTGCACTTGTAACAGCACATGTGCTTCCTTGGGGCTACCGTTGTAGCTGTGAGGGTGCTTCTCATTGTAAGGGCAAATCCTTGACTCTTTCCAGTGCTCCCCTAGGCTCTGCGTATGGTAGGCAGAGAGGAGGAGGATGACACTGCAGGCCTTGCTCCCTTGACATAAATCTTATTTTCAAGAATGGGAAAAGATAAAGGTTAGATTCTGCCGAAGGATGGGACTTGCATACGTAATATGAACAATGCAGGGAGACCACTGGATACTAACTTTCAAGTGTCAGACTGCTTTGTTACAATACATACATGTTCATGGAGGTTGTAGAACGTGGCCAGGGAAGGTTGCATGGTACGAATTCCGCATTCTCAGAGAATGTCGCCTACTTCAAGGCCTGCTGAGACTGACTGTCTTACATACGCAGTTTTTTCTCTGCTTTTTGAAAGGCTTTGTGTTGAGTATTTTCTAATATGACGGGTGTCATTTTTGGTCTTTGGAAAATTAAGTGTTTACTAACAGGATAAAAATAACATTTTGACATGAAAAATTAAGTCAGAACCTGGGGAAAATGCTGTGACTTGATGATGATGTGATTTTGATTTGCTTCCTCCTTCTAGGGTCTATATTTTTTGGTACCCTAGCTGAACTGCCATGTAAAGGATTCTATTCCAAGCAGATTCGGCTATCCAGGTGTTTTTTTCAGTGGGGGGATAGGTTTTCCTAAGTTGTACTGAAAAATGTTTGAGCAGTATTGATCTTTCAGTAATGACACTGCATTGTGCCTTAAGAGTACCTTTTCTGTAAATAGTACAAGCCCTAGTGTTAGTTCCAAGAGCGGTCTTTGACTTCAGGGAAGGGAGCATGTTCTTGGAAAGTACTTGGGATGTACGTTAGCACTCAGATACCTCCTTCATGCCTGCTTTCATCCTGATAGAGAAAGCTTCAGGTCATTTAGTCTTTGTACTTGAGTTAACTACAAGCCCTTTCCTTGGACTCTCATAAAGGACTGACTAAAGCATGAGTTGCTTCCAAGTTCAGAGCCTGTTAGGGCTTTTTCAGAGGTTAATGTGACCACTCCAGATAGTACCACAGTTGTGTTTGTTTACCACCTCTGCCCCAGAGTTCATCCACCAGCTGTTCAAGGTCAGCTGTTTAGCTTCTTGTGGTATAGTATTTCCACTAGCCTAATTCTTTAGTGATATTATCTGTCTAGAAGCTTGACTTTGGTACATTTAAGGAAAGAAGGGGAAATTTTTACTGTATTTCCACCAGTAATGCCAGCTTGGCTCTCTTTCTGTGTAAGATCTGAACCTTTGGATTTTCTTTTGTAGAGTGAGGGAGGAAGCATTCACCTGAACATGTGGGCAGAAATAGCATTACCTGCAAGCCACTGAGTGACCTGAGGGAGACTGCATGCTCTTACAAGCTACGTTTTTACATGTGGCTTGGTGATGGCTTCTGGAAACCAGTTTATGATCTCTGGCCACATTGCTCTGTTAAAGCAAGCAGAGAGTCTGGAGGGAAGGTTTCACTGGTGGTGCTGTTAGGAAAGACTTTATTAATGCTTCTGTATTTCCAACTGTAAACTCCAAAGTAATGTGTAACCATCACAGTTTTTGATCAAATTAGGTCAGTATAGATTTTCAGAAGAGATCATTCTTTTTTTGGTCTACTCTTGAACTTCTACTGTATAGACAATACAATCATTTTGGATAAAATTTAGGTTTACTTGTGCTCACAGCAGTTAATAAAGTCAGTGAGCAGCTAGGGATGAGCAAAGTTCTCAAAACCACTAGCCTAGCACATAGAATTTTGACTTGCTTGTTTGGCATTGCAGTTTCCATACACTGTTAGAGTTTTTGGCTGATTATGGTGATTAGACTCATATGTAGTGTCTCCTAACCTACCTATAGCATACTTTTTTTGTGTTGTATACTGTTGTGTGGGTGGAACATGTGCTTGCCACTTGTGCTTTCCAAGCTATCAGCCCGCTTATGGGATGGACTCAAACTGTTAAGTTTACCATGTTATCCTGCCACAGTCCTGAATAAGACTCCAATGTATACATTACAGGAGGAAATTCTCATTTTACCATCTTAATTTTAGCATTCAGTGTAGTCAAGAAACAGAAACAAGCCACAGTATTTGGGGAAGGATATGATACTGGAGTAATAACCAAGCAAAAATTCTGCTCACAGAAATTACTATATCTCCCTTGAATTACCTTGGTACTGAAGTACCTAGAACCAGTGGCATCAATTATTTGAGCTTCTTTCCAGTCTTTGATAGGTACTGAAGATACTTATGGGGCTCTGTTACTATCTTGATATTCTCTGCACGGTCATAGTTGAAGGTATAGCTTGTCATATGTTGGAACTAGAATTGTGTTGTCTTCTCAGAATTGACCCCTTTGTGAGTGTCTCAGGGCTGTTTTATTGCATTTTATTTTTGGGGGTTTTGGTTGCATTCTGCTGCCTGCCTTCTTTTCCCCAGTTTGAAGTGCTGTTGACTTAAGGAGACTTCAGGCAAAGCTGAAGCAAGAGTTGGGAGTTCAGCCTGGTAACTGATTAAGTTAAGTTACCCTGTGCTGCTAATTTCTTCAAGAGCTTAAGTCCCCTTTGTGACCAGCTTTAAAATACTTAATTTATGTATATACTTGTTTCCCACCAGTGTCCCCGCCTCATCTCTTTTCCTTCTAGGAGGCCAGGGGGTTCCTCTGTCAGCACAGCCTATAAGCTGTCTGGAGGCCGTTTCTTGGGGGCAGGTGACAAGACTGGGATCTCTTGATTATGCTGCCAGACCATGAGGAACTGTAGTTAGGACCTGAATGCAGCCCTCCCTCTGGGTTTGTCTGCTTGTTGCAGCAAATTATAATTGTAAATTTGCCCTTAAAATCAAATTCTGTTTAAAGAGCAACTTTTGCCTTGGGGCAGCCTTGTAAGTGGAAAATACTTATCCAAAAAGCAGTTTACTTGGCTTATGATTTCCTGTAATCTCTATATTGTTCTTTAAGGTATTTGTATGAGAATGAAGAATTGCTTTCCACAGCTTAGCCTCTCCTCTCTTCTTTATGCCTGATCTTGTACAGCAATCATCACCTTTTATTTTATGGTATCACAGCCAGTTCTGTAGAAATGGCTTGATGCTCCCAAGTTCTATGTCTCCCAGCAGGGTCTACCTTTTAAGATACCACTTTCAAAAATGAATGGTTAGGGCATGTCTCCTCAGGAATTTAGGCTCTTAGTCCTTTCAGCATAGAACAGTTTAGATAGAATCACTTTGCCCAGAACTACAACTTATTCCGGGCTAAAACATAAAAATTATTTAGCCTTGTGGCCACATGTCTCAACAATTTGGAATCAAGAAGCAGTGTTATGCTTAACTGAAGTGTTCTCTGATGACTGGACTATCTGAATTCTGGTTCTTTATCTGAAATTGGGACAGGGTTATTTGCCCAGTGATGTAAAGTGCTGTGCTTCTTTGGGAGATTTAAATAAATCTGAATACATGAAGCTGTTTGTGCAAAATAGGCCATGGAATAATTGAGTACAGCAGGTACGACTACCAATTTTCCAGCAAGTCTGGAAGATGGGGATTTTAGCCCCATTTCTTTCTACTGGCAGTCATCAAGAGAAAGTAGAAGGAACAAGTAAGCTTAGCTAACCCTCCTCATTATCCCATGTCTCCCTGGTTCATGAAGAGTGAGTTTCTGAACAGTTTTGACTTAGTTTAGATCTTTGTTTCTTCATTAGCAAGTTAAACATCAACTAACAGTTTCAGAGTCAGAAAAATGCAACTGCTAGTATTCAACACAAGTGATTTGGCATTAAGTATAGTAGAGTAGAGCTTACATAAGCTAAAATAAGAATCACATAAGTGTGAAAGTGTATGTAGATGGAAGCAAGCTGAGAAGTAAAGAAAAACATAATTAAAAAATAAAAAGGCCCCTAGAACGCTATTCTGTTCCAAAATGCCATATGGTCAATTACTTGGCATCATCTTCCCAAGTATGCTAGCAATACTCTACAGGTTGCTTAACATCAGTGCCCATACAGGAGGCAATGGCTGAAATAGCATGATGTGAAAAAGGGAGCAGCTTGAATACTTCCATCCATGTTAGCAGTCAGGCAGCATTGATTTGTCATTGCTTCAAAATCTGATGGTTATGTTGGAACTGTCTTAGTAAGATTTTTGGTAGGAATTGTTTGGATGTTAAGTGATGTAAAGATATTTTAACACTGTCCTTAGTTCACACAGCCGACTTTCAAGAAAAATCTGTTAAGGTTTCTTTTTTCTATCTTATTATTTATTTGCACAATGAATAATTATGATTCCTGTCAGGGGGCCAAAACACATACCAAGCTACTTAAGGGTAAGAAGTAAACAACACTTTTGAGTTATGACACATACTCGGAATAATGCATGGAGACAATGAGGGATATTCTTGAAGCAAAACTAATTTTTGTTCTTGTATAACATTTTGAACAGAACAGTGAAGGACATCAGAAATCCATTCCTTTATTTCAAAATTTGCAAAACAAATCCCTTCTTACACGTAGTATTTGTACAACATGAAATTATTATTCAATAAGTTGACATTTTAAACCTATTACTGCCTAAACCCATCTATTACTGAGCTATTCAGAGCACTAAGTTAACATTTACCAGAACATTCATCCTCACATCATGGGGAGATCAAGCTCAAATCCTTTATTTTATATTCAGATCTTGTTGGGTCAGGATTGAAAACTGCTACCTTTCTGATACTTTACCGAAAAGCCACTCTGAAATCCACAAAAGAATTATTATCAAGTTACTGCAGTTATTCAGCTAGATGTTGACTTTGATATGTCAACTCTCTGATCTTTAATAGAAAATTGATGGTCTTGCACTGCGGGTCAGTCATATGCATGACCAGGATAGGCCAAGGTTTGCATTAAATTACGCCTAGCCTTGCATTCTCATTCTCTGGCAGGCAAAGTCAAACAAAGCCAAATGGATCCCTTGTTAGTTTTGTTTTCTTCATTGTTTTGTGTTGGCATATGGATTTAATTCTGTAATGGGTGACTGCTGGGCACAATCTGGTTTATTGATTTTTCTGGGGAAAGTTTCTGTGTGAGAGCACCCAGCAGTATACTAACATAAAAGCAACTGGTACATTTTTTGTTCTTGTTGCAGTAGGCATCTATTATACCATTTATTCAACAATTGACTATGTCACAAAAAATCAGGTTACATTTTTATTTCTTGAAATTTTTTCCCTTTAGCCTTGGGCTGAAGTTCTGAATCTCACCATGGCTTTTTTTGATTCCTGCAAATTTTGTACCTGTGGTAACTGCAATGAATCGTGCAAACTTTGGCCCTTTTCAATGCTGTTGGTTGTCAGTTCATACGAAGTTGCATTTTTAACTTGTCTGAGGAAGGAATGCTGTATGGCAGAACTAGGA
The DNA here is from genome assembly GCA_013399895.1 of Serilophus lunatus. NCBI lineage: Eukaryota > Metazoa > Chordata > Aves > Passeriformes > Eurylaimidae > Serilophus > Serilophus lunatus. Next base: position 757,792 of record VXBA01006210.1, on the reverse strand, counting down.
TATCCGAGGTCTAGGACTGCATTTCGAATCCCAGCTTCTAAAGTGTCGGCTGAAGCCACAGGGGGTTGGGTGAGCTATCGCTCTGTGCATAATTTCTTTGATGGCTGCAGATGAATATGTTGTATGGCAGCAACTAAAGGAAATGAAAGAAAGGGAATACATTTTCCTTTTTAAAAAAAACACCACCAAAAAAACTTTTCTTCAACTTCTGTTTCCTGCAACTGCTATTACGTAAACTGTACATCAGATATGCCCACAGAGACTTGAATGTCACATCTTTTGGTCTTATATGTAGCTTCCTGCGAGGTTTTTAGGTTTGCTGTCCATTTCACACTGCTCAAAATAATGACAGAAGATGAACACATGTCCTTTTTCAGAATGAACCAAAATTTTCATACCAAATCCTTACAGGAGATGATGGACAAGTTTGGACATACGCCTCTTTGGTTAATGGCAGCAAAGAATATCTCATTCCTTCCTGAGTGGAAGTTGGGCAGTATGGTGGCCTGTACAGTCTATCTTGTGGGGACAGATGCATGGAGCATCTATGCATTAACTAGTGCACCTTTTTTCTTATATGAAATCTAGCAAGGGTCCTGGATCAAAAGTAATAATTTTTGAGGTATCTTACCATTTTCTCATTAGGCTGCTCATGGAAAGACTCAATTTACACAACTTATGTCTATTGTTATTGTTGACTTTGTCAATAGTATTTTGGCTAGATTTTTTCAAAGCCTTAGCTGGGAGGCAGCCAGCTCTCACTGAAATGCAATAGGATCCAATGTTCAGAAAACATAACTGATTTACGAAGATAAGTGTCATTGACTTTCAGTAGGACTTATGTGCCCAAGTTTCTTAAATGCTTCTGAAAATGCCAGCCTGGGATTTGAAAGCCAACCAAATGTGTGCTAAGCACTTTCACAGAAGAAGGCCGGTCACAGTACACTCTGCAGGACCAAGTTTCACAACAGATGCATATAAGGCATTTAGCTGTTAGAAAAAGGGTGCCAGACTTCAGATTTGAAGGGGACTGCACAGTCTAGTATAAGTATTAATGCAGCTCTTAATGCCAAGTTAAGAACTTGAGTGACTATATAGGAATGATTTTTAGGAATAGCCCTTGTTACTACTTTGATGTGAATCTCCTTTGTCAGACTCCGAATTAACTTTACTGAAGTCAATAGACTTTTGCACCCTTGTAAGTGACTGCAATCAGGCAACCCTCTAAGTATATATGGTCTTAGAGAGCAAAACATATAGATTATAAATAACATCACAGGGAGACTGGGTTTGCTTTATCTCTGCTGTAATTCTTCTGATATGCTTTGAGTTACATCAGGATAAATTTGGCCCGCTGAGATTGGTATAAAAAAGCAGATAGTGTTTCTTAGCTAGCAAGGTGCATATAAATCCCTGTATCTCTAACTTTGATCAGCTTAACTCTCAGCTTTCTGTGTGAATCCTTTACTTTCTCTCTTACTTCAGAGAAGCTAATGCTGGCAAATGCCTGTTGGACCTACAAAATTACGGTGTTGTACAGCAGAGGTGCTGTGAAACTCCCAGAGCATACAAGTGATGCTCAGATCAAACTGTCTGTCTTCTCCTTCTAGTCTATGAAATTGTGTAGATGACTCCTTCAAATCTCTCTTTCATTTTAGAGCCTGATCCTGTGACCCACTGATCCCTCTCATCTCTTTTTAAGTCTAATGAGAGCCAAAAGTGCTCATCATAATTCATGGTGCAGGATTAGGCCCTTCATTATCCTTGGAAAGAGTCATTCTTTTCTGGATGATGAAATGGTGGTGTATCAGCCTTACCTGGTGACGGTAATCCCTCTTTTTGTTTGTCTTAAGATGCCTTGCTTTGTCAAGACAAGGAAAATTTCTCTGTCTGCACCACCTCCCCCGCACCTCCACCCCAGTCATACACATCATACAGCAACGTGTGGCACCGGCCTGTTTCTGGTTTGTCCCTTAGGAAAGAAAAGATTGTATCCACTCTTTAAAATAGCTCATAATTTGATGCTTTTCTGTATAATTAGAAAATGATGTTCATCTGACAAAGTACATTCATTAAATAATTTCAAAATAAGCCAGAGGCATTGTTTAAACATAGTGTCAACACAAACTGTAAAAAATGTGCAGAATAGTTAAATTTTAGCCAAAAGTGTATGTTAATGGAGCAAGAACACTAAATGTTTTTTCTGCTTTTTAAGGCATCGAACTATCTTTTAGTGCAAGTTCTGCCTCACAGCCAGATCTGGCCCCTTCTTCACCCTAGCCCTTTCATCTCCCTTTGTTCCATGTCTATGCTGAGACTGAGATTTTCCCACCTCTCTCAGTCTTACTGTGGCTCTGAAAGATGATTGCCTTCCGGTGAAGCCCTTTCCCCTTCTTCTGTACCCAAGCTCCATGTTCAATGAACATCAAAAAGCCTTATCATACCCTGATGGTTTAAATCTTTAAACAGAGAGTAACAGCCTGAGTACATCCAGACCCCTCACATCCTATAGTCTTGTCACTATGTGTTCCTGCAACAATTACCAGGAGAGGGAGGCTGCGGAGTGAATCAAGTAGCGTGTGTTGTCTCCCTGGACTCCATGCTGATGCTCTGATCAGGACTTCAGCAAAATTCTGTTTGAAATGAGAATAGACTAATTTTCATCAGACTCTTCTCGGAGGAATCCCATGAGAGCTAGCATGCCAAGGGTCATCATTAGAAAACTGCCTTCAAAAGAGCTGAGGTTTCTTGTGGCAAAGCTTTTTCCCTTAACTAAATTTATAAACATTTATGTAAAACTGTATACATTAATTGTTCTCCATCTTTGTATGCCTGCAAAGTAAGGTCCAAAAGCATACTTAAAGAAATACACTTATAAAAATAGCCCAGGTAAGGACAAAAATGTCCTCATTTTGACTGAAAATTGAGAATACTGTGATCAAAGGATGCTGTAACTCCCAGCTGTTCAAAGGGACTTGTATTAAAAAAAAAAAATCAGATGTGACCAAGAATAGAAAATAACTCATTAAGAGCTTAACTAGATGATGACAGGTGAAGCCATCAGTTGCTTAAACAGTGTAATGTTTTTCTAAGCAGTTTCTGTTATTTTTTTTCCCTTGGAATCAATTCATACTTTCTAGAAATAGGAGATCAAGTAAAGTTTGTCTGCTATGGAAAGTAAACACATACACAAGACACTGGGTGTGGAGTAATGAAGACATCACTTTACTGTTACAGTTGCATTTCTTTAAAGCAGAGAAATTACTGAATTTTGCACTCCTATTTATTGTTTTTCTTTTGAAGTTGTAGTCCTTAAAGGCAAAAGAAGTGGAATAGGAAGTCTATAAGAGAAAGAAGGATCTCTGGAAGTTTTAAGCCTTCAGACATAAAGAAAAGGTCTTTTCTCTGTCTTTTGAGACTTAAAAGCAACGAATGGTAGGTGGATATGATTCTTCTTATTTTTATATCTATTGTTTAGCTACTACAGTATTTGTAAAATGCATTAAAAAAATCTTTATAATTCTCTTAAGCAGCTTAAATCCCTTTTCACTTTCCCCAGGCAAAACCTGATTCACTTGCATGTTTTTGGGCTCTGACCTTCACAGCACTGATCTCCCAACAGTAGTAGCCAGTTTCTTATTCTTTAAGTGCTGGAGGAATCATGAAAAATTCAGACACTGGGTTTCCCTGAGACCAATCTGGTGGCTTTGTCTTTGTGCTAACTGCTGCTTTCTATGCATCATTCAAAAGGTACATACTGTTGTCAGCCCCTGAACTGCTACTTGGTGTTAAACATGAATATTTGTAGCTTAGCAAGGGACTAAATTTAAAAAAATTAATATTTGACAACCTTTGAGAAGGCATTACTGGCATGAAACCATACGAATGAAAGACTGTATTTGTGAAAAATGAAACTTTCTTCACTGGAGCAGTTCTAAACATTGAGATCTGTTTTGAAACAGCTCTGTTTGCTGGACTTTCTTCCTGATGCACAGATTATGATTGTATGAAAGAAAATACTATAGTCGATTTCTGTCTTCCTGTGTACTGCAGGGGAAGATTCATTCTGTGCATGTGCCTCTAATCCTGTCCGACCAGAAAGCAGAGAAAGATGGCGTGTGGCTTATTCTGGCTGTGCATCAGAGATGCATCCAATGGTAAAATTGTCTTTTTCCACATTTCTTAATTAGAAATAGAAATGACTTCAGCTAATAGAATCTCTTATTAATAACAAAAGGAATTTCTGGCTCTCTAGTTCAAGTGGCATATCTGCATAACTTATAGCCTTAAGAGCTTGTATAGTCACTCACACTACTGGCAGAATGCCTTTTACTCTCCCATATTAATGAGTTGTTCTAAATTTAGTCTACTGTGACAAACTAATATTAATACAGTATTTTATGGCCCAGAGCATTGTTAATGCATAAGAATGAAACACTGAATCAGAAAAAGGGGAAAGGAGGCAAGATTACTTAGTATGATTGTCAAGATAGAAGATAATCCAACTCTGTAGATATTAAGACTTAAATATAATACTCTGCTTATAGATTTATATTATGTGAAACATTTTCTATTATTTTAAATCCTTGCAGTATTAGTTTCTTATTTTCAAGGGTTTATAACTCGGCCATAAAAATTCACTCTGGGCTGAAACTTGGCATACAAGGTCTTAACCTGGGAGCATTTTCTTAAATCAATTTTCAAACAAATGTGTATTTGTCTTTGGTAAAAGTGGGACAACAGTCAACATACGGCTATATGTCATTGTCATGGCAAGTCTTGGAGGAAAATGGAGACTAATAAGCCAAGTCAAGAGGAGCCTGTAATAAGATTTAATTGCTCTTTTTGTATTATTTTAGTATTTTTTATTAATTGCAGAATATTAACAGGACTATATATTTAGCAGATAGTAGCTCTTTAGATGTTGGAGTTTCTTCTGCTGCAGTCAAGGGGAGTTCTGTCACTCTTTCATCAAGCGGAAGTAAGTTATACTGCTCTATTTGGTAACTATTTACAGTGATGATTTTACTACCTTAGTATTTACCTAAATGGATACTTGCATGACTTTTATTTAGATACCATTTTGCAGGAGAAAAAGACTTCCTGCAGAATTTGTATATGACTTCAATAGCTGTGTTTTATAAATATGCATGTGTGTCCATATGTACAAACATTTCATCTTCGCAACCTAAAGCCATGCCTGAATAGAGTTAAACCATCTACTCCTGTAAACCAAGAGGAAGGAAAGCATATGACTCTAGCTCATGGGAGGAGCTCTGCTCTGAACTATGCCAAGTAGGCATGATGCCTGCTAGAAAGCTCTCATTTGTAAGATGTGTCATGGATTTTCATTGTAAACAGTAGGCAACAGACAGCGGTTGAGCAGGTGTAGAAGCATAAGTTCAGCAGTGAATTGTATAAGGTGCCTGACTACATTTGCCATTATTGAAAATCTACCGTATATGAAGAGGGATCATGAAAGTTTTTGGCTGGCTAATGGCATGATGTTGGGGTCTTTTTATACACAAACTTTGGAAATGGTATACACAAAGTAATTTTTGATCTACTTTGCATCTCTGACCAAAACATTCTGGAGAGAAAATTTAACCTCTCATTTAGCTTCTCTTTTCTTAGATTTAGGTGGATTAGGAAATTCTATCTCTGGTGTTTACAGGGATAAACAGATTAGTTAAGGAGTCTTGAGTAAATGTAAAACTTGAAAGGCCTGAGATTTGCAGTTTTGGAGCACAGTAGATCTTGGAAGAAGACCGTTTTCTCACCCTTGCTTGTGTCATGCTGCAGAGCTGTCGGGGTTGAAGTTGTCTTTGTGCAGGTGAAGAAATGCTCCATCTGATACTCTTCTCAAGGAAATATTTAGAAAAATTAATCTGCTTTTTGGCTGCTAGTATGAATTTAGCCCAGGTTAGTTAGACTGTGTCATGCACTATTGTGATGTGCTCCTTTGAAAAATGCAAAGCATCTGAATGCTTGGTTGTGGGATAGGAGCTCTTAATTAGTGATTTTGTGAGCAGTGAAGTTTCCATGGACGGGGAGGTTGTAGAATCAGCAGGCGTCTAGCTAGCACAGAATCCCAGCACAATCTTGTGCTGGTCAGGTAAAAACCAGAAAGTGTGTAGAAAATAGCAGAGGAATTAGGAGCCCTTGCTCTCTAGCTCTTTCTGCAGCTCCCCTCATTCATGAGGACGGTAAGCATTGGAGTTGGGTGCATGGTTCTGCCCAGGGCCCCCCTGTCAAACTAATGACACTAAATTTCATGGGCAAGGGCAGATCCATGCCTGACTGGGCAGGAGGGAATAGCAGAAGTTACGTGTAAGTGACACAGCTTGGTTATCAGGGAGAGCAGTAGTAGGGGGCTGTAGCTTGCTAGAGGCAGATTTTAACGAGCTGCTTCACAAACTGGGCAGGATCATTTCCAGCAAAGCCCTTGTTTCGGCACTGGTTCAGTCTCTGTAAGACCCGTCTGTGCTGACAGAGAACCACAGGCTAGAAATTATCTAAAACTAGTGTAATTTGGAATAAAATCATGAGGATTGGCACTAGGGATTAGTTGCCTTGCATATTGTGTTGTTCAAGTTGTACCCAGCTGCTCAGGTGGGAAAGATGCAACTGAAGCTGGTTGCATTCTACCCCGTAGCATTGAGAGCCTTTCTGCAAAAGTAAAGTCCTCTTTATTTAGATTTGCTTCGTTGTGCAGGATGCCAGTACTTTTCACATTACACAAATCATGGAGTTCATTAATCTCTATATGCCGTAATTAAGTCTGTTTAAGTCTACAGTTCAGTCTATGGATTCCTTTTAGTGGATGTTGGGAGAGCAATGGATCTGGTTTTTCTTTGCTTTGCCTACCAGTACTGGGTCCTCACCAAGCACAGCTAATGATCCAGCCACCCATGTTTGTTCCTGAATCCTGGTCATATACACAATAATGGAGAGTGAGCAAACTATCATTTTGGGGAAGCAGTGTTACTGAGAACTCTCTTGTTGCTTAGAAGGCAGAATGAAAGAAAGGAAAATGCAGTCTTCTGTCAAAACTGAAAATAATTCCTGTACTTACTTTGCACTCTTACAGAAACACAAAATAGATTACTGAAACTTTATGGATTTAGGTAGTATTTTGGTCTGTCTTTTGGCTTTTGTCTCCTGCTGGCTTTAATTCCAGTCATGCAGCTGTGTTCTTGCATACTGTCATGAAAAATCCATTCAACAGAGTCACGTCAGGGTTTAAGGACTGAGTGGCCCATGGAGGTTACGAGTGAACACTCACTGTTTGTGCAGTGTTTCTGTGCCTCACCTTCAATAGTTATTTGCATGATAAAAAGCACCTATTTTGATGTACCTAGCAGATCACTTTACGTGATAGTGATGTATATTCCACAAATAAATAATTAAATAATCTGAACAAAACCTTAATTTTTCCATTTTCTTAAATATAATTTTCTCCCTGTTTCTCCCAGTTTGTTGATTTTGTTGTTGATTGGTGTACCCTGCTCCCTCCCCCCACTATTTCTGGCTTTTTCAGATGCAGATGTAAGGATAAAATCAAAGGTGTCACACTGGCAGTTTCAAAAATGTGCCCTGCCATCATACCGTCTCTGTTGGATAGTATTTCATTTGAGAAGCTCGAAAGAAGACTATTTTTTAAGATATAAGTGCCAAGCATCTTCTAAAAGGCAGACCTCTAAATGCTGTATGAGGGTAACCACCCATAACTGGATGCCCTTAGATTTGTCAGCTCTTCTGAAGACTTGCCGTTCTTTGGCATTGTTTTCCTTTGCAGTGAAAATCCTCAGCATGTTGGTATCATGGAAGAAAAAAAATTGAGGCAGCTGCCAAGGTCTGGCTATTTCCCATGCATAGAATGCTGATACCTCCTGTCTTACGAATTGATATGTTCCTAAGACTGAAGGATGAGGCTTCAAACTAATTCATATGACTGCCTGCCCACTGTAGTGGGCAGAATATCTATTCAGTAGCAGTGACTGTAAAAGTAATTTTTAATGTTATATGTTTTATTTCATGTACCTTTAATAAAATACAAATATTCTGTTTTTCAAGAAAATATTGGGAGGGCACAGCCTTAAAGAAATGTTTCCTTATGACCCTTTTACACACAGTCTTTTGGACTGCAGTGATAAGTGGTGGGTTATTCTTTTATTGCTGAAAGAACTTATTTAGCATATGCAATATGCAAAAGGAGGAAAGCTGAGTGTTAGAGTGTATTATCAGTGTGCGCTTATAAGAAAATTATCCCATGAAAAACAAACCTCTCTCCTTAAATGCTACTCATAAACTATAAGGCTACTAATTCTACCTTAATGGGTGAAATTACTACTTGATGGAGAAATAAAAACAATACTATAAAATATTGAGCTGATGTAAATGTTACCAGCTTGAAATCTATTTAGTATGTGTTATTGTCTGAGCTGGAGAGGCTTAGTTTGTGTTGGGTGGGGTTTGGTGTTTGTTTTTTTTTTAATTTTACTTACTGTTTATGAGAATTTCCATTCTTTTTTTCTGAGTCTGTTTGTCAGTGCAGTTCTTTTCATCAATGGTTAAGAAGCAGAAACTTAAATTTTATATAAAGAAGTGAAGCATGGGAGATATCCCTTTCATGTGAAAGAATAATATGAATCAAACATGGTAGTAGGTATTTTTCACTGTTACTTTTCTTCCCTCATGCACTTTTTAGCTGTCTATGCAATGCCATTGAACTCTGTTATCTTGCAGGCTAATTTGAGGTTCAGAATTTAATTCCAAACATGTATGATGGTGGAGAGTCTCAAGAATGGTGAAATATATCTTTGAAATTTGAGCATATGAAATACAAACGTCTGATGGCAAGATGCAGGAGATGTAGAGGGTACAGTATACACTGTAATGGCTAAACGCAGTGAATTCAGATGCTTATAAAATTGTAGTGGAAAAAAACCCACCAGCACTAATGTAACAATATAAGAATTTCTACTAATGATTCAGACATCGTATTTGACTCCTTTGCCTCAATTGATGTGCACTTCAGTTGTTTTAATTGAGTTTCTCATTTGGACCATATAACTGTTTCATTCTCTGTGTTATCTGGAAGCCATCTGTTCACTAGAGGGCAGCATTTGATAAAATGTTTAAAAGCAAGTTTTTTTCCCACAGAAGTGAGGAAAATACATGCAGATCACTTCAATAACACATTTAACAGTGTTCTCTGACATAAGTTTTCAGATCTGTTTGCTGGTCTGGAACTTGGAACAATGCTTGGCTTCATGAAAACTTGAAAGAAATTTAAGGATTTATTTCATTAATAAATATTAATTGATTTGAGATGGTTATATTATTTCAGGTTTGCAGGAATTGGACCCTGCAGCCTCTGTCTTCTGTCCTTAGCCTTTTATATGTACATAAATTAATATATTTTAAGTTCTATATTGTTGCAAAAGAATAAAACATGAATACATTTACTTGTCTGTTAACCCTTCCCTTTTTTTTATTACTACTGAATTTTAAGCAGTTCTCTCAGCATTATTACTTTATTTGGCAAAAATCTCTTGTTGCTGCAGAATCTCAGTAGACCTGTATGGTTGGGCACCTGTGGAGTTCCATCATGGTACTAGAGGCAAAACGTTCCTTGTGGTGGTGTTGATTCCTTGATGGTAGTCAGTTTTCAAGGTTTTGCCAGGGCTTCCAGCCATCCCGAATAGGCTAACAGCTCCATGCAGCCTCCTCAGGGCCAGGGATGCAGATGGCCAGGAGGCAGCCTACCTGCACTGACTAGTCAGACAGGGACCCTTGAAGAGGTGTGATTTGGCATTTAAGGTTAGATAAACAGGTATTTTCTGATTCATCACTAGCCAAGAAATGCCATTTTGCTTCTCTGAACTAGGGGCATCAAATGAAAAGTGACTTCTGCCACCAAGCATTAAGGGTCTGTTTGAGGAGACTACATCACCCTTGGCTTTCTATATGTGGGGGAGGGAGAGATTGTTAAAAAGGGCAGTTTAACTGACCTAAGACTTGAAATGCCTTCTGGAGATACGCATCCTCTAGAGAAAGCATTTGAGTGATAAGTCATCTAATTTCTATGTGTCTAAAATGAAGTGGTGTAACCTGGACAGCACAGCCACATATGTCACTTTTAACAATGATACCAATGCATTTTCCTGGTGAACAAGAAGTGGATATGACCACAGTTTGTACTGGAACCATTATGTGTGCTGGGAAAAGCTCTTGTGGTTTAACAGACTTCCCTTTCTTACCAGGTAAAGTGATGTTGACTTAGGTGAACTCTTTGTAAATTACATCTTCACTGGGATTGCTGTCTGCATGGGAAAGGTGAAAGCCTGACCCTGAGGATACATGTATGCAACCTGCAACAAACATGCCAAGGACACTCCTGGCTCAGAAGCTGAGCTGTGGTTAATCACTTTGCACCTCTTGTGTTTCAGATGCTGGCTGCCAAATGGGTGAAATTCTTACTACCTATTTTAAGCTGTTAAGTCTCCAGTACTGACTGTATCATTATAGTTATGGATATTCCTTTAGCAAAACAGAAGAATTGATTTGGATGACAGGAGTTGTATAAATGAAATATCGTTATCTTCATATCTTTCACATGACAGGTAAATCCAAGAGGCAGTTAAACATTTTCCCCCTATGACATTATCACAAATGTCATTTGGTGCTTCAAGACTATTTGAGCAAAATAAATTTGCCAGCCAAGCTGAGCGGTGATGTTTGTATCATCATATATATGTTTTTTGCTGGAATAGATTGTCACAAGCTAGACTTTATTCAAGCCTCCAGGCCAAATCAATCAGTATGTTTGGGTTTTGGTTTTTTTGGTTGGGTTTTTATTGTTTTTATTTAACAACTGTTGTTAAATACCTCGCAATATGTGAGTGTTTTGATGCTTTGCAGGTGTGGGGGCTGACAGCTGGTTTGTAGATGTTTGGAGGTCTTACTTATGTCCAGTGTAAGGTACCTGCTTTTTCTGTTCTAATTGCATGTTTCTATCTAGTTAAGTGGTGTCTGCTCAAGAGAGTCACAGTAAAGGAAGAGGAAGGAACCATCTGTAACAGCCCTGATAACTGTAACTTCCTGGGACCATTTAACAAAATCTTCAGTCCATTTCTGTATATCCTGAGTAGTTAACTGTTGTTGCCTGGCAAGTGCAACTCTGCAGTGCCACTAGAGAGGACAGTCAACTCAGTGTTTGAGTGATCTTCATTTAGTAGTAGAAAAAATACCATTTACTTTACATTTTAGTCATGGTAAGAGCATACAAGAAATGTGGGTTTCATGGTGTTAGAGTAGTTTCTATACATACACCAAAGGCACAGGCACACAGTCCTGTGTCTTCATTTCATTTTAAATGATTCATCTAGCCAGCTCACGCTGAAGCCTGCAGTTGAACCTCCACAAAGGTCATTGCTTACTGATGAGGTTTGGGAAAGAGGTGTTCTAATTGTACAGGAGTTTTTTCAAGTTTTATGCCATTTTATCATCAGTGCTTCCTGAGGAACAGTGTAGTCACTCTGTGAATTCTACTAAAATACAACCAGCTCACAGTACTGATCCTAGACCGGTTGGTTGGTGTAACTGAAAGAAAAGGGTGGCCAAAGGAAGCCTTTTGAAAAAAGAAAAGAGCTAGAGCCAGATCTCTTGGTACCAAAGATCATGGGAACCACACAGTAATACTTAGTGGTCCATTTAGGGCAGAGATCTATTGAACAATAACTGCATCTGACTAAGGAGTAAAAACATTTCATTTTATTCCCAGTAGCATCCTCCTGTTCCCAGACCAATGGTGTCTTAGAAGAAACTACACTTACACCTTCTTCCTGGAGCTGACACAGAAGAAATACTTCAGGACTGATGTTCTTGTCTGTTCAAGAAAATTCAGCTAGTTTTTTAAGGCATCTGTTGTGAAAGTAGTTGTTATCAATTAATTCAGACTAAGAGCTTCCTGTCCTATTGTAAATTGTCCATCGTGATGCACAGTGCTGCAGTTTGGCCAGACAGGCAATTATATATGCCGTCAATAAAACAAAGAGAATAGTGTCCTGCTCTGTTCACCAATATGGATACCTGAAAGGAGGTGAGGACAAGTGTCCTGCTTCTGCTATATCTACCATGATCCCTTTATACCAGCCTTGAGTAGTGGTGATCCCTCTAACTGGTTGTGTCCCTACCCTAGAAGGCAGGAAGCAGTAGCACTCCCTTAGTCTCAACCTCATCTCTTACGCCTTTCCTTCACCTAAACTGAGGAGGAATGAGAAGGTAGGAATGCAGATCCCCTTGAGTTCAGACCATCAAAACAGGACATGTGTAACAGCTCCCTAAAGGGAGGAATCCCTATTTCTGGTATACCCACTTTCTTGGACGGAGAGCCAGCCTACCTCCCCTCTCACGCAGAGCACTGCTGAGACTGTTGGCAAGGACTGACAGCTTCTGCGTTTACTGTGTGTGGCATGACTCATGGCAAACTGCTTGCTGTTCTTATGGTGGAAGCTGGAAATAATCTTAAAATAGAAATTGCAGTAGTTACATGCCTTCAGTACAGAGGTCTTTTTGTATTGGCCCATGTTGTCCATGCCTTAATACATCCATACTGTTCAAACTCCTAAATACAAGGACAAAGGAGTCCCAAAAACCATAAAGTTGAACGTTGCATTTGATACTCTTTGGTTTTGTTTTTTAGCTTTTTGGGCAGAGGTGTTTAATTCAATCTGTTACTTAGATTGCAAACTCAGCTGTACCAAGAACATAAAACAGTAATTTCTCTACTTTTTATTACTTGTCACTCTGTTTTCTGCAATGATGTTGTTGCTGACAAGATGACAGTAGGTTTAATAAACCTTCAAACATGTGAAAAATGTCATTTGAATAGATATTATAATTCTGTAATTTCACATCTTTTTACAGGGCATCACTGACCACAGGGAAGAGATGTATTCAGAGGTAATGCTGACAAACTTTGGCCTGTTACTAGGAAATTCTTGATGAGTAAATCTGTGATTATACTGGTATGACAAAGCCTGAACACCTCTTTTTCTGAGGCAGCATTTTCACTACCAAAGCAGATTAACAAAAGAGGCAGATGCCAGTGACAAAGTGCCAATATTTGTTAACAGATGTGATCCTTGTAATATAGCATGTGTTCTTAATTTGGCACTGCTTGACACCAGGACGATCTCTGTAAATAAGGTGTCATTAGCTGCACCCAATAGGCTTTCCTCCTAAACTGGTCTTTGGTTAGTATCCATACTCTGGTTGAAACTGGCATTCTACCTCGTGAATGGGCTGTATGCCACTCTGACAGATGGGCATGACAGTAGACGAGCCAGGGAAACATTAAAATCATCCAAGCTGAGTATTAGGGGCCAAACAGTCTATCCACAAATAAAACGTGGGCAGATTTGTCTTGCTGTAATTGGTGAAGAGGATGTACTGTGGCAACCTGAGCTCCTAGAGGGTTAAATGTTTGCATTCTTAGCTGTTGCTAAGGGTCAGTTCCAGATTTTGGGTTTAGAATAATGAAGGCTGCTGCTTAAAAAAAGTCTGGGAAAGAATTTGTTTTTTGAAAGAAACTTCTATGTTTAGTGAAGACGATGTTGACTGAGCCAGTCATGTTTCTTGTTAAGTGGGTTGATGCAAGTCTTCTATTTATGTTGACTTCCAATTAAGTATTTAGGTGAAAATGTTTCACGCAGTATTTCCTTTCTCCAGTTTAAAAATTAAAAAATGTTGAATAAGATATTTTTCTGTCTGAATCTCTGGAGCAAAAATGTGGTCTGTTGCATCAGTGAGAAGTCAACTGAGTTGCTTGAGGAGTTGTTTGTGCTGGTGTTTTTAGGAGGGGAAAACATAGATACATAAGTAATGTAAAGTTTTTAAAAAATCTAAAAAGTTAGATGTTACAAGAATGTAGGGGTTTTCTCTGTAGAAACATACTATCACAATTGCTGGTCATATAATTCCACTTAACCACTTACCTTTACTTGCAGATAAAATTGGTTTATTGTTTTACTTTGGAAAAAAAATACTGACTTTGACTTAGAAGTGAGAAGAGTTCTGAAATATTTTTTGAGAAATTGTAATGTTTTGTATTTAGTGGAAATCATAGCAAGTATGACTGGGACCTTGAATGTCTTTCTGGAGCCAAACAGACTTTCTTGTGATTTGCAGTAGTGTATTATATAAAGAAATTTCCTGTAAATAAGAGGGAAAAGATCCTAGTCTCTAACATAAGTGTAGTTCTGATATTTTTGTAAGGCTACAGTGTGTTTTTAGTGCAGTTTTGCAATATCTGCATATCAGCAGAGATTGATTAGTCAGATCTGTTTAAGTAAAAAATGCCGAAAAATATCTCCACCTTGGTGGAAAACACAGGTGCTTGTGCTTACCTTCTAAGACATGAGGAGTGCAGCAGAACAGTGGTAAGTGAAGAACCCCTGGAGGGCTACCTTTGCTAGGTAGGAGAGGTTGCAAGAATTACACATCTACAGACTGCTTTTGTCACCCAAACTCTGCAGTATGGGCACGTTTTCTTACCACTGGAGAATTCATGAGCTTCTGTAGCCTTTGATACAGATGCATGCGGTAACTTGTTGCCAATTTTGTGCAATTAGGGCATACAAAATGGTTTCCCTGTTAGGAACGTTGCATGTGCTACGACACTAATTAGGGGTTTCTCTCCTTTACATGCATGCCTGTCTGCCATTAATATTAATGGCAATTTTGCCCAAGCACAAGAAAAGACAAGACCTGTGTAACTGTGACTTAAACTTTTGTCTTGGAAATTCCCTGTATAGTCATTCGTGGAACCTGCTGGCTTGCAATTTGCTAAGCCTACTAGGTGAAAATGGTGGTGTGTAGATGATACAGTTACCTTTTGGAGGGATAGTTTATTAACTCTTACGTGGTGTCTCTGGGTCTTTGGATTGTCCCCGTGGTTACATGACAAGCATTTCAGCTATTAAAAAAAGCCATATTTTACGCATTTTTTTTTAGTCCTATAATGAAGCTTCTATTGTAGATTTTAAAACGCTTCTGTTGTTAAACAATTACTTTCTTGCAGTTACTGTTCTTGCAAAGAGATGCATCATAGTATCTCCTAATGGGAAAAATGAAAAAAAAAAAAAAAAAAAAAAGCTGGTATTTCCAGAGGCGAGATCCAGGCTATGTGGTTTTAAAACTCTGCTGAAATTTTGGATTTGGTGCAGATTAAGGTGAAAACACTGCAGACGTGCAGTTCTCTGTGAAGGCACTCTGCCAAGCCAACTCCATGGAATGAAAATGAAAGAGAGCTTTTTGCCTCCAGCTCACTGCCAGGTATTTGCAGTGGTGAGCAGAGCGAAGTAGTAGGGCAGAGTGTGGTGCAAAGCCACTCTTAGGAAGAGACAGCTTCTCCAGAAAATGGGAAGGCATTTAGACAGTGGTCGCTTCTGCTCAAAAGCCACTTGGAATGGTCATTAAGATGCTGATTAGGATAAGTGATGTAGCCTGGGATGTCAGTCTTTGTCCTTTAGCAAAGGCCACCAACAAAGTCATGACTTGTGTATCAAATGAGGATAGAGAGAGAGGATGAGGATGATTTACAGCTTTTGCTTTCATCTTGAGAACCTACAATAAAATACTTTTTGAACGAACTATGCTTTTAGTTGCACAAACATTCCAATAGCTAGAGCTGATTGTACAGATTTACTTTTCGTGTAGATGGCTGAACTCTTTGTTTGAACTTAATTTTGAGGGTGCTTGAGCAAAATTTTCAATTCTCTGAATGGCGCAGGGTGTTACTCCATCTTCACAAGTCCTTTTCATGTACAGATGTTCTAGAGGAGCTGAGAGGAGAACAACTGACATAAACTAAAAGGAAGGGCTGAAATGAAATGAAAATCCACAAGGCTGTGGATGTCAATAAAAGATTGAAGATGTGAGTGCTGTCAAATCTTTATTCAGAGGAAACGGTCTCTGCCTTTTATGCAACTTTATGCGAATTACTTTCCTGACTGATGCAATCGTGGACTGATGTATCTAAAAGGGTACACTTTTTTATTATATCAACAAAAACATTTTAAATTCTGAATAGTAAATCCTCCCCCAAATTCTTGTCAGAGTGAGCACAGCTGTGCCAGCAGTGTGCTTCACCTGAACGACAAAACCTTCTGCAACAAAGTAACAGTAGAAATAATTTTCCTTGCTCCTCAGAGGAACAGTTTAAAATTAACATTGGGATGTTCTCTGAAATTTCTCACTGCTTCATTAATTTGTGAGGTTGTGAAGGTTGAAAAATGAACATCTGCATTAAATGAGAGTTTGTATAAATTTCCCTCTAAAATGCACCAAAAATGTAATTGAAGGCATAGATCCCAAGGCCAGTTTTCTTTCCTCTTAATTTCTCTTAAATTATCTTGTCTCAGACTTGTAAAAAAATTAATTGGACCCATAAATGTCTCTTATCATTATATTTGGGGAGGAGGGGGACAGACCAAGAAGAAGGTATGTGTGTGGTTACATATATAGCTGAGCAAGACAGAGAAGAGTGTATGTGCTGTGGAGCCCTAAAAAAGCAGAAGGCAGAATAGTGGTGATATCCCAGAAATGTCATTGGAAAAGGGCACATATGTGAGATTCTGAAAAAAAAGTTTTATGACAATGTGAAATGGCTTGAGTGGCTTCTCATCACAAACCTCACGACCACAAATCTTAACCGTGGATTGGCATATTATTTTAATCTTTTTTCCTTGTAAATGATGCATGGAAACAACTCAATTTTGTTCTTACACCTTTGGCACAAAGACTGGTCAACTTGTGTTCCAGTGTCAAAGAAAAGATTGAGATACATTCATTTGCCCCCAAAAAATGGTAGGTTTCAAATGTATAAACCTTTCCTATAGTGATATAAAGCTCCTACTGAACTGTGTATAATAACCTATGGTAGAGTGAAGTTTTATGAGAAGTTTTGCAAGGGAAGCTGCAAGAAGGTTGAGTATCTTGCCTTAGCCACCCCCAGGGAGAGTTTCAAAACCAAGACTGTTTTCCAACACCACTGGTAGCAGTGCCAGGAAAGCAGGATAGATTCTTGTCCTATTCCAAACACTAATGAAAGTTCATTGTCTGCTTCAGGGATTCATTTAGAAAATACAAGTTTGATTCTGCATTCCTTTGCTCCTGGCATTTACATTGACATGAAGTGGGCTGTGAAACTGTGTGAAAAGCTTTCTCTTCGCTTTTGCTGTACTGACTTACAGAAGACTCAGGACAGTATAGTACCAGGGAGACTGTCGTCCCTCCACAAAAGCTGTCCCTTATTAATTTTTTTTCATCACTGCACTGACTGTGTCTACACAGTTGATGATGATGGCAGTGTAGTGAGTGGTTGGTGTACCTAACAGCTCCAATGAAGATGAAGTGCCACTGAGTGTCAGTGTGAATCAAAAAAGCCCATGGGGCTCCTGGATTGCTCTTGGTTTAATCATTGAGGCTTGTGCTACAATTAAAGTATGGCTTTTTTCAGTTGGCAATAGTCTCCGTCTTGGTTCAGGCGTATTTTTGCCAACAATTGCTCTTCCCAGACAAGGAGCAGAGCAGTTAGCAGGAAGAGAAGACTGAGGGGCTAAGGGAACTAGGAAGCAAGTTGCTTAATTCTGGTGTGAGTTTCTGAACAAATGCTAGGGAGGAGGTAAATTGAGCTCAACAAAACATTAGATTAAATTCATTAGTAATTAAAAACAACAACAGCTGCAGTCTAAAGAAAAATGCTGGAGATCTGTAAAGCTTTGCCATTAAAATGTATGGACACTGACCCTCTTTAAATTCATAGAGAATGCTCTTTACTTAGCCATAAAGGTTTAATGTAACTTAGCAGATCTGAGTTACTTCAGGAGAGCTTTAATGCTTGGCAGGTCTCTACATTTTATTTATGATATCAAAGCTGCAACTCAGATTTTTACTCAGTGGAAGACATAAAAGAGATTCAGAAGTCATCCAAATCATCTTGTAATTAATGTTACCATGCACGCCCAAGACATTAAAATGTTAACAGTGTTAGAATCGTGTGCTTTGGAATACAGAGTGAGGGCTTTATTAGAGAGAAATACACTGCAGATGTCATCCACCCTAATTGAGGACACTGGGTTGCCTGCTGCTTGTTCTTATCAGTGGTTCAGATTTTTTTTTTAATTAATTCATTTTCCTTACTGCTAGAATCTGCTCTCATTATTAGTCTATCTTGTCACTCATTTGCATTTCAAGTGCTGGGACTGTGGGGTACCAGCTAGCTGCCTTAGAAGAACACTTCAAGGGGTTACTCTATCAAATAGCAGCACAGTATCACAGTGAATTTGACATCTGGGTTATCTTATTCCCAGATGCTCCATGGTGTCATTAGCAGGATTAATCTTAGCTTTAATTTCATAATGATTCTTATTCTAATATATGTGAATGAACACAAAGTCTCTTGACTCATTATCACCAATTTACCCAAGATATGTAATCAGGCTCTTACATTCACCAACATTTATTTTTGCTAATACATCTAAAATTGTAGATTAAGCAAATACAGTTAGTTCCAGCTGAGTGAATGCCTAGTGAGGTAGCAATGTAGTATTTATGTTTTAATTAAAGTATATTAAGGATAGTGTCTTTTAAGTACATGCTGACCAAATTCTTTTTGTTGAAAACAATGCATTTATCATACAAGTAATATCAACTTGTAAATTTATTCACAGCACCTTTCTCTGACTATTTATTATTTGCAACCATTTAGAAATTACTCCAAATCTCATTTTATAGTATCATTTTAACCTTTAAAGATCAGAGCAGAACACTTTATTCTTGAAAAAAAATATCTTGACTTTCCAAAGCAGACAGAGTTAAATTTTTCAAGTTAAATTAAAAATTAAACTCAAAAACATTTCATAGTGAAATTTTGATTTTAACTCCTGTTCTAGATTGAACTGTAATAAAGAATGCAGGGCTTTTTTACAGCTAAGCAGACGCAGAAGATTCACCTCCGCATTATACGGAGTTTCAAAATTTTGTGCATTTTTAAATTGCAAGGAGAAAGCAAAATGTGAAATTCTTGTGCACTTCCTTACAGTGTTAGACTAAGTTTTTCATTTACCAGCTGTTGTAGCACAGCGGTAAGTATTGGTTCATTATTGATGGATAAAATGTTCAAACATTTAAAGAAATGAAAGTCAGCTTTGAATTTTTAATTAATTAATTAAAAGTACTGCAAATGCCAGCTTGTTAATTGCTTTGCACCTGCAAGCCAACACAGGTTTTATGCACTCTTTCTTTGAATATTAATTTTTTTGCATGTCTTCATAATGCTTGGAAAGTCTCCCCTGCAAACATATTAGTAAAGAGTAAATATTGAATCTAAGACAAAACTCGCGGCTTCATCTTTCACTGTACACAGAATAGGATTTAAAGGAGGATTTAGATTTCCGAGGCTTCTAATTAAGTAGTGATAATCAGGCTTTCTGCTGAGGGTCACTTCCTGAGAGTAATTTGAGTTATTAAAATGCATGTTTTTATTTGTTCTGCTTTGCGAGCTAAAACTGATCCCTTTTAATATAGCAGCAAATATGCAAATTGGTGTTTCATTATATTATGCAATTTATGGCAATCTTCTCTAATTTACTGAAAGGGCAAGAGCCTGACCTTGTCATTCAACTTTTTTTTTTCCCTGGTAAGCTAAACTAATTATGTGGATCTTTTTATGAAACTCTGAAAGTATGCAGCACAGGGAAAAATGTGACAAATTTACCTTGATTATTCATCAAGATGGCCTTCGATTTTTCTTGAATCCTCCTGCAGAGTGATGGATAATTTAAACTTACATATAGGAGCCAATTTGTTCCAAGGTTTGAAAATGGCTTCCTTTTTTTCACAGAAATCCTGGAAAGAGCATCTGAAATCATTGAAATAAGAAATGTAAGGATTCGAGCTATGGACTAAAAAAAGTTCATTAAAAATACTTGCATGATGTATTATGCATTCATATAATGATTTTTCTTTGTGCTATCTTTCAATACAGCTTTTCAGCCAGGATTTTATTAGTGATAAGAAGTTCTGCATTTTCACTTTTCCTTTAATAACTTTTAGATTTAAAAACTTTCCGTTATTTAAGCTCCTTTTTGCCTCTTCCACTGAGAAGTATTAAGGAAGTTGTCTTCTGTCCAAGCCAGGAAAGCATGGCTTAGTCTCCAGAGATTCTTGGGAAGGTTCTACAGTTGCTTCTACAGTGCAGATTTGGAGGGCAGTCACTAATGGTGTCTCCCAAGGTTCAAAACTGGGCCCAATATTATTGAACTTATTCATAAAATTATTTGAATGGAGGGGCAGATGCCTCCTCAGCAATTTCACTGATAACAAAGGTGGGAGGAGGAGCTGATATCCCAAAGGCCAGTGCAGCCCAGGTTGGAAAGATGGGCACAGCAAAACTATCTGAAACTCAACAAAGGGAAATGCAGTGTCCTGCACCTGGGAAAGAATAACCTCATGCACCAGTACCAGTACAAGCTGGGGGTGAACCAGCTGGAAAGGAGCTCTATGGAGAAGGACCTGGGGGTCCTGGTGAATAAGCCGTCCATGAGCCAGCAGTGTGCTGTGGAGCCCGAGAAGACCAGTAGTGTCCAGGGGTGGATCAGGAAGAGCATTGCCAGCAGGTCCAAGGAGGTGATCCTGCTCCTCTACTCAGCCCTAGCGAGGTCACATCTTGGGTGCTGTGTCCAGGTCGAGGCTCCTCAGGACAAGAGGGTCATGGAGCTCCTGTAGCCAGTCTTCTGGAGGGCAATAAGGATGATGAGATCCTCTTATGAGGAGAGAATGAGTGATTTAGGCCTGTTCAGCATTGAGAAGAGATGACTGGGAGAGGACTTCATCGATGTCTGTAGGTATCTGAAGAGAGGGTGTCAGGAGGATGGAGCCAGTCTCTTCTCAGTGGTGCCAAGCAGTAAGATAAGAGGCAATGGGAAGAAGCTTATGCGTAGGAAACCCCACCTGAATATGAGGAAGAACTTCTTTGCTATGCAAGTGACTGTGCTGTGGAACAGATTTCCCAGAGACTTTGTGGAATCTCTCCCACTAGACATATTCAAGAACCATCTGGATGCTGTCTTCTGCAATGTGCTCTAGGATGACACTGCTTAAGCAGGAAGGTTGGACCAGGTGACCATTGAGGTCTCTTCCAGCCTTACCAGAATTCTGTGATTCTTTTTTGGTAAATACATCATCCTTGCCACCCTTCACAGTGCTCAGCTCTCTCAGTCCCAACAGTTTTCTTTTTGCTCACTCTTCTGCTTTGTAATAACCCAGAGTCATGGGATCATTTTGGCCGATGAGACTGATTGGAGTGATGTGACTGGACCAGAAGGGATGCACGCACAACACTGAAGTATTAAAATCTTGAAAGCATCCTAGTTGGAGCAGCCTCAAGAGAGCAGTTCTTCAATAACCCTGAACCAAGACAGGAATGAGAATACAATGATTGTTTCCAGCAGATATTTAGTCTTAAAAAATCTTCAGTAAAGAAGATTTGACATCTCTAATGCACGTTTTTTATTTCCTAAACTTAGATGGAATTAGTTTTTCCTTCCTAAATTGCAAATCTGGCTCATTCTTTCCTTCAGGTTCTGCAAAGATCAACTGGCAGAATTCCTCTATGCTGGAAGAAAAGACCTGGTGCAAAGAAGCAGAAAGTTGTTCTCCACCAGTGTTTAATCCATGAAGTTGAACACAATTTCCCCTTGACCATGATGACGACTATAGCATTGCAGTCTTTACTTTCACTAACGTAACCTCTCCTGCTTATGTTTAAACACAACGTATATTTGTAATGCAAGCGAAGCCTTAACACTGCGTATCAGCTAGAAAACAATTTGTGGTACTGTGCTTGAACACTGATCTCTTGGCTACAGCTTGCACTGTAAGCTGAAGCAGCAGTGTTCGTTGCCATCAGTAGTTAAAGCTTGTCCTTTCTTTGTAGTAATGATCTAACTTCTGTAGGCAAAATGTTCTAGGTTATACCATGCAGTCTGCACAATGGTTAAAACCACATTCATCCTTTACTTTGCAGAGTGAGGGAGCATCAGTGTATCCACAACCTACTTGAAATATAGATTTGGCTTCTCCAGGTCTTGTCAGTTTAGGACTTCCCTTATTTAAGGTATGTGTGTTTGTATTGAAGGGCAATACTCAAATTGTCACAGGGATTTTTTTATGGTTTGGGTTGGGTTTTTTTCCAAAGCAAACTTGAGCTGTGAAGCAATGGATTTCTTGTCTTTTGGAAATGGGGATGAACAATTGGCATGTTCTGATGTGGGTGACAGTAAATTTTGATGATGTCAAACCTGGTGAGAGAGAGAGAGAAGTCCTTTATAGTGAACAATAAATTAGGCTGTTAATTACTTAATTCCCAGGCACATAAAAGAGTCCTGCAAGGGTTGGCAGAGCAACTGAATAACTCCCAGGTTCAGGCTTTTTAGTACCATTATCTTATAATTGCTGATTGGCACAGGATTCTGCTCACTGTTCCCAAGGGGGGTCAGCAGTATGTGTGGCTGAGTGGAGAGGATTCCTAGGCAGTGATTTATGCAGTGGTTTTGATAGATAGCAAAAAGCAGTAAGAGTTTATTAGCAGAGTATCATTGTTGGGAGGAAGGAGGGGGACTGAAGCATATGAATTCCCTTGTCGACAAATGAAAAGAATAAAACTGGAATAAGAAGAGTGGCAATTCAAAGACAATAATTTAGTCTAGGAGAAAGGTGAAAATATTTGCTCATGTTTGTCAGGTTTGTCATTTTGCTCATATTTTGCTAGTGATTGTGTCAGGAGAAAGGCGAGTATCACTAACTGGAGGAGAAAATTAGCAGTGTATTTAAATGTTTCATTGTAATGTCCCTTCCTAAGTGAACCTCCATTTATGTTTAAAGGGCTAAAAATGCTAAGTACACATCAATAAAACAACATAAATTTAACTTCTAATTAAGTTTTAACTTCGAATACACACCATTGTCTAGCCACTACTCTAATTAGTGTCTTTTTTTTTAGTTATTTAGCAATTAGCTAACTTATTAGTAATGATTAATAAAGAGGCTGAAAAAAATATGCAACTTACTGCCGGTGTTAATCTTCTTGCTGCCCTTCTGTCATACTTTAAAAAAATAATTTATGTATTTATTTTAATTTAATCCCGTTCCCCCTGTTCATGAGAATGCTCCAGGAGTACAATGTTTTGAATGCTCAATACTCCCAGGCAGGCACGTTAAATCAGATCGGTACAGAACTTGTCTTGTCTCATCTCCTGCTCTGGGTAACCTGTATTAAGAAATTCAGGTTTATATTAAAACCGAACTCTATTGCTAAGAGCTGACATAATTGTGCAACAGTCTGTTTTCCTGTTTGTGTTACTCTTTCTCATCCTGAGCTTATTTATTGTAATAATATTTTGGAAGTTACAAAATACTGGCAGAATTCATATTAATTTGTTGTTATTAAGAAACAGACCTTTAATTGCAGGCACTTAACACAAAATCTGTTGGCAGTGTCTTGAACAGAATGATAGCATTTAATCATTTTTATCATCATAGTGGTGATGTTTGTGCTGTTACTGCGAGAGAGTTGTCATGTATTTTAATGGTAAATTCTTAATTTAAGGGTTTATAACTTAACTGTAAAAATATGCCACAGGTTGAAACTTGACATATGTATTCTAGTTTTAAAGTAAACAAACAATAAACCCATGTGAGCATTTAATAGGTATGAACTGAAACTCCAGCAAGAAAATTACCTTTTCAGCGGAGGATCTTTTGTTATTTTCCTTGTTAACAACCCTGCCCCAAAATGCACACTCCAGAGCAAAGGAGAAAAGTCTTAATTTAATGTTAAGCTTTCTCAGTGCTCTGCCTCTATAACAGAGTGTTTTGGAACTTTGTGAAGAGAATTTTACAAAATTTGAAGGACGGGGAGGTTGTTGCAAAGAAAGCTTCTTCTACTCTGAATATTCCTTTGCAAATCAAGGATTCTCTGTAGTATTAAAAAATTTAATGTGGACCCCTGGAAGGTGGAGCTATTTTATGGAACTGTTGGGAGAAAAAAAGGCAAAACAGTATTTCTTGCCTTTAAATATAGTAGGCTCTCAGGAAAATGAAAAACCCACAAATCCCATTAAATCCATCAGACTGAACTGGTGCAACAGAGAAAAGAAGTCAGATTTAGCAAGGAAGAAATCATGACCTTAAAGCCAAGATCCGTGTATTCATTTGAGACACTGGCACTCTAATTTCACAGGGCAAAGTGGTGTCTTAATGAAATGACATGTCTTGTGAGGAGCCTTTTCACACACCAGCCAGTAAGGACTAGAGAGTACTGATGTATCTTCCAGCTAATGTTTGCTCTTTATTAAGTTAGCTTTGGTGAAAGCACCATTACACACATGGTACTAAACTGAGGTAACTGGTACTATGCTGACATTTGCTCTGAGTGCCCACTCTGTTAATGCAACAAAGCATGCTGTTTTTCTGTTGGATTTAGACAGTTTTCTCCACTTGTTAGCCAGCAGATGGGAAGACAGGATCTGGCTATTTGTGTGACGTTAGAAGGTACAGGTGAAATGCGAAGCATGTCTTTGCTGAAAAGCGTGATGCATTAGAAAACAAGTTCAAAGTACTTGGTACCTACTGTTCCAGAGCAACAAATAGCAGAGAGGAATGTGGGTTGACATGGCTGCAGTTGTTTTTCTTACCAGCCTCAGAGGAGCCTCGACTATGTAAGGCCATGGGGCCGAGCAGCATTACCTGCGAGGCCCACAGGTCTGCCTTCTACAAGCCTCCCCTTGAAATTGGCAAGTTTCAGTGATAGTCATCACCTTGTGCAACCTGTGGTCTGAATGTAAATGTGCACAGACACATGGTCACAGCATGCAGTCTTCTGTCAAACACAACATTACCTTCCTCTTCCCTCTGGTATATAGGCATTTGCTCCATACCTAGGACCTAGCTCCTCTTGCCAGCATTAGTTATGGTTTGTTATGAAAGTAAATAAATGTTTAGTTCTTTTCATTGTGATTTTTAATTTGTATTGCATGCATACCTTCAAGATTAAGTCATAGCCTTTTCTTGATTCTGGGCATGTGTGGACTCATATATGAGTTCTTCCATGTTGCAAAGAGTTAGTATGAAAGATATGGAAACATGCTGGTATCACAGACCAAGAGTTGCGAGGTGGCATTTGTGCTGTACTATGTGTGCTATGAGTATGTTGTTCTGCATTTTTCCATTATTCTGAGGAAGTTTGGGAAAGTCGTAAAGTTGTTGTTAAGTTGCTGTTGTGTGTGCTTTAAGCACATGAATCCTGAAAAGGGGAATGGCTGAACTATTCTGGAGTTGAAGCTTATAATTCATGGGACAATAGCAAATAGAAAGTGAAAAATTTGAACTTTTTAATCTCCATGTGAGCTCACCAAGAAATGCTTCTTCCCTTGTGGATACTTGACACTGTGCTCTTCGTTACTGCTTGTAGACCATTGACTCTCTGTGGCTGGGACCACCAGCCTCTGGGTATTTTGCTGGTCCAGACTGGGAAATTATGGCACTTAGAAGGAGAAAAATCAAAGAAAAAATGTATTTTTGAGTTCATGGGAACAATAGAGAAGACTGGGATCCAACCCCAAGAACATGGACTTCAGATGATGGAAATTGGTTTAATTCCTTCCCTGACAAGACCAGTGCTTGATAGTCCTTGGGTATGCATGTTCTTAGGGAATTGCTTTCATGTTTGAACTAGTATTCTGAACTGGCCTTTTATATACTTTGACTTGCTGTCTTAAAAAGAATCAAAAATACAATACTTTGCTGCATGATATTTGTATTCACAACTTGGGACTACTTTCTCACCAAGGAATGAGAACAGGAAGCTTGTTTTTCTAGAGAAGAGGGGTGGGGAAATCCCACTCATTCTCCATGGAGCAGTCAGTGCTCTGCTGCTCTGAACATGTTCCATACCCACAGCCATTACTGAGGGATTGCCTAATGGGAGAATGGTAGCAGCATGGGGGAGTTGTGGTGCCCTTCTGTCACCTGCGGAATTGGCACGAAGAGCTGGTCTTGCCCACCAGGATCCTCGCTGCTCTGCAGGGCATTGTGGAAGGGTTGTAAACAGCGATTTCGGGTTGGATTTCTAGCTATATGGATGTGATGGCAGCACACAGTAAGAGTATGGGCCTGCTATCCCTGGAATTTCTCAGATCCAAGCGTGTTGCCAAGGCTTCTAGAAGGTGTGTATGCTCTGTCTGAGTGCAGTGGACTAAATCTAGTCCTCTGAGTGTATTTCACCTGAATGCATTTGAAACACTCAACTAGTTCATAAATGCCTCAGATTTCACTGGTGGAAAGTGTGTGGCTCAAAGACAACCCCTAAAGAAACCCAGAGGTAAGAGTATTTTCATCAGACTCCTCGCAGTTGGGCAGATTTTTGCCTTTCTATTTCAGACATGCTCCTTTTCTCCTTCTTCCTGGTGACTTTCCCACCCCATCTTCTGTCTAGGTTGCTAAATGCAGTAGAAGTAGTATTCTGCTGAGCTGGATAATCTTTGTTAGTCTAGGGTACACCATTTTAATTCTTGTTTCCCTGCTTTTATTTAGGTAATGAAAAAAGA
The DNA here is from genome assembly GCA_013399895.1 of Serilophus lunatus. NCBI lineage: Eukaryota > Metazoa > Chordata > Aves > Passeriformes > Eurylaimidae > Serilophus > Serilophus lunatus. The sequence goes on along the minus strand of VXBA01006210.1, from coordinate 731,117 downwards.
GGTGGAGGTCTCTTATGAAGTGACAAAGGTTTCAAAACACAAAGTACCTCAAATTTAAACACATCTGAGAAGTCTAAAAACCAAAGAAATTAAAAAAGTCAGGAAGGAAAAATGTAAGAAAGGACACATCCTAATTAAAATTAGGATTTATACTCTTATTTTTCTCACCATATACCTTGCTGTCTTGGGAGGAGGGGAAAGTGTATTGTATCTAGCAGGGGGGCAGTCCTGTAGCAAAGCAAGTCAGTGCAGGAGAATTTGCAGACAGAATTCAATAGCACAAAGGTTTTCAGAAACTATTTTTTTCCCTCTTTTTTTTTTTTTTTTTTTTTTTTCTACAGCAGTGATTTCTAGCCATTCATCATAAAGCACTAAAAATCAAAGAGCAATATTCACGAGCCTCCTAGTACAGTATGTTAAACCCCGATAACTGTCAGGAAGAGCCTGTCTGAAAAGGAAGAACCAGGTAGCGGCACAGAAAACAAAAAACATGTTGGGAGAAAAAGAACCAAAGAATAAAAGAAAATGTGCTAAGCAAAGGGGGCTAAGCAGTGCTCCTGCATTATATTTGTCATGCTGCCATTTTGTTAACAAGAAGGATGTATTTGCAACAGTGTAAAATGTTGTGGGTTCTGGAGTTCTTTCTGCTTTCACAGAATTCTGGAGTGACCATTTATGCCAGTGGTAGATAGTGTTCTTACAAATTGCTCTACTGGATCCAGAAATATGTTAGTTTGAATTTATTCAACTAATGTTTTATGCGAACATCTTTCAGCCTAAGGCTTGCCTATGAACAGTTTGCTGTAAAGATTTGATATTCAAAATGTGAACTGTTTTCAGTGAATGCATATTAGGAAAAATTTCTTCAAAGAAAGGCCTGTCAAACATTGGAACAAGCTGCCCAGGGAAGTGGTGTAATCACCATCCTGGAAGGTATTTAAAGGACATGACACTTAGGGACATGTTTTAGTGGTGAAGTTGACAGTGCTGGGTTAATGGTTGGACTCAATGTTCTTTAAGGTCTTTTCCAACTTAAATGATGTTATGATTCTGCAGGAAGTTCAGAATATGTCTCTGTTCTCTGTCTGGACTCCCAAGATGTCTTCATGTAGAGGTAAGTCTCCCTATGCTTTTCTTTTTCTGTGTCCAGTCCAATCTGGAGCTATTTCCAGCCATTTTCTCTAATTCAGGGGAGTATTATGAACAAATAAAAATGCATGCATGCAAGAAAAACAGAGCTATCTTGACTAGTACAAAATAAAAAATGACCATAGCATAGTGCTTTGATAGCAAGCAGAGATTTCTGTGAAAAATAAAAATTTCACTCATCATTATAGACAGAAAATTCTGCTGGTTTCTTTTGGATGTTCACTAGTCAGAAAACCTAGAGAGGAATAAACCATTTGTTCTCTAGAATGCTTTCAGCTTTATGCCTCTCTAATTAAAACGTGCTAGTGTATCCTCAGTATATCAAAACTAATCGTGGGAGTTGCTATAATGATGAAGAGTTGTAGCCATTGCAGAAATCTTGCTTGCCCCTTCACAGAAGATATTCGGACAATTTGCAGCAGTAAGCCAGTTTTGATACCTTTTTGTCCAGATTCGTTCTAAGAGTCTAAGACGATGCTTGCTTAGAGGTCATGTTTTTGATTGATGCCTATTTTGATGCTTAGCCTCTCCCATGTCTCCAGTCATTGTGTCAATGTGTAAGAGAACGTATGAAAAGTTTCTTTCCAACCTAGGATCACTTTATTTCTTAGAACAGCTAGTAGGAATTATCCTCTGCTATTCAGGGAGGTGATACTGCTTTTAAAATAAGCTCATCATCCACTAATCCATTTTCAAACCCTGTTAGGCAATCTGGGTTAAGTAGAGTATAGCAGTTATCCTGCTGGATTGATTGTGTAGAGTTAGATCTTTTACATGCAGGGAGCCCAAGACCCCAGGGTCTAATAGTAATATCGTCTTCTCCATGAATAATTTATTGAATCTGTAAGGACTGTGTTCTATTATGAAATGTAGACTAGAAGGTGATATGGTTTGTTGGTTTGGATTTTTTAAGGTTCTGCAAAACTTTCACAGCCAAACCTGAAACATAATCAAACAGGTGTCAGGAATGATTCTGTAAAAGTATCTTTAAATCTGAAGTAAACTGGGCTTAGCTTTTCCATGGTTATTGTTGTTCTGCAGTGTCATGCAAAGACCATTTATTCTGAAGCAACAAAATTTCTCTTGCAAAGTTGTGCTCACTTAGATTTTCCTTTTGCCAAACCTGGATTTGAACCCATTTCTGGTTTGGTGGCATATATCTCATACTCAAACTTTGCCTAACCACTGTCCCCAGGACTTCCTGCATGTACAGTTACTTGGAATTGTGTGTGTCTATTGTAGCTCTTAATAACTAGTGTTGTTTCTAGGTAAGAAAATTCAGGTTGTGTAGGTACTGAAGGTGTTTGAAAAACCATTCTATAAATACATAATATTTTTCTATTGGGATAAAAACTTTTAAGAGCAAATGAAGTAGAACAACTTCAGTATTTATATGTAACATTTATGTGTATCATTCTAGGGTTCAGAAAGTCAATATACACAGACCTCAAGCAAACCCCTCTGTTGTGGAAAGAAGCAACATCCTCAGCAGTTCTGAGCATAACAGAATGGGGATGCACGGTAATGCACAGTGATCAGGAAAAACAAGGGGCAGATGTCCACTCAGAGGAGCTGAATTTTCTCAGCTCTCACAATCATGCAAATGGGAGTGAATGCTTGTGTTGGGTTTGCATTTCTTCTTTGTCTAAACAGGTGCAACTAGGTGAATCAAAGAAAGAAGAATACTTCAATTTCTGTATTCATAGTATTTTAAATAGCACAGAAAATACATTGTTACTCTTTATGTTGTTTCGCTTGTCTTTCTCTGGTTTTGAGGGGTGGGGAGGTGAAAATTGTAAAATGAATGTAAGTATCCAGTTTTTTTGTCTCCTACCACGCTCCATGTTCTCCAACCTTTTCCTTCCAAGGCACCTTGATTAGGTGTTTCCACAGCTCTTGCGCTCACAGATTCATCCTGGTAGTGTGAAGAAGTGAATGGCAAATGCATTTCCCCGTCTGCCTTCAGAAGTCCTATAATCTTAAAAAATGAAGAGGAGTAAAGAAGCTGTTTTGCCAGCTTAACACTGGGGACCCTTCCATGTTTGATGTTAGTTTTGTAATCTCCAGACTATTTTGTTACTCTGGAATGGATCTCTGTCAGTCTTTCTCGCTGGATTGCTTGGCTTGATGTAGTTAAATCTACATGAAAACATCCACCTCAGCTTTATTCTTGTGCTTCCTGAGCAACTTGAAAAGAGAGTATTTTTGCATGGCTGTTCTGTCTGGATGTATCCAGGACACCCTTTTCCACCTCTGATTATGGTGGTTTTATTTCTGCAAGGTGCTGTTGTGATCAGTGTGTAAATTTTGAGCAGGTGCAGATGTGCTTGTCAGTGTCAGATATTTGACCTCTTCAATTTCTTAACTCCTGGGGGCGTATCCCAACCATATCACAAAGAAATACTGACTTCTTACTTTAAATTTAGGTTTCCTCTTCTGCACTCTGAATAAGAGAACTGCTTAGTCTGACTCTGGGTATGTGAACAGAAAAAAGATTTGTCTCTCAAAAACACTTTTCTTTGTATGTCCTTTTTAAAATGTCATCTGCAAGTAGTCTTGTAACAATGAGCATCATTAGTATATGAAACAGCTCTGCCTTTATCAAAGACAGAAATTTCAATGACTCCTGAAGAAAAAATGAATTCCAAGACACCAGTAGAGTCCTCAAATCTCAACACTTTTTCTCCTTCTTTAATGAACCAGTTCCTTGGTTTAGGAATTTCTTTTAAAATTTAATTGCAGATTTTCTGTATCAGAGTATGTGCAAGTATTCTGTCCAAGAGTAAAGTTACAGCCACTTCAGCGGTAGCTTACCTCCATTTACACATGGTTTTGTGTCTTTTCCTGGTAGCATTCCTTATTAATCTTATTCCTTCTCATTTTTGTTCTCAGAAGATGCAAGTGATTTTTACTTGGGTTTTGCAATATACATGAAATGATAAACCCTCAGTATTATTTCGAGGACTGTGTAGATGAAAAAGTGTGGTTTGAGGTTCTGGGGTTTTCTCCTTTGAACAAGTAGGGGATTATTTTCTTAATTCAACAGTAATTTATAGGTACTTTCGTAAACTTCTCCAAAGAAGCAGATGAAGAAATTAAAAAAAAATCCCTCTTGGTCAAGGACGTGAAAACTGAACGTATTTAATGTGAATTGCTTTACAAACAAAATAATGAATGAGGCATCCAGGAAACAAGTTTAATGTAACTAAGTAATTTACGCAGGAGATTTGTAGCACAGAATATTTTTTACTCAGTTAACCGGTAAACTGTTAGGAACAGGATTGAAAACCTGCACAGACATATTGCAATGCTAAAGTTAAAAGATATTATAATCATGACCAGGGCCAGAAAAGACACTTCTTTGTCCAGGGCAGGATGTCGAGAGTAGGCAGAAGCTGTGTCACGAATGCAAGACATGGTCAGTTGGCTGTAATTCAAAGAAGTTTGTCTTCTGTTGGAAGTGATGACCTGACTTTGTGTCTTGCCTCTGGAGAAGACAGGTTGCCCCAGATCCATCTCGTCCTACAGTGAAGGTGTAGACATTGAATCTTAAGATCAGAAGGAGCTAAGGGCCAGTCTTCCTCAAAATATTTGACTCAACTTGGGGACAAATTAATTTAATTTATTGCTAGTTAAAATAAACATTTAATTGTTAGCTTGGGTAGTGAGAAACAGAAAAATAAATCTTAAAACATGTTTCCTCTCCCCTTTCCCAGGTTCAATTTCCAGATTCCTCTACACCCATCCTGAATGCTGCAGCAGGGCTGGAGGTTGTGATCAGTCCATCACAGTTCTTCTCTCCTTTTCCTTCTTCTATGCACCTTTCCTCTGCTCTGGAGTGGGCTCTATGGGCTGCATTCCTGTCAGAAGTGTCTGTCTGCTCTGGTGTGGGGTCTGCCATGGGCTGCAGTGCGTGTTTGCTGTGCTGCGGAGCACCTCTTCCTCTGACCTTGGTTTTCCCTTTTCTCCACCTGGTGTTTTCTGCCCCTCATTTATATATTGTTTTCACAGAGATGCCCCACGCATGGCTGGGGGGCTGAGCCGTGCCCTGCAGTGGATTGGTTGGAGCACTGGCTGGGACCATCGGTGCCCAGCATGGGGCAGCCCCAGCCATTGCTCCCTGTGGCCACCCAGCAGCTCTACCAGTGCTGCAGGCCCGTGCTGGTGATAGGGGTTTCCATAGTTCATTTGTGAATAGTGAGCTTCGGTTGCTTCAGAAAAACCCCCTTCAAGCCAAATGTAAAGTCTTAATACCTTTTTCTTTTCCAAAGAGGACCAAGATTCTTGCTGTAAGAACTATTCCAGCAGAGGAGGGTAGCTCATGATATATTTAGGAGATTGCAGTTAAATTTATGCTAATGCTTTACTTTCGATGTATGAGTATTCATGCCTCTTACCCATTGGTGCTAATTATCTAACATACATTACCATAAAGCTGGAATTGCGTGAGGTATGTTAGGGCTTCCTAAACTTTATTTCAGACAACTTTCCGGCTTATTCATCAGTAGGTAATTTTATAGCTCCCGGACACAGCTCACACAGAGTAACGTGGCTCATTCAGTTTTCTGTGCAAAAATGACAAGACACAGGCCAGCTGGTCCCCCACTGCTTGCTCTGGTGAAATTATATTCCCATCACAACTCCTGCTGTAATCGCTTCTACTAATCTTGTTCTCTTTCCTTCTCACATGGATTCTCCAAATCATTGCACAGGTTAACTCTTCCCCCACCTGCCCACCAGTCACAGAATTCAAACAACAAGCCTCAAATTATGCTGAGAATACATGGAGATAAGCAGCAAACCTAAAGAGACAAATAAGACGAACACCTTGAAAAGGAACCAGTAAGTGAAATAGAATGTGACAGGCTCAGGAAGATGAGAGGGAATGATTTCCTGGAATGCAGCAGCAATTTTGTGCCAGCAGCAATGCGCCAGCTGTACTTGACCTTCAGTAACCTTTATCCCCGTCTCCTACTGCTCCTCCTACAGCTTCTCAGCCTGGTTCTCCTCCTTCACTGCTGCTGTTGTGGATTTCCTGGTCATTTATCTGACTGATACAGATGCTGTGTTTTCTGAAATCAGGCTTTTCCCGTGAAGGTGCTGCAATCTGTGCGTTTCCTCACACCTTCTTGGAGTGGGATGCAGTCCAAGGGCTTCACAGTGGCATGAGGAGGGAAATAGGTATCTTGATGGGTTTGACTTGACTTTTTCCTATGTGAAAATTAATGTCCACCATTAACAGTACAATCCCTTAGGGAAGACCACTTGGAACTTTTTCCTGAGACCTTGCAGAAGGATGCTTTTTGTTGGATTTGGCTAGGAATTTTCTGGCAAATTCCCTGGAAGGTGTCAGTTCCTTGGAATTAAGGTGGTTAATAGGAATGAATAACTGCCAGTAAGTTCTTGGAAGATGTTTCTTGGGGTTTAAGCATTCTGATTTGATGCATCTGAAACAGGACACAATCACTTGTCTAGCTTGAAATATTTCATGAATAGGATTACAAAACATGGTCTTTTGAAAATTGAAATAAAGATTAGATACTTTAAAATTATCAAAGTGGAGAGTTTCAACTGACATTCAGCTGTCAGTGTGCATGACTCTTGTGCCCTTTTTTCAGTTTTGCCTCTGTCTTGGGTCAGATAAAGGAGGGAGGAAATCCTGAAAATATTGACGGGACATGGCTTTGGGTACATGTCTCTATTCTGGTCTTGTTCTTCTTCCTTTGAAGAGAAGCAGTCACAAGCAAAGGATCTGCCACACAATATGAAGCTATTGTCAAACAAAACTTGTTAGCAGAGACCACCAGCTGCTTTGGAAGGAAGTGAGTATCCCTAGTCCAGTGATGCTCAAAATATTTCAAGAAAGCATGTTGCTTTTGTGTTTAAGCTGTGTATCAGGATACCAGTTCCTTTTGGCAACACATGGAGGCTGATGGCAAGAACATCAAATATCTTTGTGACCACTTCATTACATATTTGATTCAGTGGTACATCTCCTAATCCTGTTACCGAAATATTATTGTAGCTGTGTTGTTTGGTCTCAGTATGCTCTTGTGTACCCTCATGCAGTGTAATACCAAAACAATTTTTGTTACTAGGAGCAGTGTGTGCACGTGTATGTGTGAATGCATTTTTGTGTATGAAGCACTCCCCTCTGTCTCTTCTCAGCCTGTTAGGAAAAGGACTTGATTTTTTTGTAGAATTTTGCTTTGTTTGAGAAAATTACTGAGGAATGTTCAGCTGGGAAAATGAGGTTTACACTGAAGTTTTGCAAGGAAGTTTATTTTTCTCTCCTCAGAGAAGGACTGTAGCCCATATCCAGCTCCTTCAAAAGTCATCTTCTCCTCTCAGGAGCATCTTGCCTGTTTGTCTGGCAGATGCACTGTTTGAAGGAACACAGCTGTCATGGGAGGTCATGATCAGAGAAGAGGAAGGAGGTCTCACAGGTAGGTGGAGCCAGTCCTGCAGTGCACTTCAAATTTCAGGGTAGTAACCTTGAACTCATCTCCACTCTGCAGGGAGCCTGCACAGTAAGCTGGAGCACTGGGGTGAAGTGTTTGCTGTGACCTGCATTGCTGATCAGATGAACTGTTATATACACCAACACTTGGTATTTTTTTCAGGATACATAACTTCACTCCTAGATCTGAGTTAAGTGATATAAATGTCATGTGGTTCACTGTTAATTTACTGAAGGTAAATTAATTTTGTGGCTTTCTTTTTCTCTAATTTAATTTAATTTACTTTCACTAAGGCACAACAAGTTTTTGTATGGCCTGTAATGGATTAAAGTCTTAGAGCTGGTGGAAAATAGTTCATTTATACCAGATAAGTCCAAAATACTGGTTTTAAGTATCTTAGAGTAATGATACCCTAAGATATTCTTAAGATACAGTTTAGTAAACCTGTATGCTAGGGCAACATCATGCTGTGAGTATACCAATGTCTGTCTGTCTCAAGGTGGAATTATTTTAGAAATACAAATGGTGTGAAACTCTTTTTCTGGTTTTGTTGTGAAAGTCCAGTGTGCTCTATCCATAAACTATTCTTTATTGTGTTGAGTTCAGTTGAGGCCATGTGATACAGGTAGCTTCATGTCTGCTGCCAAAGGTCCCCAAAAACCTGCAGTCTCACGATGCTGATCTGATACAATCTCATTCTGTTCTTCCACTTCTTTAAGCATCATTGGTGGGTTAACTTTACGTTGGCAAGTTTTAGGCTAGAACAGACAATGTCTTTTCTCTCCAGGCTGATCTCAGCTCAGACATATGTCACGAACTCTGTATTGCAGGCTCTAGTGAGCTGCACAAAAAAGTTATTTACCTGCCATAGTCTGACTTGAATTTTTCCTGCTGGGGGATGTGCTAAAGTAGTGATGTCATGTTAATGGCCAAGGGTGATAGAACAGCCTAGATACTGGTATGAGACTCACAACTTGTGAGTTTGTGGCTTGTCTTACAGTATCAACATTTTCCTTAAAGTTTCAGCTATAGAATTCATAAAATTGTGTCCAAATTCAGCTTGTGCTTAAACATAAAATAGCATGTTCACCGCATGGACCATGGATTTAGATTGAGAAGAAAATTTGTAGTCTTCAGAAGGAGGATAAAAATTCAAAGATCACTTGCATAGTTTTTTATGGATGCTTGGCTTGTGATTTTTGAACTCTTGAGGTCAGAGGTAGTGGGATAGAGAGAGAATAGGAATCAACACTAGTGAAATTCCACAAAAACCTACCACAGTCACGCTTTCACTGATGCCAAATATATTGTATAAAATATTTTCATAGGAAGTTGGCAGCTAATTACTTTATGTTCGTGTATGTTGTTGTAGAATTCAACAAAGAACTTCAACTTTTAAAATTAAATATTAAAAGAAAGTATTTGAGCAGGCTCATCAGCAACAGAGGAGTTATTTGTTATATTCTTTGTGTAGAATATATGTATATTATCTTCACCTACTGAGGAATATCTTCTTCCATGCTTGTTATGTGGCTCTAGACTCCCATTAACTGAATCCCTGGTGAAAAGCCGTTTTCCTACATTATATTGTAATGCTCTTGTTAATGATAAATTGATGAAGAGCTGCTTTTTTAGATTAGGTGAGTGGTCCTTTGATAATGGGGTTGGAATCAGGCCAGAGGTTTTATACTACTTTGCCTGGAGGGTGAGAACCAACTAAAATATTCCTTTCTTGTATTCTGCTAGAAAATGAGACAGTCAAAGAGTTTCAGCTTTTAATTTTAAGAGAGCAGTTCAACACTAGTTTACATGGTGGATATTTTTAGATTTTGTCTTTATCTTGTCATCTCCCCCCCCCCCACTCCATTTCTAATGAATTATTAAAGAAAGGTACTTCTCATGTAATTAGAGAGCCAAGCACCTTTTAAACAAGATCAACTTCTGTACATTTGAATTGACTGGTTTCATTTTCTATGGCTAAAGATCATAAGGAAAATGCTTTTGCACGTTTCAAAGTTAAGATCAATTGTTCTCCTTTTCCAGTTTCAAATGCACTAGATTAGTACTTTTACTGTATCGGAAAACTGTTAGAATATTTATGGTTTTTATTTTTACATAAAACTAAACATTTTCTATTATTTCTTTCTTTGAGCAAGGAATGTGAAATGGATCCTTGCATCTATGTATGTTTTTTTTGCCATTCACATTAATATAATTGAAATTAAGTGAAAGCAAAATATATTTTTGAAGTGACACATATTTTATAGTTTCCAATCTTGGCTCCAGTGGTCTTTCTCGGCTCTGCACCATGCCCTTTGGGAAAAAATATGGAGTGTGCATGCTCATCTCTTTTGATCATGATTTGACAAGGTCATGCCTTGGTAGGATTGGGCTGCCTATTATTATCTTGATGTTTTTTTAAAATTTAGTGGTATATGGAAAAAAAGGGAGGACAGTGGAATTTTAATAAACCCAGTTGATGTAGAAATCTCTTCGTTTATTGCTGACTGTTGCTTAGTAAAGGACAATGCCTAATGATACAGGCATGTAAGTGTGAATTTTATTAATGGAGAAGAGAATCTTAAAATGCAATTATAGTAAAGCAGTTTAAGGTGAAAAAATCAAAGTCTGGATTTTGACTGTCATGTTAAAATTAAGATTTTTGGTTTAGTCCTCTATAAAAAGCAAAGATAGAAAACAAAACAGCTACAGAAAAAAGAACCTAAATAAAAAGTGTAGCTTCTTTTACAATTTAGAGTTTGACATTTCCGATACCTGGAGTTTTAGCCACAAGAAAATGGGAATTCTTCCTTGTTGAAGAATTTCTTCATCGTTTTAGAGGAGAGTGGTCCTTAACTCACCATAGGAGAGATTCACAAATTCCTTGTTTGCCTTCTGCTTCCCAACAAGCATTCATTGTTATCATGAAAAGGGAAATTCAGTTCTACTTTTAAATTTCTGTTCTTCAGCTAGGTCCATGTTCTGCCTTCAGTTCATATCTTTTCTAACTTGTTGACATACAGTGTCAAGACTTCTATACAGACTTCCATTTCCCAGTCAGAGGAAAGTGCCTGGAATCGTAGCACCACTGATAAATTCCTGCACTACCTGGTATATGGGAGTTATTTGGTCCCGTGTCCCCATGAAAAGGCAGAGTCTATCAGGCTCCAGCCTTGATTGGAGGAGAGTCAATGACAATAGAGTTATGTCATGGCAGCTCTGTGGAGGATAGGAAGAAAAGGTGAAGATTTTGGGGCTATTGTACTTTTTTCCCAAAGATTCACAAAAATCTCTGTAGTCACTAGCACAGAATACTGCCTCTTGAAGCCATTGTATCTCATGGCAAATAGAAGATATGTTGCTAAAAGAGGGATCTACGTGTTTTAGTTGTGCCAACTGTGTTCAATTTGCCTCTTTTAGGCAGGCTTTGGGTACAGCTTTCACCAAATTGTTTTGTCAAGGATGTGATCTCTGTTGCAACTAGGGAGGTAAAAGGCAAAAGCTGTGTCTTTAGTTTAAAAAAAACCTCAAACCAAAATCAACAACAAATCCTATTTGGAATTCATGAGTGTGCAGTGTCTGAATATATAAAGGCTTTTTTCACCTTAAAGTTTGCCTTACAGGACAAACACTATCCCCAGTGCCCCACCCCTGCAGGGGAAAGGGTGCAGAAAGCTAAATATTATGTTTAAAATGATCCAGGTTGTAAAGAGCTGAAGCCAAAATACCTAAAAGACAGCTTTCGTAAGTTGATATTTGTTTCAACCTGTGAAAAGAACAGTGGCTGAGTGCTTGTTAAAGGTATATTTTCTTTTAAGTTATATGGAGAGAGATGTCAACTATTTACCATAAATATATTTATACATTTGAATATATAAATGATACTGTTACTTACCTTTAGTAGGTTTCCCACTGACAGGTATGCTCAGAAAACATCTTTCACTAAACCTGAAATGTTGATATAAATATCTGAAGAAAAATACTAATCACAGAATACATTGAACAGACTTACTGATCTTGTATACCTGGAAAAAGATTTTCAAACAGACTTTGTCAGCTCAGCCTTGGCATTCCTTGTCAAACAAAAGCATGCCTAAAGACACATTTCAAAAGCAGACAATGCAGCACTTGCTAACCTGCAGAAAATCGAAAAGGATCAGGGAGGCAAAGAACAAACAGAATAGGTAAGCAATAAGAAATGGAACACAGCTCTAAAGAGCTGTTTCAGAGAGCCAAATATGTTTAAAGAAGCCTACATTAATAATTAAACATCAGTAAGTAAAATTCCAGTATACTTTTTTTGCTAGTATTGTTTTAAGATTTGTAATATAGAAATGAAATTATTGATTCAGTATCAGTGTGGAAACATAACTAGTGCTGGGGAAGAAAGAAATAGGTGGGGGAAAGAGAGTAAGGCAGGAGTATTTTTAGTGCGGAGATGGGAGTCTGGAATGTTAACTTTTTGTAATAGAAAGTCCATACTTCAGTATTTGTCCACTTCAGTCAGCTGAAAATTTGGGTCAGGCAGCTGTTATCTGAATTGACAGCAGCTATCTGATTAAAAGTAAAATGCTCTTAGAAAAAAAAAAAAAGAAAAGAGAAGGAGAGAGGAAAAAAGGCTGTGCTGTGTCACATTCACGCCACTCATGTTGCTTACGTTGTGTCACACTGTACAGTGATTTGACGCTACATAACACAACATGACATGAGTCACAGTTCACTGCTATCCACATTACACTCAGGTAGTTTGGCATGGCTCTAACTTTTGCTTTACTCTCATTTCCTATTCAGTGCACTCCACTTAGGCTGGTTGGTTAATGCAGACAATTGCTATACACTCAAAACTAGAGTTCCCTACCCAAATACATTTTTCATTGGATATTAAAGTGGAAACTTCAGTGGATATCTTTTGCACATCCATATGCAGCTCCTTTGCTCAACATAGGAAGGGCATTAATGGCAACTTACACCTGAAAGGGAGGAGTTAAGAGGAATTTCCCATAGGAAATGCAGCTGTGGCAATGAGTTTCTGAGTTGGAGATATGCTCTCTAAATGGAAAATAATTAGACTTTTTTCTGCCACCAGAGACATTCCCAAACAAAAACCTCATATTAACCTCCCAGCCTCCCCTTCAATTTCAATTTGAATTGAATACCTTTCTGTTTCGTAAGGATGTGAAATATAATTCCAGATCTGAATTTATAAGCAGTCTGTAGCAGATTGAACCAAAAGTCCACATCTCCAACTGCTTAGGACATGGGCAATTCAGCATCTTTTCAGGGCTTTGCATTTCAGGTCTAGCTGTCTTAATTGGATGTTTCCCAAAAATAATAGTCTATTTTCTTTGTGGTCACCCACCTCACACAACAAGCATCAGCCTTGGAGCACAGTTAAATTGCACTGTTTCTTCCTGTAATGAACTTGCCTAACTGTCAGAGCATCTCACACATCTTACCTTTGTTCTGAACAGAAGTAGAGAGGAGCACAAATTAACAGTTGAGTTTCTTTCGTTTTTATTGACAGCATCCTGAAGTTCTAGATCCACTTAGCACCTCCAAAGAAGTGATAAGTGATTTAGCTTTTTGGGGACAAATTGGTTCTATTAGCTCTGAGTGCCAAATTTACCAAAAATAGCTCATTAGCTGTGCATTATGATTCGTTGGGTGCTCTGCTCTTGGCTAGATTGCAAAAAACACATTCGTGTACAAATGTTCCTATTATGGGGTGTGAGACTTACTAATGATATACCATATGCACCAGTGCATTTTTCTCTTTCCCTTTGTAACAAAGCAATTTTCCTACCACAGATGAGAAATGTCCAGATTTTGAAGGGTTAAACATATACAGATGTGATAAAACTGGAGACCAGAATAATCAAGCTATCATTCAGTCTCAGCTACTCAAATTCCCCTTTTTTGTTGCTACTACTTGGACATAATATTCCTTCCTCTACATTTAAGAGGGAAACAAGGGAAGCAGCAGAAAAGTGTATTTAAGAACTTGGTTTCTGCTTCTAAGTTTGGAGAAGAAAAGAACTCATTCCCTCTGTTCCCTTTTGAAAGAAGCTGTAATTCACAAACTGCCCCTGCCTTACAACTGGCTTCTCACACTTTGATGGAATGGTTTCTTCATGATTGAGGAAAAGTTGTCTGGTACCGTGCTAAATGTGATGTATTTTCCTGTGTATTTAAGAGCTATTTGTGTTGTTATAGATCCAAAAGAAAAGCAATGGGTGATGTGAAAAAGGCTTGAGTTTCTTTCTGTTTTCTCATCTCTTGATGATAAAGACAAGGCTGTGATTTCCCTTTGTTCTGAGTGCTCTTGATACTTTCTGCCTAGAGAGCAGGAACAGAGCAGCCCCTAAGAAGCATGTCCAGTCGCAAGGGTCCTTATGCTAACAGCACTGAGCAATTGGGAAAGTGTGTCTCTGAGCTAAGATAAAATATCTTATTCTAATGTAAGGAGCAGTCAGGGAAACCATTTTTCTGAGCTATCAAGTGACGTTCATGGCTGTGCTAGTGGGGCAGCTGGGCCACTGACAGTCCAGTCCTTGCTCCACTTTAGGCTTCCCCTGTGGCCTTTGGCCAGTTGTTTGGGGCCCACCTGCAGTGGCATATTGTGGTACAAGTAATTCCTGAGTTCTGCACCTGAATTTATTATCTCTTACCATTCATAGACTCCCCTGTGCAAGCATTTTTCCTGCTGTGGACTGGGCAGGAGGAACTCTTCCCATTTTCTCTTCAATGTTTCTAATGCTCTGTGTCAACAGGCTTTTATTTCTGCTTCTTGACTTGGTAGCTGGAGTTCTATCTCCATGCTTCCCCTTCCCTATTCTCTCAGCACTTGGGCTATTAATTGAGTTTTCTAGTGTAGTAAGCTGAAGTTTTTCACTCCATAAATGATTCATCCAAATAAAGTGAAGTTATTGAGCAGAAGTTAAATTGGGCTTTAATTTGCCTCAGGTCTCTTTTGAACCATCTCTTTGGTTGCTCCTTTTTGTGGAAATGTTTCTCTCTTTGAACGTGGTTTTCTTTAAAATACTATTTGAAAGAAAAGGAAAGAGAACAACTTTGGCATCCTTACAGCTGGTGCCAGGTCCAGGAGATATCTGTCGTCTGAGGAAGCTAGTTGCTCTGCGAGCATCCCTTTTGTTTTTATTCAGGTCTGATAGCCAAAGAGAAGGATGAACAGCTGTGACAAAGTCCCGGTCCTTTGATTTTCTCCAGTACCCCCGTTTCAGTCTTGTGGCCAAAGAGATGAAGAGTGTTTATTCCATTTTGCAGATAATAGTGGTTTTAAGGCTTTTATCCCTGACCATCCAAACAGTCAGGTGTTCTTTAGCCTGTCTTCTAAATGCTGAACCTGCAGTTGGGGAGCCTCTAGATACAGTCTGAAATGTGCTGAAAAATGAGATGCAGTATCAAGAGGAATATAGGGATCAGTCTCATCCTAATTTTGACAGGCTTGTTTGAGCAAAGACTGTTACAATACTGTGAGGCAGCTGCTTCTCATGATGTGGCATGTCATTACAGAGATTCGCACACAGACTGAAGCTTCAATGCCCTGTCACCTTTGCTTGAAAAATAAGGTCATATTATATGCAAGATTATACTGTATTCATTACTTAATATTTTATACAATTAAAATATTAAACTATGTAACAGTGTGTTGGAGTGGGTGTATTTGTGTGTGTGTGGGTATAAATAAGTATAAATAAACATGTATTAGTGGTGCAGTAACACTGAATAATTTATCCAGACCAAATGAATTATTTTCAGCCTCTTAGTCTTGAAATTTCAAGCTGAATTCTTCAAGTTAGTTTAAAATTTTCTTTTTTTTTTTTGACAGACCTGTTGTGATAACAGTAGCTGGGGTGTATCAGGGTATCATAATTACCTTAAGGTTATGATGGCTGGAGAGCTTCCCCATTTTCCCCACTTAGATAGTCTGATGGAAGATTATACTTTTGTCTGCAAAAACCTGCAGCTTTACTCACCAATAAATTTAGTTTGTATAGGTTTAATTTCTGATGGAAGTGATGTAACTGTTGAAGAGCAAATTAATACAGAGCCCAGAGGATCAGTGAATATTAACCAATAACGCCCTCAAGTATCTAAGTGAGACCAAGTGGAAAACGGAGAGTGGACTGATCAGAGACAAACTGACATAAGTAGCCCTAATAGTAGCAATATAAAATGACTTAGAATGTCACTGCAGAACAAGATGTGCCCAAGACACTGCAGAAGGGCCAGAGCACAGATAAGAGCTTGCAGTGTACATAGTTTGCCTATGCAGTGTCACAATAATCAGAGATTCCCTTCATGGTGTAGTAACCCTTTGATTCTGATTCACCCCTTTGCTTCAATGCTTGCCTTGGGCCGCACCAGATCCATCTGGCTACCTGTCTTGCTTTTCCCACCCCTGTCATAAGGACTCCTGCCAAATGCTTGTCTCTCAACATGCTGCATTTACTACCCCTGAAAGCAGTGCCTTCTGCTAGTCAGGGAAGAGAGCACTGAGGAGCAGTGAACTGGCAGATTGACAAATAAGCTGAGACTGACCCAGGGCTGGCACCCTCCAGAACTCGCTTATATTTTTGTGTTGGGCATGATTATCTCTAAGTGTGGCCCTGATTCCAGCTGTCATTTTAGGTCAGATGCATAATATCAGTTTACAGAACAAGTGTAGCTAAAGGACCCTCATCCATCATAGCCAGATGGAGGGAAAAACTGCAAACAAAGTAGGTATCAGCAGTGCTTGGGACATACTATGACTCTCTGGCACTCCTTCAGCACACAGGAAGCTGGGCAGTGTCACCAATTAAGATGGTAACCTACGCTACAACAGTCTTTTGGGAGTCTTTCTAGAGGAATTAATCTGAGTATCTTGTCAGCACAGAGATAGAAACATTGTCTTTGCTGGTAGAACTTGTGATGTGTTTGCAAGGTAAAGAATAGAACCCAAAGTAATTGTACCGAAGTCAAAACATCACACTGAGCAAACTTTCCATATAGGCTGTTTGAGAGACTTCTCTTTATCAGAAATTAGCACTGATGTTGTAAACAAGATGTCCTTTCTGTGAGGAGACTGTTGCTGCACAAGGCAAGAACTAAATAATTTATTCCTTGCTGATGTCACCTTAAAATGTTGAAACTACACTCTTTACGAAGGAAGCAGAAATTCTTGCTTTTCTTCCTCCATGTATCTTTCATTCAGTTTTTGTTTCTGTAGAACATCTCCAGAGCAATGGTCTCATGCTTGACAGGTCTGTGCTTCTCTGGCAAGAGGAAATGGATATTGCAACTTCTCTGCTTGGACCAGACTCTCTTTTCCCCTGCTTTTTTGTCACTGGCCACATGCTGCTAGACTGCTCTCCAAATGTCCTGCCCCACTTATCTGGCAAGTGCTGTGTTTACATTCTGAGATACCCTGAGAAAGCTTCTGTTGGACCTTCCGTGAATGACACAGAGACGTAAGATAACACACTTCATCTCTCCAGTGCAACATAGATTCTCATTGGAAAACTGGATGAAAGCTTTGGCTACACAAATTCCTTCCTATGTGCTTCTGCAGTCAGCTATGTGTGTGGTTATCTCAGGCTGGAATTGAGTGGTGGTTACTTACCACATTCCTTAGGCTGTATGTCTTGTCATATTTTGTCAATAGTGAATAGTTAAATCCTGAGAAATTAAAACTGTTTCGAAAGGCAGTAATTACATATTTATTCTCAGGCTCATAAGGATTCATTCCTGCCCTTGGGTTTTAGACGATTCTCCTGCTATCTTCTCTCTCATCCCCAGGAATCTATTTCAATGCCTGCAGCTCTGCTACACTCAGGTAGAATATATTGTCAAGTCTTTTAGCTTTTTTTTTATTTTTATTGTTGTGTCACACAGCTCATCTGCCAACTGTTTCTTGTTAATTCAACTCTTCTCATCTGCTTCTGTTTCTGCACTTACTTGTGAGGAGATGAAGTGACTGAGATTGAACAGGAGATAGCAGCGGTAGTTGAAGCAAGATGAAAATGAATGATATTTTCAAATCCTAAGCAGGGCTGTAGAGGCTAATAATTACATTAAAAAGGCCCTCTGCAGGTAGGTGCAAATAGGCTAGTCTAAACAAGTGCCACTATTTTAATGTGGGCTGTTCAAAAAGATGTCATTACCTGACTAGACTGCCACCTTTCACCTCTAGCCATTGTGCTCTGTTAGATCTCACTAACAGGGAGAGTGAGGAACTTGTTTGCAGGGGATTTGTTGTCTCACGCTCAGAGGCAGCTGAGAGACTTGCCAAATGACAGGAAGACGCTTACATTCACAAGGTGTGATTGCCTAAGTGTTTGACTGTGTCTAATTAGTTTGCCTTTGCTGGTTGGTAGCTCCACAGTCAGAAGCAGATTGACTCGGCAGGCTTTAAGCGAAGAGGTCTGATTGGTGTTATTATCATTTGTTTATTTAACCCTCCCACTAGCCATGAAATATTCCCTACAGTATGGGGTTTATTCTGTCTTTTAAAAAGGCATTTTTATGGCTCGTATTATGATGAATGTTTTTTGCCATAATCTCAACTTCTGGTCGTAATTGGATTTCCTTTAGAAATTTCTGGAACAGGCATCAGTATTAACTTTTTGAGCTCTGAAATATGAGCAGAAGCAGGTGATGTGATGTTATTTTAAAAATAATAGAGGTCTTCTCTGCTTCGGTGTGTGAATGAAATGCTGTTTTGTTTCCTTATCAGGTGATTCCTATGATGAGAAGAGACTGTTAAAAAAAACCCCAACAAGCAAAATAGGTCTTGATGATTCTTGTATAATAATAGGTAGCCCAAGAAAGGTTCTCCGTATGAGTGAACACAAAAACTCCTTTCTTTCTCAATGGTATTCCTCTTGGCTGTACCTCAGGGCTGCAATTCTACTCTTTGGGTTTTAGGGAATTCCCCATCCTAAAATTTTCAATTTTATAGAGCATGAGACACATTTCTCAGCCAAAAAAAGTTCCAAAAGGTGATTCCAAGGGGAGAAATGAATTTTCTCTGCAGGGGAATTACTTTGCCTTCTTCCTGGAATGTACTTAGAGGTAACCTTTTAACTGCCCCAAACCCCCCTGGATTTGTAAGGATTTGGTGTTCTTGTCAGTTGTTCATCCCAAAGATACCACTCCTAATCTGAAAAGGAAAGAAAAGATTGATATCCATAGTCTCTGAGTTTGCCTTGGTTGACTTTGTCTAACATCTGTTCTGTTTCAGTGCTTTGGAAGTTACCACTTTGAGATGTGTGAAACTTGAAGATATCACTGCATGTCTCGTTGTTTGAAGGGCAGCTGTTCTCCTTTTTCCTCTATAGTGAGGATTTCTGCACTGCCTTAAAACTTGATTTGGTTTTCAGTACCACTTTTTTTTTTTTTTTTTCCTTTTACCTGTCGAATAGAGACTGGCTTCTTCAGCATTTCCTCAAGGTAACTTAAATTATCCTCAAGACTGTGTCAAATTATAGAAGCAATCCAAAGCATGTAACTGAAAGGGTAGGTCACTATCCTATCAGTGAACGAATAATCGGATTTAATATGCTTATCTAGATACATCTTTCTCTCTCCATTATTCTTAAATGTTCCAAGGTAATAAAGCCTGTCTTAGCATCTCATAATATGATGCAAATTTTATATGCAACTGACATTATTATATCCACAGATATTATTCTGAATCAGTTAAAACACAATGGAGCACAGATTACGAATTCTGTCTCAGATTTGTAGACACCATTTCTGAGCAGGCCCCCTTTGGCCTTTTCTCCTCCAGGAGTGTGAGATGCGAAAGGAAGCTGCATTTTTTTGGGGATGGTATGTGGGTTTGTGATTCAGTTGGGACAGAATCCCTCACATCTCTAGCCATATGCTCTCAACTGACTGATAATCTCAGCAGGTCCAAAAGAACAGTGTGTCAGATATCTTAATTATGCTAATAGTAGAGCTAAATCATTTAGGAAAACTAAAACCAATCCCAAATCTTCGTTTTAATCAGGAAGTTAAAGACTAATTAATCCTGTAAGATGAACAAGTTTTTTTCTTAATTAGGCCTTGCCTCAGACCTCTGCCAGACTTCTGCATGCTTCAGACATCCCTAAAATCTTCTGAGTTTCAAGACTACTTTGCAGCTATAGGGAGCGGTTTTAATTTCTGGTTCATGACCCCTCTTGAGCTTGCATGATCTAGGGCAGGAGGCTGCAGAAAAGAAACCACCCACTGTCCTCAGTTTTGCTGTCACTAGCTCATTCTATGAAATAGAAATCACAAAGTTACCCCTTGAATTCCCATGTGTTAACACAGCATGTTGCTGTGTACCACTGGGCCAGACTTGACTAAACTTGCATAATTGTAGTTCCATGTTAGCTTCTCCTAAGTCTCGAAAGATTTCTCAATAGCAGAGAGGATAAGATCTCTAAACCACCATTATAAGATAGCAGTAGCAGAAAATATATCATATCAAGTTCCCAGATTAAAAATAAAACAAACTGATATTTTCCAGAGCTTTTGCTAATTGTCACTTCTCTGCAATGTTACACAACTCTCATGTGCAAATGGACTTACTGACAAGTTTCTGTGTACATACCAGCGCCCTGGATCTACTAAACCCCCTTACCTTAGCTTCACTAATTTGCCATGTCAAATTAGTGTGATGAGACAAATTCTAATTACACTGAAAGATCACTTAGAGCATTAGCACTGCTGCTGTGGTCCTGTTCTTTTGCTGTCTTATTTGCATGCTAGTCCGGTGTGCCTAGGTAGATGACAAAATGAAATGTCTTCTAACATGTTTATGAGTTTTTCCTGAGAAGATGCTGACTCAACCTTGACAGATGCTCCCATAGGCAGAAAGCTGGAAGGAGGGAATACAAATCACATTGCTCAGCCACAGGGAGGATGTTACTTTTTCACTTCTCAGCTTATTTCTTTGATCTACTGGGAAAAGGGTAATTGTTTTCTCATTTTAAATATAAGTGAAGTAATGACCTCACAAATCAAGAAATATAATCATGACCCGTGTTTGATATCAAAGTTTGTTGCTTATAAACACCAAAAAAATAGAATAAAGTACAATTTAAAAGGTAAAATTAAAAAAAATTCTTTAAATGTGTCTTGCAAAAGAACAGTCGAGCAAAATTCCTAGTGGTAAGAGTTACAGAATAAGAGCATGGGTTAATATATTTGTAACTTTTTCCTTCTGTCTCAGTGTATTTGAGTTTATGCTTATAAATTAATAAGTCACTTGTTTTCTTCTTGATCAAAAATACTGTTTTGTAAGTATGCCTGACTGCACAATTTGCATCTAGCTGCTTTAAATGTGTATTTACTCACCAAAGGAAAAAAAAAAAAGAAAAACTACTGCAAAATTTAGGCTCAGAATATAGAACAATCCCAAAACGACTCTTGGAATTTGTTTTCCCACTGGTATTACAACTTCTGTTCCATTGGAAACACAAGCCCCATATTAATAGGTTTTGCTTTAAGATTTTAAAGCCATGGGATTGAGATACTGAATCCTGAAAAGAAGGGAAAGACAATGTCTTACCACTTGTGAGTGGGACTGCTAAAATAATTTCCCAGTTAATTTCGTATGTGAGGGATTTCTTGCCCTTTTCTCTTGCGCCACCAAGCATGGGCCATGTCTGGAGATTTTCATGGGAGTTTGCACGGCTATTCCTTGCTGTATTCCTAATTGCAAAGGGGAAATTCATAATGAAGTCTTGGCTTAGGTGAGATCTTCAGGATCTCGTTCCAAAAAAACTAAGCTGCAATCCTTGTTCCAGCAAGGCTCATGGGAGAATTCTGGATGGCTCTGCATGCAGCCAGGTTTAGTGCAGAGCACAGCTGAAATGGGTGGTGTTTGCTGCGTGTCTTGGCCTCCTTGCGAAGCATTGGAATGAAACGAGCTGACTAGGAGGTAAAAATGTTTGAAGTCTTGAATAGGTGTATATTTACTTAGCGTACTATACACTGCAGTGTGCGTGCTTAATAACCTAGACTTACAGCTTTTTCCATATGAATGTTTATTGAAATAGAATAGGCAAGATTTTCTTATATTTGTACCTGCAGAGAAACCATTATTTATTTGTGTGTAAGCATGTCATATAACATATACAGAAAAACAATTCGTGGTAGAAAAGTTGTGTCACTTATTGCAATTCATTTAAAAAAAAAGTATTCATACACCAGGAAATTAACCCAGTGCCACAGTGCTCTGGTAGGAGAAGGGCACTTTTACTTCCATAATACCATAGAGGACGTTGGTCATGGGTGAGTAGTTGAGTTTGCATGTAACTGAGAGATGTGATTTGATGTGATTATATAGTAGATGTACAGGAGATGACCTGTGTGTTGGATCACACAATGCACTGGCAAACTGGGACACATAAAATAGAAATTGTATTATATTTTCATTCTAGTTTTTAAAATTTTTCATGAAATGCTAATTTTGCTACAGATCCATTATTTATGAAACTGAAAGGATTTTTTTCTCTCTTAATGCCAGAGGGATTTTGCATGTGTAAAGCCCCATTTAATGTTAATGGCAGATACCAGTATACAAGCTCCATTCACAGGGAAGAAAATAGTCCAGCTCACCTAATTAACTGATACTGAATCACTTGCATAGATACAATTTCCTATATACTGGGATTTAATATTCTGGTTAAAAGCACAGTTCAGCAAACAGACTCCAAGATTACGCATCTAGCTGAAATATCACATAGGAAAATGGACTTCATTTTATTGTTTAAATGTAGATTGTTTAATTCAGTCCTTCAAGTACAGTATAGCTTGTATGGTTCAACATCTTAAACCTATTAGTCCGTTAAATTTTCAGAGCAAAGCAGCAGCTCAGGTATGGTACTCTGTTGCTCTGCAGGCAAGGAAGGAGCAGCCCCTCAATAGTTCATTGTCAGAATTTCTCCACTGCCCTCAATGAGCATTGGAAATGGTTTTACATGTGAAGACTATAAAAATGTACCTGTATTTATGAATGTGTAGCTCTTCTTTCCATCAGCTTCTAAATTAGCAACATATCTTGCCACTAAACACTAGGTACCTACAGCGGTTTTGTACTTCTGTATTAAATCTTGTAAAATTTTCTCACAAGGATCAAGGTTCAGAATGGCTTTTTTTTCTTTAAAGCATCTTCCCTGAAACTGTCAAAGCTATTTTTTTTCCTCTTTTTGAGAGCTAGATACTATCCTAGTTAAGAGTAGTCTAGCTGGATAGCTGTCATTGTAGCTATAGCACTGTAAGTCACCCAGGAAAGAGCTGGCTTCAAACACAGCTCCAACAGTATGTGGATCCAGGACAAAATTCAACTTTCATCTGCCCAGACTACAAACATGGTAACAGGGAGTGCAGACTTTCCTTACTAGGGATAAAGAAAATTATGCAATAGCTACTAAAATGGGAAAGTGGGTAGATGATGATCTCATTTGCACCCATAAAGTAGATGAAGGAGGAAAAAAAAGTGCAAGATGGTTCAGTTTGTTACATTAAAAACATAATGTGATTCTTTCCAAGGCATTACATGTCCCTGGATGCTGAACATGAGCTTATATAAGAAGAGAAAATTGAAATTTTTTTGAACTTTTCCTGAAGTTTGGGCTACTATGAAAGTTCATGGCTCAGTCCTCAGCAGATTTATGATATCAGAGTTATGCTGTAATTGATACCATACTGACACATAATGTAAAGTGTTACCTACATTTAAAACTTGAAAATAGTATTTGAATTCTATATTCACAGGTAATAAGAGTTCATCTTCATGGTGGGGAAATGAGTTTCAGAATGACAGCTTGTACCCTGTTGTTTTGGTTTTTTTTTTCTTTCCAATTCAAGTCATATGGTTTTCTCAATATGGGCATTATTACTCAGGCAAAATCCTCCACAAAGTCACAAATAGCAACACAATGATAGCCATTGCAAGAAGCTTATCATTATAAATATGTATTTATTTTCTAGGCTGTACATTTCCAGTGCAAGTTTTATCAAAAATGCTGTGATAGTCCACAGTAATACCAGCTGCATTATGATAAGTCTGTAGTTTCATGTAAAACATTTAATTTAAAAAGAACAACAGTCAGCATTTTGACCTTCTCCTTCCCAAAGATTTCAGAGCACTTACCAAAAGATAGTTTATTAATTACCACTGTAGCAAATATCTTTCAAGGCAAGTATATCTGATTGAGATTCAAAGCCTATTTGGAGAACTCTTGTCATAGTACCATTGTGCTTTTGACCGAGAAAAAACCTATATGTTCCAATTTCTTTGGTGAATTTACAACAAAAAGTTCCATAACCCCCCTGAAAAAGAGACTTTTTTCATCGAGCTCTTCTCTTACCCTTAGGTCATGTTGTCTCTCAGCAACGTGGCAGATCACAGGAATTTGCTCTTGCAGTGTCTAGATTTGACATTTAAATTATTCTCTGGATTCAGATCTTCTGACAGTCTGGCAATAAGGTTGACAGTTGAGTCCAAATTTGCTTATTCTGTGGCATTTGTGACAATTGCTGCATGAGTTCTGCTCTTTTAAAAACCAGATTTCCTCATAATCCTAGCCTGGCAGTCTGTATGGTAGGAATGTGTTTAAAGCTGGAGAAAGCTCCCAGAAGAGGAGTGGGTAATTTTTCCTCAGTGCCTCCAGTGAAATTTGGAAAGATAACCACATGTATTCCCTCAAGCTTTATTCTTTCCTTGGAAACAAGTATCTAAAGATGATGGACCACAATCTGATGTCTGTAGACAGAGAGGGAAAGGGGAAATGTAGCTCTGATCATCCTCATGCTAGAATGGTGGCAAAGTATCAGCTTAGTCTGCATCTCTACAGCTTATGTGGCTTCAGAAGATGTGAAAAGGTTACCGTTGGGGGTGAGCAGAGATGAGAACTTTTCTTCCATTCCTTCCCCTCGAGAGTTACCATTCTGGGCAGCTGGCAAGCAGCTGAGCTGTGTCCCTTCACAATTAGCCCATCAGGCATGGTAAGTTTCTGACAATCTCACCTTCTTAGTCATTGCATGAGTGAGTGATTAATGCATGAATGATTTTTTTTTGTGGAGTAATTCAAAGCTGCAGTATAATCACTTTGATAAGATTAAGATCCTGTTTGACATTTTAATAAGAATAAAACAAGAATTTGTTTGCTAGGACATACTGTGTTTGCAGATAAATGAAGGCATAGTAAAAGTTGTTCTTTAGAAACGTTAGAAAATATTACTTGTATTTGAAATACTGCATATTTTGTCTGTGAACTATTTCTGGCAGTTATACTGCAAGGTTTTCATTCTGTTAGTGTGGGTTGAAGAAAGATAAGAGAAGTTAAAAGACTGCACAGAGTTAAGAGTCAGAGCAAATCTCTCCAAAGAACCCCCCCTAAAGCCATTGGCTGGCTCTGTTATTGCTTTGGCAGCATTGTATCTTTCACCTGATAAGCACCAAATCTGACATCAACAGCTAACACGGAAAGAGGTACAATGTGGTGCAATTTAAACCTCTGTCATATAGTGAATTGTTACATGTTTCTCACAAACTCTATTGGTGACAAAAATGAGATGTAGCTAGGAAAGAATAATTAAATGCATATTAACTAAAACTTTGTCATTTGGCATAAAAAATACAATGCTAAGCAATATTTTAAATGCCTTTGTTATTCACCTTCTGTCATTTTTGGATTCAACAGTACTTCTACCAGTCAGCATTGGCTAATGACAAGGAAGGGTGTTGGCTGCAAATTCATAAGGAGTTCAGCTTAGAAATGCTTGCTTTAATTAAAAAATATTGCATGAATAAGGATGGGGAGGTTGTGGATGTGCCATCACAGACTTACTGCTTGTTCTTAGGTGCATATTATTTTCTAGGAGCAATAATAATGTGAACCTTTGGACTTTCCTTGTTAATTATGGATGGGGAAGTAACTTGATGGCTGACAAAAAGCACTGAAAGGCCTGTGTTCACTAGCAAGCCATGTGATTTCATTGATTTAACTGCCTGAATTTTTACAAAAAATTGCACCTCTGTCTTGAGGTAATTGTTAAAGCAGGAAGGACCCAGGTATGCTGCAATAAGTGAATTTTTGAGTAGATTCTCCATCCATGAATGCCTGTATGTGAAAGGGCAACTGGTTGCAAATGCTGCTGCACATTTTTCGCTGCTAAATATTATTTGCAAAAGCCATGGGGAAAATATTTGCATGGACTGCCCCAGTATCCCAAATGATGCTTCTGTCTGTGGGAACAGAAGTGAGAGTAAAGACGAATAATCATTTGATCTAAATAGGGACACAGCTGTATTTCTAACAGGATTCAGGGTTTCCAACAGCCAGCTTCTTTCAGTCTGCCATAGAGGAGCTGTGAACTTACATTCGGGCATGTGCACATAAATGCAGCAGCTGCCATTGCTGATGGCTTTGAAGCATTTTGCAGGCAACTGCTGGAGCTAGTGGCTCCATGCCAAATCGTGATGCCATTCTGATCCTGAGAGATTTTTATGCAAGGCTGGGGCAGAGGTCATGGATCAAATGTAATGGGCTGACATGTATTAGGAAAGATTAATGAGTCTGGTCACAAATTAATTGTGTTCTTATCAGATAGTCAGTAGGTCTTGCTAACACTTACTTTCAATGTTACGCAAGAATATGTTCTGGGGTTTCTTGTGATCAGCTATAATAAAACAGAGTTTTTTTAATAGTTATTTAAATGAAACAAAATATCGGTTTTGTTTGGTAAAAAACCTTAGCAAGAGATTATTCCAGAACACTCAGGATTGCTTTTCCAACTACCACAGTAACAACTAAAGGAGCTACAACATCTGTCTAGATTTGCTGTCGTATCAGGAAGAAAACCAAGGCAGAGCAAAGTAAGCCAGAGACTGTTGTTTCCAACTGCAATCTGAGAAAAGTGAAGCAGCATAAGTTTAGTGGTAGAATACAGAAGATGCTGCCAAGAAAGTCATGTTAACACCCACTGCTAGAAAATATTTTATGTTTTCATTCAGTTAAATGAAAGGTATTCTGTTATGTAGGATAGTTTCCTTTTGACTCAACAATCAGAACTAAGGTTCTTTCCAGAACCCAAGAGCTCGGTGTCCAAAGGCAGCACAGATGTTGTGTTGCAAGATAAGTTACGGGACAGCTTCCCTAAAACCTTCTGCATTTTGGTAGTAGATTATTCCCTTCAGTGAGTGTTTTTGTGTGTTATTTGTGAAAAATTCAGCTCCTACTCTTTCTTGTAAATATTTTCACTGGCCTGAGGAACCTAAAATTGTGGAGCGACTCGGGAATTGTATGTGTATTTGTCATACCTGTTTCTCCGTTGCTTTTTGTATTGTCTGCATTGATTTATTTTTTTAAATGAGTTATATACTAGAACATTAAACCTGTTGACTTTAGCAGTTCCTAGTCAGGAGACAATAGAAGCAGTAGATTATTATGTATCAAAGAGCCTGCAAGTAGACAGGTAATGTGTAGAATTTGAATGAGTGCATTTTCTCCTTTTTTATTGCTTTCTGTATAGAAAGAGTCCACAGTTTGGAATGACTGAGCTCAAATTCTCATGTCAAATCGCATACATCTGGGAGAATTCCAGCATAGTCCATGAGATTACTTTTGGGTTTCCTGAATCAGACTCAAAATTTTTGGCAGTACTTGGTATTTTTTTCTGATCCTTATGCAATCATTTATGAAAGACTTTAATCAACTATGCCAAATTCAAGCTATTTACAAACCCTGTTTATTTCACCTCAGCTGCTCGTATAAGTGAGCTAAAAGACATACCTCAGCAGAGCCCACTGAGAGCTCCTGTTCACCACAAGTTTTGGGATAATTCAGTGAGAAAAGAACAAGGCAGTTCCCAATCCTTCCTGTAGTAATACTCGCAGGAGTGTCAAGAACACTTCCAAGAGAAGAATATGAACAGTGTTCACAATACAAGAGTGTGGACATAGTTGTTCTTTTTTATACCTGAGTTTGTTACTTGTCAATGAAAAAGCTGTTTTTCTCTCTCCCTTAGGATTCTGCAAGACGGCTTTACATGTAGAGGAAAAACAATCCTTCCTTACTGAAAGAAATTCCATATATTTAAGCTGAAGCATCACTTGGCTGAAGTGAATGAAGTTGTATTTTTTTACCTGACAGAGCAATGACATTAGAATACTCCATGTTCAATGCCCTTACTGGTTTGGTGCCTCTACTCTAGGAAAAAAAAAAAAAAAGGAAAAAACCACCATAAGCTGGAATTCTGAAATTTTTTCAAGTACCATTTAGTCAAATGCTCCCTAAGTTACAGAGCTTCCCTTTCTCCTCCTTCTGTAAGACTGAGAAGTAAATGATACCTCTGCAGTTTCTTAATCCAGTGATGGGGTTTTAGAGGGACCAGTCCTGTGCCTGGTGTTACTGTTTAGCACCATTGTTCTGGGGTCTTAGATAAAATATATGATAAAATGGCAAGTCCTAGGGCAGTTCCTGCCTTTTCAGAGCATAATGAACAACACATATATGTGGCAGATGGAAATTGCAGAAAAATGAGTGAATAAAACAGCAACAGAGTAAACAAAATACTACTTGACCAATTAAACATCTCTGGCAAAGACTCTAATTTCTAATATTTCAAAGTATTCTCATTTCTCTTTTCTACCTGCAGAAGCTCACTAACTAAAATGAGAATGCAAAGGCTATAAGGCAAATATAAATTCACACCGTGCCAGTGGAGCCAATAAAGGCTGGATGCTTTACACTGGTTGAGGATCTGGCTCAGTTTGTTTCAGTTCACATTGTATGCAGAAGTGAACCATTGCTTAAAGGGAATGTCTTCAGCTGTAATGACCCCTTGTTTCTGAGATACATATAGTACAGTGCATTGAAGTATTTTACCAGCCTATCTCCCCTTCAAGAGAATGACCCTGTGTGGGTTTGATATGGTCAATAAGTTAGTTTTCCTCTTTTGTAATATTGCCCACTTCAGGCTTTCATCACATTCACAGCAATGTTTTGCATTTTATTCCTAACCACGTGTAAGACCTTAGCTTTTCACTGCTGCTTGTTAGTGTACATTTTGGACAATGTTAACATCATCTCAAATATTCAGGACAAGGGAGGAACTTGTTTTAAGTCCTTAGGAGAAGCTAAAAAGACTATTAACAAGCAGAGTCCATAAAAAACATCTGTTCCAGTCATGCTGCTGATTTTTTATTAGTCCTTCAAATCCATAGCAAAGATCTCTAGAGCAAGAAAAATGCTCTAGCGTGGAGTGCAATTTCCAATTTCTTAGCTAACCTGATTTTGTTGATTCATACATATGCATGATTCAGTGCTGTTCCTGAATGCAAACAAAAAAGACCCCTTTTGGGTTGTACTTTATTTATTTTCCTTGAAATGCCCTTGAAATTTCATTTGCTCAGTGAAACCAAACAAATAATTGCATACTAAAAGGAAAATGAAGAGTAGCAAGCTAAATAGTTTGTAACATCAAATATTCCTCTGCTGTGGTTAACATTCTCAGTGAGGGGAAACAGCAATAAACAGCCTAACGTATCTTAAATGCAATAACTAATATCAATGTCAAATGCATGAAGTGAAAATACCTTAGGATATGCTTTCACAGTTCTGCTATATCACTGCTAAATGGAATATGCTGTATAACTATAATAGCAGTCATACTTGTCATATTTCTCCTGATCTCTAAGGAAAAATACCCATGTAGGCATTATGCAGCTTGCATCTTTTTCTAGTCAAAGTCATATTTTTGTGGGGTCTTTATGGTGGTTTTTAAAAGTTTACACGCCACAAGCGAACTTGTCACCATTTTTATATCATGCAGACAATATACCAAGTCACATTCCTGATAATTAGGGACATGTGGGTAATTAGTTGTGTACATCACTGCTATCTAGCTTGTAGTAAATAAAAGCATATTACTTCTGATTTGGGGTATGTAATGCTCGTCTGTATGAAAAAAAAGGCGAATAAGCAAGTTCTTCAAGCAGAATTTTTAACAATGACCCCATTAACCACATTGGACAAAATTTATCACCAGTGTAACTCAGACAATACCAGTGGAGTGATAACAAGGATGAATTAGACCTTTTTTAAGTAAAATTACATTCATTTCCCCTAACACCTCAGGCACAGACTTCATATGGCAATGAGTACTTGTTGTCATGTTCCAAGTGTGAATTGTTGCTGACCATAAAGTTTGTAAATTAAAATTGGCATTTTTGAGTTAGCAGTTGTCAGTGAACATCCCACTGAGAAAACGGTATCATTTGCGATTCCAGAACTTGTGTGGAAACCCCTTGCTAAAGGACACTGTCAGATCCTTTTCTGGTGGAAATGTCTGATTTTGAGTAGAAGACTGAGTCTGTGAGTGCTGTCCCGACAGGCTGTGCAGTGCCGTACTCTGGTCCTGAGGAACATCCCTAGTAGAAGACAGGGTACCTACTTCACCACAGCTTTGATCTTTGTGCGAAAATAGCAGCTCCTGCTCTTTTCTCTACTCTTCTGTACAGTGTGGTGGTGATATCTGCTACGTTACAAGGTGAAGAATTGCCTTGATGGATGATGTATTTTAATGGAGCTCTGCAAGTGAGGAGGTTCTGATGGTTATCAAAAACTTCGTCATTTTCCTTCTATCTTTCTAAAAAGCTGTGGCAGCCATGAGTCAGAGTGTGACTCTCACATATTCAATGATGTAAATCATTCTCCCTATGTTTGCTATGGTCATTTCTATTTTTTTCCTCAGAGAAAGTCTTCTCTAACTCTCTTGAAAAACTGTGTGGAAGCAGACTGTTGTAAATTGTTTTCTCTAATGAATGCAGAGAGGGTGAAGAAATAGTAGAGTAGCCGTGTACAGAGGTGCAGGTAGCATGTTTGTTTTCCCCCTTAAGTGTATTTAAAATTCTAGTCTGTTTTTGAATTGTATGAATCAGTTAATTATAAAAAGAATTGTATTTAGAAATGCCTCCTAAACAACATAAGCAAATAAACAACAGAAGCAGATGTGGGAAAGAAAAACAATGGTTGCTTGTAGCTATAAATGTCTGAAAAGCATAGGGCATTGATGCAATTAGTGAAGTATTGAAGATAATGGTGGAGGATAAACTGATATTTATGTGTCATTAGACATGAAGGTCAGTGAAATATGCATACACAGTAAATGCTGAATGCTCTGTCCTGTTGGAACTGACTAAAGGATGCTCTGATGAACACTTCTATTGGCTGCTTCTGTTGTGGGGGTGGTTTGAATAGTAGCTGGGAAAGGAGATCACCAAGGACTAAGTCAGAAGTTATTTAGGCTAATGAAATGTTTGAGAGATAACTAAGACCTTTAGAGATATTTTTTTGTCTTCCTGTAAAGACAAGGTTGCAAAGGACATAACAAACCATCCTAGTCAATTTTGCAATGGAGTATTTCTATGAATTTCTGTGCCCCCACACCCCATCAAGCCAGCTCTCCAGGGCATGTTATCCCCCTGTGCCCCATGACTATAGTAGCATGGATAAAGAGGACTCTGAACAATGTGATTATATACTGCTAACCTCAGTTTTTCTAACAATCACCTATTTACGCTTTACTGAGGAGCATGCTCCATTTTCACACCAACGTTGCTGTCTTGTAAGCCTGCCTGATGTAGTTGAAGGCCACGTTCGCTATGTCTGGTTAAAATGTAGACCCAACTGTTTCTCCTGCTGGTAATCTGTGAACTGCTTCCTGGTGGTGGTATCAGCCTATGGAGCCCTTACGCAGATCGTGGAAGCATCTGGAGAAATCACATTTTCATAATGTAGCAGCAATAAGTCATCATTTGTTCCACTTATATCGGATCCACTCTGCAAATCTGATAGGAAGATTTTTTCCCTGGGGATCTCCTTCTACTTCCTTTACTTGTTCACTGAAGACCATAAGAACCACACAAGTGGGGTGAGCACTATTTGACCCTTGGTAATTAAGATCACTTACCTTAATACGTTTGCTAGTTTGAACAGAAGAACCAAGCACAATGACTTAGGACATTTACAGGGTTGGCTTACTTCATGCATGAAATATTGGAAGACAATATGAAAAAACCTTTTAACGATGATTCTGCTCTTGAGCCCATCCCTTTTCTTTATTAACAAATGACTGTTTTTCTTTTCTCTAAGGTGCTCTATGGGAAGCAGACACAGCAGAAAGGGAGAGGTCAAGTGGTAAACTAATACCAGCTTTAGAAAACTTCTGTACAGAGGCTGAGGTGCACTGCCAACATCGCCATTGTTATACTTGGGTTCTACCTAAATGAAGTAGTGTCCAAAAGAGTAATCAATCTTTAGTTCCTAAAAAATAGATACAAATTTCAGGAAAACCTAATATATAGATCAATCTGAACTTTAAATTTTTGTGGAAAAAAAAATTGGCCTCAGAGCTTCAGAAAATAAATATTTTTGCCACGTGGCAATGGTTGTGAAGTAAATATGTCCCGCTGCTCTGATCTTACATCCTGTCACATTAATGTTTCAGAGCACTCAATATAAATATTAAAACTAATAGCTTCGCTCTTCAGCTATTACTCCATCATTCCCTGAAATCATCATAAAACATTCAAAGCCTTTTAGAACATTTACACACTTGAATCTGATGGTGGGGAAAGGAGACTAACAGAGCACAGCTCGCAAGCTTAAATAATAGTGGAAAGCTGTTTATGGAGTATGCTTTATTTATTCATTATTTCAAGCAAAGTTTCAGTTTTGATGGAGAGGAAAAAAAATCAAAGTATAGTTGTCAAGGGAGAAGACTGAAGTATTGCTTTTCTATACTGTGGGCTTATGTAAAAAATATGGAAAAAAGGGGTTTTTTGAGGAAAAAAGAGTCCATGAGAATCTCAGTCCAAGGTCAATCAATCTTAGGACTGTGGGTACGTAAACAGCTAATGGATTGTAAAGACACATACCAGTGTTATGAATTTTTAATGAGTAACTCTTCTGCACAGACCCCTATAAATCAATGATGACTTATTGGCTGGATCAATTATGCAAACTTTAAAACATTTAATGACAGGTAATGAACAAGTCTCTGGAGTCCACCAGTCAACAGTGTTTTGCAGTTGTAGTTACAACTACTTAAGTGAAAAGTCTGCAGGAAGCCTTTCGTCAGAAATCATTTAAAGCTAAACTCTAGGGTTGCAGTAAAGTGAAAGAGCATGGTTGTGTTTCTCTTTGGCAGGTGGGACAGCTGTTAATGTACTCAGAGGCAGGTATACTATTTTTTTAGCCAATGGTATGTTGTGATCTTGGGAAGCCCGCATTCCCAAACTTTATACTTTAGGTTTTCTGCAAGGTTGCAGATACAAATGGTGCAATATTCCAAGGAAAACAGTTGTGCTTTTGTTAGTAGACTAAATAGTTCTTTGTAACACTTTGTTTTGAAACTTAAGATATATGTAAAAAAAAAAAAGTTAAAAATTATGAGGGGAATGACAGACTGTATTACTAATAACCAGCACAAAAAGACTGAAGGGAGTATAGGCTGAATAATATGAGAGAAGACTTATGGAATAACTGGTAGCATTATGGTGGTTTAATTACTTGTTAAAATTATTATCCAATGAATAATGAAAGATTTTTTTGTGGATTTTTGAATTTAATAGTTATTTTAATTTTTAAACATTAACCTTTCTGAAGGGCAATTTAAGATAATTCCAAAGATTACGAGAAAGTTGCAAATTAAACATACCATTTAAGAACAAGAGCAGGTGTATAAGCCCCTGATCCAAGATTTCTCTGTTAACTTAGTTAAGGCTTTACTCAGATTGACCAAGGCCTGCTGGTTGTATTACGGAATTGAGTAAGTGCTTTTTATTGCCATTTGCTTTACTTTCCCTATTGCAACAAATACAAGGGAAAGGTTGAAAGAGAGATTAATCTTTGGCCTGAAGAATCAAAGTTAAAGTGTTTTGTAAAAGTGGTAGAACTACTGTATCTGGAGAAAAAAAAAAAAAAAAAAAGAACATTTATTCTCAGCTGTATTCATTACAAGGAAACTGTGGCCAGGGAACTTCCCAGTATCCTATGACAATAAACAGCTGGGATTCAGATGTAAAGTCACCAGTAAGGTCCTCTCTCTTTCATGCTTGCTGCCAGCAGCAATTGCTGGAAGCTCCTGCTCTACCGCAAGTCCAGCAACCCCGACTTGTGCTGAATAGCACCTTCCTCTGAAAGTTGCTCTGGTAATTTCAAGTGAGAATTCCTGTGATTAGGTGGATGCTATATCCAGGAAGAAGCGCACGTTCGTCTTTATTTTTTCAAGTCGTGCTTGAAGTTTGGGATGTGAGACATACAAGGAAAGTGCACTCATGAGAGATTGTAAATAAACTGAAGAGTCATCCAGGGGTCTGTAGTAGTTAAAAGCAACTGCTATTTTTTATTTGTTGATGTGAATACAAATGAGCATTTTTGATGAGTATTTATTACTGTTTCACAGGTGGATGAAGTACACTACAAGAATTGAAAAGTTCTCTCATTTTACCAAATTTCCCCGAGTGCCTCTCTATCCTCATGTGAAAATGTTTTTTAGACTGGTAAGATCAGTACACGGTGACCAATAAAGTTTCCTTCTTTCCTGAACCCAAGAGAAAATGCACATCAACAGAACTGTCCTAAAATGTTGATATAGATGAAACTACCTTTTTTAGCACAGAGTCTAATGAGGTGGTGGCAGGAAATATTAATACGCTCTGAAGTCTTTTGCTGAAATGAGGAGTGGCCTAAATGTTGGTTACCACTTCCTTTTGTAAGTAGGAAATAGAGAGATTGCTCCTGGTGATTAAGGAGATTGGTACGACTGCTGACAAATACATTTCCTTTCATCCTGTCATCTGACATGCTGTAGAACAGGGCCTTTAAACAAGAGCAGGACATCTTGAGATTTATGTTCTGGGTTTCTTTAGACTTTTTAACCTCCTATTGAGGCTGCTGTCATTCTCAGTGTCACAAGTTACATAACTATCTCAAGCAGCTTCCGATCCTGTGTAGAAGTTCTCCATTTCTGTCTGTCAAAACTATCGGTCATTCTCCATTTTCCATATTTAGGATCTCTCATTTGCTGTAAGCATCATTTGTACATACACTGCAAGTATGATGCCAGCTCACACTAGGAGGAAAACATTTAAATGTTACTACTAATTCAACTGCTTACTGCAGTGATGATACACACCATTTAAAGGTTGATACCTTGGCTGGATGGCTCTTGTAGGAGCATGCTCAATAGAGAGAAGTTAAGTTGACAAGTGTGATGCTTGCTGCTAAAAGGAGTAAATACCATCCCTTCCTCCTTGCTACTTTGTCCAAGAGAACTAAGTTACCCTTCTGATGCTCTTTTTTATTTAATTGGTTTCTGTGTGTGAAGAAGTGGTGGATGCACCTGGACTGGTGTGTTTCTGCAAATGAGCTGAGAGTCAACAGGGATTTTTTTTTTTCTTCTTTCACTTGTCAAATTAGAGCGACCAGTTTCAGGAGAAACCTGTAGTAGGTAATGGGGGAAAAAAAGAAAAAGCCAACTTGATGGGTTGATCCTTCTGGTTGCTTTCATTTGACTTTGCCTGATAGAACTTCTGAGTTTTTTATATTGTTTTCTTCCTGAGTGACACACTCAGGTTATTCTAAAACCTTGGATCAAGTAAAGTAGCTAAGATCTAGTAAGCGGATTCTTTCATGTTGGAAATTCATTGTCAGATTTGCTACATAAAACAACCCCTCATTTCATAGAAGAAATAACACCATCTCTTTCAACATCTTGTTTTAGGCTTCTCAATGTATTTCCTAAAAGACTGATGAACAGGATAATTTGACTGACACAAACCTAGTTTTTCCTGACATCTCACGCTCATGCAAAATCTGACAGCTGCCTTCCAAACATCTTTATACCTCTGAAGTTCCAGTAAATGCTTCTTCTGTGCCCATCTATTCTGTGTGTTGCACCAATGTCTGCCAAAACACCTAGAGCTGGCATGCCCTGTCTGAAAGTGTGAGTTTTATCTTGCATATCTAGCCATGACTGCGCTATGGAAAGTGAGCTGCACATCTGCAACTGTTATATATCTGTCTGCTAATTGCATAGATGTTTTCCATTGAACTGTGTGGTAAAATAACCACAATATCTTAGTTTTGTGCTACTGTAGCACTTCTGAGGTTCTCTGTCTCCACTATGGGTTAATAAGCCAAATACTAATGATGTGAGACACGAATTTGCAGAAAAGTCAATATCGTTATGAAGACAAAACTAGTTCTTGCATCAGAAAAGCAGTCTCCGTTACCTGAAAGTTTCTTAGGTGCAGGTAAAGTTCCATAACATTGGGATTACAGTCAAAATATAAACCAAATTCCAATCCAATTGCTGGTTGGAGAAACTGGAGTTTAGTTTTTAAATGAAAACATTGTTAATGATTCTTGCTTGGGGTATTTTTGTGATATCCACACCTTGTGATTTCAGCGGAGAAAAGAAAGTGGGGAAAAAATAGAAAAAGTGTGTGGGGAGCCTTCTCTGGCAATATTTTTTGCCCAGCTCAATTGAAGAATTGGAAATCTTATGAAAGATGGAAAGCAAACATTCTTGAGTGATTTGCAGCTTGATATTCAGAGCAGTGAGCTATGGGTAAGACTATTTTGTTGCTCATCACATGTTTGCCTGAACTGAAGCGGAATGTTATCCCAATATAAAGATGTTTGTTTGCATATGTTTTTTTCTTTTTTAGAAAAGTCTTCTCCAGGAGTTCATTTCTGGAGTTATTGACTTCCTGGTAAATCACATTCTTTCTTTGCGTTAAGCTAGGAAGCAATCAAGTCTCCGGTGTTCAATTTGGCAGTGTATTTATTTTGCCTTTTTGAAAGCACATTTTTGTATTTTTCATCTACTTCAAAAATAAGTTTGTTAAAGAAAGGGTCAGGAGATGATGACTATACTTCATAAAGAAACAGTCATGTTGAGTTGCAAGAATTTATTGAGGTCAGTGCTGATGTGAAGTTGATAGAGTAGGTTGAACAGTCTACTGATTTTTCAGTATATTTTTTTCAGTGCTCTAATGAAATTACTGTCACTCTTTTCTGAATGTTGTATGGCCTCTCTATCTTTCTGTTCTTCAGGACACCGTTAATCTTACATCTTCCCTCATTTAGCAGGTTTCAATGTATGTAACAAGGCAATTCATCAAATTTTTTGCCCTTGACATAACCTTTTCTTGATATGCACATGTACCTCCTGATTCCACTGGAAGTTGAGGAAACCAAGCTGAGAGAGGGAAAAACTGAAATAGCAGAAGTTCTTTTCTCTAACTTTTCCAGCAAGATTGCATATTTTCTTGGACATAGACTTTACAATTAAATGAAATTAACATAGAAAGTCCCTAAACTCAAAGCTTATATTACAGAACTCAGCTGTTCTGTTAGTACTTTGCTAATGGGGCACCTTCTTTCATTTGCAGCAATTTTAGCCTTGTGGACAACTTCTCTCTCATTCCTTTCATGGTACCAAGGGTTGCAGGTCTCATTATTAGATACTTCAAAGTTTCTACACTTCTTCTTCAACCCATATTAGTCTTTCTGTCATTTCTACTCTGGAACTGGCTCTGCTGTGCCTGTGAGCCCTACTTCTATGCAGCCTTACATTTCTTTTAACTCCCCAGTGCAGCCCTACCACTTGGGGGAACTGATGCTTCAGAACTAACAGTTGTGAGAGAGTTTGTCTGGGAACTCCTTAGAGCATTGCAAAGGTTTAGAAATTTTCAGTTCCATAGGCACTGCACTGTTCTTTTGGCATTAGTGGCATTTGCATGAATTTGATAGCCATAGAAAGAGGTGACTCTCAGCTGCTGAGTCAATCACCCAGGGTAACCCTATTCTCTTGCCTGTGTCCTGTAGTTCTGCATCCCCAAAACAGCTCTCTGGGAGGTGACTATGTGGTATAAGGTATGCGAGATGAAGAACATGTTGTACTTGCTGTCATGAGAGCGGTGGTGCTATAATCATTAGCTCTTCTGATGTGGAGCATAGTAGATACATGGCTGCCAGTGCTGGATGATTCTGGCATTCCTTTAAGTGGTGACTCTTGTGTTTGGACTGGAATGAGTGTTCTCCATGGCCCTTGACTTACCTAAACTTCATCCTAGCTTGGGAAGTGGGCTAAAGTCAGAAAATAATACCATGGAAAAGGCAGGAATGGAAAAGAGGTGTATACAAACATACTTACTGTAAGGTCAAGCATAATCTTCTGCAGATGAAACTTCAATCCTTTATTACTCAGTGTGGAATTTTGCCTGTTTTTCTTGGATTCTATAATTCATTATGTCTCATTAAACAACTTAAATCAGGAAAACTAATCCTTGAATACCTTAGTGTCTGAGAAGTGAATAGATAATGTGACCCCTGTCTCATGCTCAGCCTTTGTATTCAACAGTGTCTACAGAATTTTTTGGTGCCCAGCAATGCCTTGACTCACTGTACTTGAGAGACTGACTGATCTTGAGACAGAGCTGTGACGATCAGTTGGTCAGTTATTGTCACAAAGGGTGACAATGTGATCTGGCCCTTTCCCAGCAAAATAACCGTGACAGTCAGTCTATGCAAAGATCAATTGCAGTGTGGACACAACGTTTGTCAGACGGCCTGGTTTATATGTAGATAGCATAAGTCCATAAATAACTCCATCCTTGGAAAAAGAAGACCACCAAAATGAGTTGTGGGTTGGATAAATATCTGCTGAGCTACTCCTCTGTTAGCACAGTTCTGGAAAAAAAAAATCAATCTAGTTTTGACAAAAAGTGGCTCAGTGACAAAGACATCATAACATAGAACACCGTGGTAAACTATTGTCCTTCGATGTTTAATATATGCACCTTTTTTCAAAACAGAATTCATCTAGCTTTTTCTGGATACTAGGTTTAATTAAAACCTCCATCATCAGAGAGCTGTATTTTGAAAAGATACATATATATTTTCTAGATCATTGCTGGCACCTGATGCATTTCTAATAACTACACGCAAGCACAGTGTGATCCAGAAGTGTGTCAATAGAAGCTGTATTTTCCTCCTTTAAGGAAGGAGAAAAATTTCAAACTTTTTCATACCCTTCTTGAAAAGCATTCATCAGAACTAGGCAGTGCATATTTGCCAGTGACTTTATCAAAGCCATAGACACTTTTGAGCATAATGAAATAATCCTTATCCTTTAAGATTTTTGTAATCAGAAGAACTACAACAGAAGCATGCCAGTGTAATGAACCTCATAGAGAAATGTGCTGGAACATTTTCATGACCTGTATTCACATCAATCACTTTCATACAGTGTTTACAGAGTCTGGAGTCCTCCAGGTGCAGGTGTCTGGATAAGCATGCCTTCTCAGAAGATGGATTCAGGAGGGAGTAAAAGTGGTGTTCACTTCTTTAAAGCAGTCTAGGGAGATGGCAGTGGCCCTCCTCTTAGATGTGAGTTTGCTGGAATAGAGAAGACATGGAGCCAGAAGGAAAGCCAGCAAAGGAATGCCACTGCCTCAGAAGTTAGTCTACTTAGTGGGAAGGGAAAGAAAACAGGACAGGTTTTGATATCCAGTAATGTCTCAGTAAGATTCTCTAGTGAAACTCCTGAGTAACTTTCACTGTTTCACAGATGTGCCCAAAATAGTAATTGAAATTTCCCATTTTGTCACCAAAGATACAATACTTTCAGTGGAGCAGGTCACATGCTGGAGTTATGCAGCATGACCATTGCAATGTAGTTTTACATTTGTATTATTATTTGTTTATATTACTCTATTACTATTTGGTAGGCAGATGTGAGAAAAACACTGTTCATTTAGGCTTTTTGTGCTATACTTTTACCTCCAAAGCACTGAATCAGAAGGGCACTTGTAAATGATGATATGTTGATACATATGTTCAATTAACAACCTGGTAAGGCAAAGCATGAGACCTTTCTCCTTGTTTATTCTTATTAACGCATAAAACCATCAGGATACACTGTGCCTGAGGAAGAAGGCAGAGTCTTCTCTGAGGGGTTTGCAGTGCTGAGACCTGTTCTTTTAATGGTCCATATTTATTCATCAAATGGGAAACACTCCCTGTGTCAGAGGTATCATCTGCATTAGTCATCAGTTCATGCAGTAAGTGTCTGTACAGTCAGGCCATTGGTAGAGGATCTTTACTGGAGATTTTGAGGAGAGCTACTTTCTTTACATTGGTTCTGGGACATGACTGGTAACTTCCTCTCAATTCAAATTTAATAATGATAATCTAATCTCTAATAGCATTTGGATCTCAGCCTCATTTTGATTTATATTTTATTTTAATCTGTGCATCAGCCCACTGATGACAGGACTCATAGATTGCAGAATACAACCCCAAGAGAATTACTGGTTATTTCTGTAGGAAAGGT
This sequence comes from Serilophus lunatus, assembly GCA_013399895.1. NCBI lineage: Eukaryota > Metazoa > Chordata > Aves > Passeriformes > Eurylaimidae > Serilophus > Serilophus lunatus. The sequence goes on along the minus strand of VXBA01006210.1, from coordinate 691,095 downwards.
GTGGATAGCAGCACATCATCCTGCACAGAGAGTCACCAGCTATCTCTGAATAACTTTTGCTGCAGGTCCAGTGTCTCTGGATGGCTCTGGTTCTGCCCAGCAGAATAAGGCTGCTCCTGGTCAGGTGAGAGATTTACCCAGTACTGTCACAGTCCTGGGTCAGTGCTCTTCTGATACCTTTGTATAGCCTGCACTGAACTGTGCAGACATAATCCTGGTGATCCAGCTGTCAATGCTGATGCTGATTTAGGGACAAGGGATCAACTTTTGCATATTAAGCCTAGATGCCCACTTCTACATTTGTGGCTATGACTGACTTGCATGAACCTGTCTGAGTTTCTCGTGGTGTGCCTGGAGAAATTGGTCTGATTTTATCTAGGTTGAAATGTCCTCTCTTCTTTTTGAATTGATATGGCTTGCCATGTTTCCAGGTTTGGTCACTTTTGCAGCAGGTAATTTATGCAGTTCAGAGTGTTGTATTTTTTTGTTTTTAGTGAATCAAAATTTTCTAAGAAAACCTTTCATTTGAGGTCAAATGAAAAATTCTGTCTGGCTTAAAACAAGGTGTTTTTCCTCTGTAGAGTTCAAAACATGTTTTTAATTATAATTTAACTATATCCTATTACAGTATAACTTATTTCTAGAACTGATTCTTTTTGTAAGCTCCTGCTCCCCCCTAAAAACAAGTCACTGAAATGGGAGTGTTTTTCTGCATTGTTTTAATTTTGTAATACTGTAGGCAAGTCACTTTCATCACCTTGTTCCTCCTTATGCCAAACAAGGGTAATATTCCACAACTGAAGAATATGATGAGCCTTAATTCATTGATAGCTCTAGCATGTTTCAGAAATGTGTCATATTCCCAGGAATATTCTCAATTGCACAGATCTGCAGGGTAATATTCAGAGTTAACACTAAAAGACACTGAAGAAGAGCATAATTTTGCATTGACAAAAAAGGCTAAGTGCATGGCACTCCCTGCTGATGCTTTAATTTCACAAATCCTTGTCTGGAGACCTTTCTAGTTCTAAATTTCTGAAGGATGAGTAAGATCTTAGCTGACTGACTTGTATTTGACTTTAAAGGAAGATCTGCATTTTTAAACACCGTGCAATGTTTTGAGAAGTTCCTCATAATGTCCAGACTAACATTATTTTAAATCTGTCCTTGGCAATGGCAGATGTTATTAATATTCAGTTGTTGCAAGATGGATTCAAAAAAGGGGAGGGTGGAGGGTGTTCTTTGGTTCTTGGTTGTTAAGAAAGTAATAAACCTGCCTTGTGTCTGATTTTATAACGGACAATAACCATTAACTGATCAACAGAAGAAATGTCAGGTGTGGAATCAATGCTGATGGAAAAATATTTTATCTGTTTACATTTACGAAGGATCACTGATAAAACCTTTGATCCCATTAAGGATATAAACTCTTCACATATAGTCGATGACAAGTCTGATGAGCTAGCTGAGCTCCACCAGCCTCACTGTACTTAGTGAATGTTCAGCTAAAAAGGGATCAAATTGACTCATGAATTTCAAGACTCCTAGAAAATTACCATTGTGAGGTGACCCAGTTTTTTGATTAGTGTCATGAAAAGACAGGTCTCACTGAGAAATGAACGTAATAATGTCAACCATGTGCTTAAGTTCTTCTCTCCATTATACACATTCACTTTCAAATTGTTTTGTCATTTTAGCATAAACTGTACCACTTGCTTTCATCTGAGAAACACAAGCTTAGCATAGTTCTGTGCAGAAATCAAAGATGAGCATGGAAAAAAGACCCCTCTTTGCCTATTGAATCATTGATCAGACAAGCGCAGTAGATATTTGCATGGATCCTTAGTAGTTAGGTTTTAGTAGCTGCCTTAGATAATTGTTGGAAGGGAAAGAAGAAAAGAGCAGCAAACTCAGGTATTTCATCTGTCTGTTTTTCCCAGTTATGACAGACCTTCCTATAGGTTGCCCTCTCACAGGTTGCCCTCTCACATCTATCCTTGAAGCACAGAGGAATCACCAACTGACAGTGGTATTGGTACTGTTATCCCTTTGGAACCGTCTAGTTTAAACCAGGAACAAGAAACCATGAGATGAACTGCCTTCCCTTGTTAACAAATGTTAAGGGGGAATTGTCTGACTGAGCCAGGAGGATATTGAGGAAGAGAGGGAGAAGAAAAGCTAAGGTTCAAGAGTGTCATCAAAACTGAATTGCAGTGGGACTGATTTCACACTGTATTACTCTCTACTCAAAAGGTCACTTGACTGAATTGGAAAGTATATGTGCAAATACTACGAGCTCTAGAAGTTTTAGAAAGTTATCACAGTGACCAGGCTATGGAACCAGGCTAGTTGGAACCACAGTGTTCCCACCTTTCTATGTCACTGAGGGCTCATCTGCCCCATTCAGTTTTTGAGATGCATCTATGCTTACCTCTATTGCTTACACCATGTCTGTGACATTTTTGCTCATCTCCTTCAGTATTTTTGGCTCATTCAGTTTTCTGTGTGTCTGTTTCCCTGTACAGGTGCAGGGAATTATCTGTACAGCAGAGGCCCACATTACAGCCAAACCATGTGAGGTTAACTGCTTCTACAAGGAGAACATTAGTTCTTTTCTCTCCTCACTGAACATCCCATGTGCTCTCCTCAGGACTCATGGCAGCTCAGTGAAGAAGAGTTGGTGAGTATGGCCAGATAAAACAAAGGAGATTTGCCTTAGTAAGAGCTAGGTGAGAAAGTCATCCTTGGCTCATGGGCTTATGATCCTGACAAATAGCTTTAGTACAAAAGCAGAAGCAACACAATTTTGTATTTTTCTGTTAAGAAGACTGAAAGGTCAAATGAGTTTAAAAAAGAGGAAGAAAATCTATCTAGGTTGGGTAAGTGAAAACAAAGGAGGAACATGATAACGTACAATCACAGCTCTTCCTCAGTGTGGCAGCAGCATCTGTTATAAAATGCAGGACACTTAAACCTGGCAAGGAACTCTCAAACGCTGGTTGAGCTGCAAAACTGGGCTGTATCAAGTGATGAGGGCTTCAGTCAGCTTTCCTGTTAAAGTTTCTTCTTAAGTACTGAAGTACCAGTGGCTGTGGACTCTGGTTTCTTTCCCTTCTCCCTTCCCTCTGCTTTCTTTCCCTAGTGCTCCCTAGTTATATTAACAACTAATGCTTGGTTCTCTGAGGTACCTGTTGACATATAAGCCACCCTTTGATGGGCTGCAATAGAAAAAGCAGTTGCCACTAGGAGGTGAACACAAGGTGAGATGAGAACTGAACAAAAATATGCATTACTCTTTTTAAACTGCAAATTCATGTCCAAGGTGTGAACAAACAAATCTTTCAGATGCACAAGAGCTGTTTTGGAAGAGATAACTGCAGGTCTTTTGAGTTAGATGTAGTGATTGCATAGATGTGGGCTGCCCTGGCAAAATGTCTCTTCATAACCATGGGAGAGGATTCCTTTAAGAGTGCATTTATTAAGTTATCTTTACACTGCCTGAGTTAATTTTGCTTTCTGAGGCTCTTCCAATATCTCAGCTCACAGGAGAGCATGGCAGGAAGAATTTTCTGTTCTTCCTATGGCACATACTTTTGGTGGAGATTTTCTCTTTATTTTACAGAAATTAAGAAGCTAATTTCTGTCTGGTATAAGTTGGGTGGCAGAGATCAAGCTGGGAGGGAAGGAACTCCAATGGAAACAATAACCTCTTCATAATAATCGTTAGCCAAAGAGGCTCAGCTATTGCTAGTACAAAGAATCTAATCTGGTTAAACTGCCTACATTTCTCTGTGAAGTTAACAGTAGAATAGCCAAGTAGAATTCATTCCCCAGATGTTACAAGTGCTCTGAAATATGTTTGAAACTATCTAAATACTTTGCACTTCTTATAAATTCATATCTTAATCCCAGAAGAGGATTCAGTGCTCTCACCATGGACTAATAAACATTTAGAAAAGTTAAATTGCTTAGAGATATTTAAGTATCATACAAATACATGTAAAGTGTAGACAATCTCTAGCATAAAACCCAACCTGCAAAGATCTTTGTCTATTAATTGCATTTTGGTTCACCCATTTAATAAAGAGGATTATTTTTTAACCTCTCCAGTTCCAAACAAAACTTCAGATTCTATTACAACAGAGTGGAGGAAGAGAAATCTTAAACCAAGGGCATTTAGTCACCTGCAGAGTGAGAGAGATTGAAAAGGAAAATGGATTTACTGCCTTCCTTGTCAGTTTGCAGGCAATTTGTGTTTGAATTCCTCTTAAATCAATTTCTGCATAATATTAGTGGTCTGAAATGATGCAAAATGGTATTGGAACCCAGGCTCCTTTTGCAGCACAGAGAAATTCTCTCCTTGAGTCTTTGTTATTCTTTAAGTCATCTGATTTCCCCTTCATTTATTGTTTCATGATGTTCTCTGCCTTCTGACGAGTGAAACGTGAACAGGAAGTGGGAAGGAGCAAGCCTTGTCTCTATTGACAGTGTGCTTCATGCATTTGTGTAGAAACAGACCTGCACCATAAAACCAACCAAAAGCCATGGATTTACCTCTCTAAAAAATGTAATGGACTGTACTGAAAGCCTAACTTTGACTGATGTGAGGTTTGGGACTTTATCCAGGTAAGAATTCATGCAGCAATGAGCACAGATAAGGCAGATGACCCAGAGTAGGGCCAAACTGTTTACCAGCAGATGTGTTTTTGAAAATCTTCCTTAACTGGTCATGGCAGCGGAAAATACCCTGCTGTTAAACGCATCTGCAATCCACTGCGCTCCCAATCCACCTACAAAAATTCTGACCTTTAAAGAAATGATGGAGAAGCTGGTGATTTTTTCCATGGCATTGAAGCTCAGTCTATTTTAGGCTCCAAGGCAATTGCAGCCCTTTTTGCTCCCTATTTCACATCACTTTTAAGTCTTATTCTGGCCACTATGAACCCTTCAGCACTCCTCCCTGTGCAATCACTCGAGTCAAGATCTGTGATTTGTGATTTGCAGATGACATGTACATTTCTTGGCTGATGGCTGTTAAAGCAGTTTGCAAACCTAAGGCAATAAAGTGCAGGGATGCAGTTGGAGCTTTCTATTGCCACACTAAATTGCCATTCTCATGCAAATGAATAACAAGTTTCTCTAGGACTGAAAATAAACTGTTGTAAATTTCTACATTAATATTTCAAGGAAATAATTTTTTTCAATTACCATTATATACCATCTGTAGAATATCACATATAGCTAGTCTTTGTATCAAGAACAGTCATGCAACTTGCTGTATAGGAAAAATAAAAAAGCGAGCAGTTTGTGCATTCACCAAATCTAAGTTCTTTAATCAGAACACAATAACAGTTCATAAAGTGTTAACACAATTATTTATACTTTTCTGATGATCTTTCATTTAAAAATTTATATAATACATACTGGGAAGTATGTACCTTTTAGAAAACTCAGTTTCTATGTCATTTTCTTAAAATATTCACTTCTCCTAAAACATACCTAGAAAGAAAACCTGCTGAGTTTTAAGTGACACTATAAATGTACAAACAAAATGTAATCTTAAACAAAAAGTAATATGATTATCATCAGAAGGATTACTGTGGTTTGCTGTTCAGAGAGCAGGAAACACACAATGATTGTTTCAGATACTCAGTCTTAGCTTACAAGAAACCAAATGTATTGAAGTGCCTTGGTCTTAATATGCATCCTAAAGTCTACATATTGTATAAATTCCTAATCCTGCCAAAACGTAATTCTGAAGATTAGCAGAATGTATAATAAATGATTTCATGTCATTACACATAAAAATAGTATTGCTAAATCAAGTGTGGCCCTTTATAAATGTAAAAAAGCCCAAGTTAAGCAGATTTGTGCTTTATAATTCTACAGATCTGAGGAGAAAAAAGAAGCAAGAGTGACTAAAACAGATTCCCCATTTCTCTGATATAAATCAGTTTGTCTTCACACACATGCACAAAGACACTGGCATAGATTTCTTTACCAAATAACTTAATATTTATTGAGATTTCTTGTACATTTAATTATTAATGTCAGCAGTGTTATAGTATTTCTATGAGGTTGCTATTACTGACCCTGTACTTGTTGGGTTTTTTCCCCCTCATATTATTTCCTCTACAAGCATGAAGGCATAACACTTACCAATTATTTTGTGTGACAAGAGTCAAAAAGACTTATGGTCACTAGATCTCTTATTTATCAGCATTTCAGGGCTTGACTCTCTGTAGTCCTACAAAATATTGTTTTATATTTAGTCCATTTGGTACATTAATGATAAGCATTTATGAAACTACTGAATGTATTAAAATAAGTCTTGTAGAAATGTTCAATGAAGCCAGAAGAAAATGTAAACCACGTGTACAGTTCTTTGTTCAGCAGTAGATGTAATCTAGACATAATAGTGCTACTGTTACAACGTGTGGTGATTTGGACTGTTAAGATAGAATATTACAGGCATCTTCCTGTGTAAAAGATCTTGTATCCTGTTTATCCTTTCCCCTTAATGACATAAACCAACTAGAATAAAAGAGAAAGGTCAAATTACAAACCTGCTCTGTTGTAAATATTATAAATATGAAAAATATTAGGAATAATATATGAACAAACTCCTTTTACTGGGTTGTGACACTTTTGCATGGTTTAAAATGGAAAATAAGTCAATAATCATCTTGTTGGTAGAAAAATTGTTTTTAGACAGTCTTTTTCCTCCTGCACCTTTTAAATAAGCCAGCCAACCAGAGAACTCAGAGTGGCTGAAGCCAGTAGACAGCTGCAAGACGCAGCAGAATTGAGCTCAGTAGTAAAACTCTCACTGACTTCAATAGAGACAAATTTCTCTCCAACATTTTCAAAGGTGCCTGGAGGGTGTGCATCACCAACTTAAGGAATTTTAAGGAGGTATTTCACACTGATTCAAAATCATATTTTTCAGACATTTCTTATCCAGATGCTGAAATGTAAAAATAGCTCTTATAACGAGCACTAAAATAGGGCAGCTCCCACTCCTTAATGATGAAAATAGTTCTGATCTACCTCTTGTGATCAACTGGCACATTGTATCAGTTTTGCACATTCTTGTGTACTGATCCAGATTCTGAATGTCTTACATGCACAGCAACTCTCCAGTCACCAAGGACAGCAGGAGCTCTGCTAGAGTAAAGCCCTCAGGATTAGACATAGAATCTACTCATAGGCTCATTATTTCTTTCACTTGAAGAACTAAAAGTGACCAAAAGAATTAACTATCATTTGTAGAAGGAAATTAGATGTCCTGGTAATCTAAGTCTTCAACTAAATCGGGAGCATATCTAGCATTGACTGTCTTGGAAGGGATTATTAACACATTTATTGGGCAAGGTCTGATGCATATAGGCACTGGGAAAGGAAGTACTGAAGGCTGAGTTTGAAAGCACCACACTATAATCTGTCATTATTTTTCTCTCTTTTTAAATTCACTAGGAGACTCTCAAGAGTCAAGTCTCTCCCTTTGTGCTTGCCAAGGAGCTTCATCCTAATGCTAGTTATGTGGGGAAGGAACATACCTACCTCTCATCTGTCTGGGGACAAAGACACCAACCATCCTAATACCCTCCCTCACACATACTTCTCCATGCCCAGAACAGCAGACCCTCCATGCCCAGAACAGCACTACTCCAGCAATTCAGTGGACAGAAGAAGATGACTCCCTAACTTGCAGAGATCCATTTTCAGCCCCCCTTCCACACTGCTGGCAGTAGGTATTATACACTGTTTCTACAGTGCAGAGGGAAGCAAAGAGTATAAGACTGTTATGGTAGGTATAGGTAACACAATACTACTCCGTAATTTGTAATCCCAGGAACTCCTTGTGTTTCGAATTGCAGTGTGGCTGTGGGAGTTTTATGGTGCTCATGAACAGGGGTTAAGCAAGAAAAGAAAGACATGTGAATCAGCCTATACTCCAGGTCAGCTTCAGGCAGTTCATTCTTTTTGTACCTCCAGTGAACAAGCTGTCAGGGGCCTTAAACGACCTTATGGGAGCGATCCAAATCTTAACATAAATATATCACCTATGCTTTATCAGGGAAATAGGCAGGAGAATCCCCAGTCTCTCTTCCTTTAAGGAAGCCAACCTCTGGAAAATGATCTGATGAAATGCTGAGGTCTATACTAAATCAGGGCACAATTTTTTTCCCCTTACTATTTCTTTGGAAGAGGGTAGGCAAATCAGAATCTTACTTGGGAAGATAGAATGATGTTCAACTTGGGTAAAGGTAATAATCAAAAAAAGTGTTCCAATATTCTCAAAACTAAAAATTACAGTGTTGGAAAGCTTTATTAAAAATAAATTTTAAAATACAGGCTTTAACAAAATTAAACTGAAAAACCTGAAACAAATGAAAAAAAAAAAAAAAGAAAATACGAGAACCATTTCAGAAATTACTGTTGTAGATAATCCAAACAGAACACTTCTTGGTCCGGATAAAACTCCTTTTCCATTCCTTCTGTTTTTGGTGTTGTTGGTTTTTTTCAGAATAGAAACCAGACAATCTCTAAATACCCCTGACTGTTCAAAACAAGTCCTTGCATGCCACTTAGAGTATGACCAATGCCCTTGACCCTATATTTACCAGCATAAGGTTTAGGGCTTTAACATAAGAATACATGCATATAATAAGCAAGGGAAACAGTTAAATCATTAAAAGGTTACAAATACTTTGGCTTTATACAGTTCAAGTGTCATTAATGACCACTGAAGCCAACAAAAACATTCCCTCTTTGGGTAAATTTTGGATATGACTATGTATTTTTCGTTTGTTGTAGGAAATGCTGCCATGTCACTAGTACCTCTGATGAGCAGAGTGTAATAAGCAACAGATTCACTGGGAAAATTGTTCCTATCTGTTAGAAAAAGATGACAGTTTTCAAATAGATGATACATGATCTAGGTTTGTTGGTGAGTTATGTACACTGAGTTTCACATTAAATCCATCACCGAATACACATTTATCATGGTAACAGGAGAGCATCACTTAATAGAGCTGCTAATGTTCCCTTTCAGCATATGCAGTGGCAAACATACTTTTTAAAAAAAAAAAAATCTACATTGCATCTTAAAGTGTGCTGTATTCATTACAATGTTCATTAAATAAGGAAATGAATAGCAATTAGGGAAAGCGTGATAGACAAAGAAGGAAATGTAACACTGAACAATGATGTGGGGAATAGCTCTGATACAGTGATTGTTTTCTTCCTGCATGCTCTTTAGTGTTGCCTTTTACCCCAGAAAAGCTTTCAGATCACAGCTGCTTCTATATTGATGAGTATGGGGAACAGAACAAATTCTAGCTGTGAATGTTCAATCAATCTTTATATAGGTAAAATTGTCACTCTCCAGCTGATTTATGTAATGATTTCAGTTTGTGCCAGGAAAGCTGTAACAGAATCCACTCCTGTGCAATTAATTGTTCAAATCAAATACACATGCTTGCTGCACTGGATGCTTATGCCTAAATGTTCTGGGAGACAAACCCATGCTTCTTGAATGCAGAAACTGGTTGAAGGTTACTTTCTGCTATCTAGAGGCTATAGTTTCTTCTTGCCTTCTTCACATATAGTCTATTTAATCTCCTGGAGTGTAGGAAATTATGTTCAAAATCTCTGTGATCCTCTATCCCTAGTAAGTTATGCAAGTAGTGACAAGTATACACCATAAGTCTTGAGATTTTATCTTTAATATGTGGCTAGAGACTGTTGATCAAGAAAGCCTGAAAGGAAAACATTATTTTCAGGTGTGAAAAGCCATCACCTTTATCAAATAATTTCTCTTGCATCTCTCCCAAGGCATTGTACCCTATTTAAACTTGGGAGGTTAAGTTTGTAGCATTCATTATGACTGAAAATTTAGTTCACACAATCACGATGTTCCCTTTATTTTCACACAATCATGATGTTCCCTTTATTAAGTGTTACTGTTAAACAATATTAAAATAAGGACAATTTGGTTGGCCTTTTGAAAGGTTCACAAGATATTTATTTCTTTGTCTTGTCTCTTAATTGTGTCTGTTTTTTAAGATTCTGATATGCAATCTAATGTTACTGTGATATGCCTTACTTGCCACATATTATCTGATTTATCTATGCATATCTTACAATTTACAGTTCTGCCTGGTGTGTATAATTGAAATGCTTATGGGTAATATAAATGTCTTTTGACAGAGCTATGTCTTGAATCTTTGGTTGGTAGGTTTTCTTGAACCTCATAACAAATCAGAAATAAATTCTGACAGATAGTGTGGCAGTTTTACTGTACCTAGAAAAATACATTCTGTAAGAATCTTCATCCATGCCATTCTATGAATTATTAGATAGAATAAAAACAAGTTTCAGAAACTGTAGCAAGAGTTATTAATGTATCGAGATGCCTATACTAAAAATGGCTGCCTCATCCCCTGGTTCTCTCTCAATCTGATTAGTTTTGTTTAATACTTTCAGCCCCATTTCATCACTGCCCCTTGACAAATACTTGGTCTTCAGCCTTCAAAAGAATCGTTCTTTTTAGTTTGTGAGTAATTTCTAATAAACACTGTCATGGCATGTAAAACACTGGACAAGGTATTGATCCAGCCATGCTTGCTGCTAGCAGTGGGTTCGGAGTCTCGAAGGGTTCCTTTAGTTAAACTTTGGGGAGACTCCATGCGCAACCCCAAGTGCAGGACTTTTGACGCACATAGTATATGTGTGCAATATGGAATGCGTCCCTACCATCTGTGGCCACAGAAAAAAGAGCACTTCAGGAGCTTTGGAAGGTGCTGAGGCTTTTACTGGAGGAAGGCAGGTTCCTGCTGCATCCCATGCAACCTTGCTGACCGGCAGAGTTGGCAGATACACGAAGAAGATTCTCTCTGCATCTGTCCAAAATAGGTAATGGTGAATGTATGTTCAGAAACATTTTTCCATCTTCTTGCTAGGCTGAGTTGTCTCTATCTTACCGCTCGCTGTGTACTACACCTACTGGGCCCAATCCAGTCCTGAATTATCATCAGACAAATATTTATTAGTGATGCAAGATCATTTACTTGGACTGAAAGATCTTCCCAAAGCACTTTGTTCATTGTGCAAATTGTGTTGTTCTCTCCAACCAAACAGGAAATAAACCGGGCAGGAGCTGGGCAGCAGTTCAAGCAGGCACTGAGACTATTTTTGGGTGATAGTTTGTATATTTAGATGGCAGTTCATTAATCACTATTCATTTCCTCTCTGTTTGCACACTCTGTTTTCAAGACACTGAGATATCAAGGCTCAGATTTTTCAGAGGCCCTGACTTCAGCAAGAGCTGCACTTCTCTTTACAACAGACTAATTGAAGGAAAACAACAAACCTGTAGGATGTGAGATCTTTGTATGGAAAAAGGAAGAGACCTCTGACATTGACTCCTGCGCTCCATTGGCCACAAACTTTATTCTGGATAGAGAAATGGAGATTTTGCTGAGCTTTCATTTTAATAGATGGTGGAACATTAAAAAATTCTCTTTATTTTTTTTTTTTTAATTTGAAGATTATCAAGAGCCTGGGGGAGAAGCAGATTGTCAGCAGCATCAAAACATGGTGTGATTCTCCTGCAAGGCACTCTGATGTACTGGAAACACCACATCTCCACTCCTGGGATGCAGCGTAGTTTTCTGGGGAAAACAAAGTAATTTCCGAACTATTGACTTCCCAGTAGGTCTAGGCCAATGTGGCTTGATGGTTTTCAGCAAAAGGCTCAAAGTAGTCTTTAAAAACTGACAAATTATAAAGCCGTGTGGCTTTTGAGCCAGGAGGTTATGGGACATCAGCCACCATGGAAGAGAGGTGATGTTAAAGTGAGTGGAAATAGACTCTGCTTGCAGGACTTCTCTGATGAGGTATGACAGCTATGGAAAAACCATTTACTGCCATCAAGAGGCAGCTATGAGAAGAATATGAAATATGCTGTTCCTTATCCAGGAAACATATAGTGTTTCTCAATGACCAATTTATTATTTTCACCCTGTCCAGCACTATGGAAGGGTACATCAGGGATCTGCCTTTCTCTGCTCTGAATAATTTGTCAGGCTGCAACATGTGAAATAATTGAGCTGACCAAAATTTACAGCTCTAGGTAGAGTTTCTTCTTTTTGTAGGGTTTGTGAGTCATAACATTAAGAGTTACCACATGAGCATGGTTCAAAATGTACATGCTCATTTCTTTCTCATTTTTCATTTTCATGCTGTTTTATGACTCAGATCAGTTCTAGCATGGTCCAGCTCTCTTAGGCAGGAGTTTCTACAATGATTAGGTATCATCTTTAAAAATTAGAGCAACAGACAGATCATGCAAGCAACGCTCTTTCATTTTTTACTCTGATCTTCAGATAGTAAGTCCCGCATGGCTTTCAGAGAGGCCTGTCTTGTTTAATGTGGACTTTGTTGGGCTGTAATTTATTTTGCTTAATTATTTATGGCTACATTATGTATATTAGCTGCACTTGTCTAAATAACAAGGGTTGCAATGGAAGACTGCCTGTTCAGCTGATTATTTCCTGTTAGTTTCTGCATTTCTTAAGGTGATTTTGTGATGAGTTTAGATTGCTGTTTATTGTTCCTGGGTTTGTGTCTAGCAGGAACACTCTGGGTCAACAGTTAGAACAGGCACAGGCAGAACTTACATAAATGCACACATAATATTGGATCTGTTTTGCACTTGAAGGTGATCTCAGAAGAACAGGGAAATGATTGAGAACTGAATGAATAAAAGATCACTGTAAGCTAATTTTTTTTTAGTTAAAAGGGCACTATAATCATGAGCTCATTTTATTTCTTACAGTCATGATTTTGAGACTTCTGATGGTTTTTTATTCTATTTTTCATTCATGAAAATAGGACAGTGTGCAACATAGCAAATGGAAACTTACCCAGAAAAAAGAAATAGATTAGAAGATTGGTTTATTGTCTGACACATCCTTTTGTCTGCCTTTTACTGCTTGCTAACAGCTCTCGGCCATGGCAGGCAGCTAGCACACTAAGTGCAGATTAACCATTTTAATATTTATTGATAGGAAAACACCGTGAGCACACTTCTAATGTGGGTTTCTTGGACATAAGGGCGACAATGGCTCTGTAAAATCTAAATACGTTCTTAATTACCTGAAGTGCTTCTCCTGCCCGAGTGGCTCTTTCATGTAAAACACATCTTACTGGTAATGAGCACAAATATTACTAATGGACTTTTAAGGGCATATTGTATAATCTTTTTTTTGGGGGGGGAGTGCCATGCTGGCAATGTATAGGATTTGCCTCTTGTTCTGTTCAGGAAAGTTCTCAGGTTGTGGGGGTTTTTTTCCACAGTGAGGGAGCTCTTCCTAAATGAAGACCACCAGAGTCTTACTCTGACTGTCCCTATATTTCTTGCAGTCCATTTTTGGCTCTCAGTGTCAGTAAGAGGACACAAAAGCACTTTGAAATGTGTTATAACTTTTTACTTTTTTTCCACAAAGGAACTATTTCTCCAGAAATTCCTTTCATTTTCCTGCTCCAAATTTGTGTTTTGGGAACAAGCTCCATTCTTGCTTTTTAGCCTCTCTTAGAATTATCGTTTCACACTACTTCATGGTCTGAATTTATTCACTCAGTTCTCACACTTTAAGGTGCAAAAACTTCATGAAAACTTCTAGCAGGAGAAGCACAAACTCTGAGGGAAGAAATTCCTGGATTTTGAATAGCACCTCAATGAGGCCCCGTGATATGGATATTACCATGAAAGAAGCTGTAAGGTGTGAGAAATGGAGTTTGCAAATTTTTTTCCAGAACAATGGGAGGCTGCTTAGAGGCTGCAGAGTGAAAGGTGTATAATTTAATGAGCAGGGAAAAGGGCCACAGTGCCTGTTTTGAGAGTTGTAGAGGGAGAGAATTTGGTAAAAAGAAATTACCCCACACTGCTGCACACTGACTTATAAAGAAACTGTGTGCTGACATATGAGAGTTGTGCGTGGCTTTCTTGAAAACCTGCATGAGGGCAGATAATAAAAAGCTCTGAAACCTGCTGCTTCTTGAGAGGCTGAGATTCAGACCTGGCTCTGCTGCATTGTTGCCTGCAAAAATAAGCTGCATGATTCTAAGTCTTGTTACTTTAGACCAAAGAAAGCATGAATAGGTGGAGGCATGGAATGGGAAGGGTGCATCTGACTGAGCTCTGTTGGCTGTGGGACTGCCTCGAGTTGTCCAGGGGTATCAAGGGTAAGTAGTTCACATATTTAAGGTGCAGCATCAGTTCTTTGAGCGGGATTGTATGACTGCAACGCAGTTCACTCAGCCAGAAAGGTCTTTGTATTCTTCTGTTTACTAGTAAAACAGGCATACTGCTACTACAAGTAATTGTGTTGATACACTCACTAGCTGTCAAAACCACAAATGATGCAATTGCGAGTAGCATAGAAATGCCCATGTGTAAATGAAAATTCTGCATACTGCTGCCAAGAATTTGAGAGGAGTTGAAGATGTGAAGGTGTGTGAGCCTCGTTCACTACTGCTGACATACCTTGAGGTTCTCCATACACTCTGCACTTTATCAGGAGTGTGTGGCTTTTGATAAAACAGTGTCTGTTTCTCCATTTTTATTCCTTGATCACAAGTGAAAGAACTGTCTGGAAAGTGGGCAGAGCAAGAAGGAAAAACGAATGTATTGGAGTGATTTGGTGAAGCAGCTCTTTGGATGCTTTCTCTCATCCTCAAGAAATGGACTATCATGGGAGAAATCGCTTTGTCATAGTCTTAAAATGATCCTTTTAATAGAGAAGATTATGTCACCCTGTAGGCTCTGTTAGCTTAAAGTGTGACTTTGGGATCCCCTGTTACGGTCTCTTCTGTATGTAGCAGAGTTGCTGTGGTTTGACTTTGTGCAGTGCTTCTCCCGGTATTTCTTGGGTGTGACAGCGGATCATGCTGCAACAGCCGTGACACTGAATGTGGATAGATGACTGTGAGCATAGAAATGATTTAAGGTGAAGAAAAAAGATCTGAGGAGGGAAGAAGAGAGCAAAAATTGGGGCAGAAAGGCAACTATCTAGAGAACTTGCCCAGTCCTCTGGTGGAGACTACATCCAGTGCTGGAAAACATAAAGTGTTTAGAAAAGAGGGTGATTTCCTCTTTCTACTACTGTGCTATAATCAGATATGTATCTCATTTACTTTTCCCTCTTCTTCCCCTCTCTGCAGATATATAGACTTGGTAGTGGGAAGTTCATCGTGCTCCACAAAATTAGCACATCTGTAATTTATGTACCTTTTAACTTCTGGTTACATTTTGTAACAGAAGAGCTGAGGTTCCCAGCAAATCATTTATGGTACCAGAAAGCTGTGGGAGAAGATTGCTTACTTCCTAATTCAGTGTGACCCAAAGAAGTGAGAGAAATAACTCAGGGCTAAGTTGTTTCCTCTGGAGTGTTCTGTACTGGAGTGGCCCACAGCAATAAGTGCTTAAGTGGCATAAGGGAATAGATAGAGGAAGAGTATATAACCAGAGATGATATCTTTCCTAATAGCATTTTTAAGAATTAAAGAATATGACTTAGAAAATAGGATAACTGAAGCACAATGAGCTAGAAAAGAAGCTTTTTCATTAGGGGACAAACTAATGAAAGACTAGAGTTCTCAGCCATGAGTTTTACTTAGGAGCGACTTATTTTCCCTCAAACTTTTTTTAGAGATGTGCTGGCCTCCTCTGAGCTTCCCATAAGCTCAAGAATAGTCCTTTTCTAATGTTTGACATATAGTAGTCTGAGTTTGCTGATTTTTTTTTACAATAAGACAGTACAGCATGTAATGAGTATCTAGCAAAACCATATGGGGCAATTATCTTCCCTTGGATTATGAATCTTGAGAAAGCATAAAGCAGTTCTTAAAGACTCTGTGTATCCGATATCATGTAAAATACCTGGAGGAGCATTCGTGTTGTTACACAAATTCATTTTCCTAAACATATAGAAATTTCTATAGCAATTTTGGAAATGTGCATTAGCATGCAGAATTACTGTTGTAGGAACACTTGATCTGTTGATTTTACTTCCATGGTGGACTCTTTACAGTCTGTATCATTTCCACTCCACTTCACTGATGGTGGAAAAGCTTTTTTCATGGTTTATTTAGCAGAAAGTCATTTTGATTAGCAGGATGAGTAATACTTTACAGCTGTTTGCAATTACTGCATCTGTTCTATCAGTGGATTCAAATATTGGAAGCTATATTGACAGAAATGTGAAATGCAATAGAAATTGGTACAAGAGGGGACACACAGACATGCATGCACACTCATGGGTCTAGTCATGTTAAGAGAAATTAAACAGCATGTTCGTCTCAAATCTGTGCCACAGACTCAGAGCTGGATTTAATAAACTTGAAAAGCAGAATTTTCCTGTTTACAGATATAGAGGTTTAGTAGAGGTTTTGTCTCAGAAGGGTTGTTGTAAAAGCTATGCACTAATTCTGCTCTGCTAAAATACAGAAAAGGTTTTGCCAGTCATTCCGAGAGACATCAAGACTGGACCCCACACAGATAGAAAAGCAAAACGAAGTATCTGAGAACATCTGGAGACTGTGTACAGTCTATATACACAAAACTATGCCTGCAAGCTTAAAGTAAAGAAAAAGTTTTTTAATGCTCATACCTTTACTCTTTCAAATACACAGCTTTCTTGTGTTCTATCTTCTAAGGAAGGCTTGGTTTATTTCAAAACATCTGGTAAATTCTTGTCTTATACTTTCCCAAGTAAATCACTTTGCCATTCCATTATTCCACATTGGTGGGAGTTTCATGTGGGGGAGAAGTACAAGAGATACCAGGCAAGCTAGATGAAATAATATCTTTGTCAAGGTCTACTATAGCAGGATACGTCCTTCATTTAGTTGAAAAAGAGAAATGTTTTTATGTCGGAGCCATTCTATGATTATAAATAGCTCAGAAATTATTACGGAAATAATAATTTAATAGCAAACTGGTTTTCTCACCTCACAGTTTTCTCATGGGCAACATAACATTTCTTCCTTGATTTTAGTGTTTCTATTTACATTCCACAAGCTACTTTAAAAAAGTAATTTTGATCTAAGACTCTTCAAATGTTCTTATATGCAAAACATGCAAAGCATAGTACAGTCTCATATAGAGGGCTAGTGGTGAATGGCTCAGACTCCCAAAGGACATCAGTGTCAAGTGCTGCCCCTCTGGGGTCCGTATTGGGACCAGTGTTATTTAATATCTTCATTAATGGAATAGACGAAGGGATTGAGTGCACCCTTAGCAAATTTGCAGATGACACCAAGGTGAGTGGTGCATTTGACACACTTGAAGGACAGAATACCATCCAGAGGGGACACACTTGAAGGACAGAATATCATCCAGAGGGGACACACTTGAAGGACAGAATATCGTCCAGAGGGACCTGGACAAGGTCAGGAAGGTGCCCCATGGGAAACTCACACGGTTTAACAAGTCCAACTGCAAGGTGCTGTACCTCTGGTATCTATACAGGCTTGGAGGTGAATGGATCAAGAGCAGCTCTGCCAAGAAGAACCTGGGGGAACTGATAGATGAGAGGCTGGACATGAGCTGCCAATGTGCACTCACAGCCCAGAAAGTCAAACATATCCTGGGCTGCAACAAAAGCAGCTTGGACAGCAGGTCGAGGGAGGGGATTCTGTCCCTCTGATCCACTCTGCTGAGACACCACCTGGAATGCTGTGTCCAGGTCTGGGGTCCCCAGCACTGGAAGAACATCACCCTATCTCTGGAAGTATTCCAGGTCGTATTTGAAGGGGCTCTCAGCAACCTGGTCTAGTGTTAGGTGTCCCTGCCCATGGTGCGGGGGTTGGAACTAGATGATCTTTCAAGTCCCTTCCAACCTAAGCCATTCTATGATTTCAGGGCAGAATCCAAGCTTCTTGATTCTGTGAAATTTCTGTGCTTTTATGATGCAGATGAGTAGCTGATCTGGTATAGTAGTTTCATACCATCTTTCAGGATGAATTTCTGATTCCTTTGGATTTATCCATGTTCAAGACTTCTCAGAAGCTTGGTGACTGAAGTGAGCAAGTTACTACCTCTGTAACATAGAGTCCCTCTAGAGCACAGATTTCACTGCATCATTCCCCATGATTTGGTCCTTCTTTTCAGACCTCATGGGTTTTTGTGCTGTCTTTTTTTTTAATGTCCATTTCTATGATTCTGAAGTATTCAGGGTTGCCTGTGATTGCAAGAACAGTGTCTCTACTTGACTGTATTTGTTTCTTCAATACTTCTTCAATATCTAAACAGAAATGAAGCATTGCTAGGTGTTCTGGACTGATGTGTCATTTATTGGGATAAATAAGAGTCGTGAGGCAAAGAGAATGGAGAGTGAGAAGTTTGCCACTGGTGGTGCACAGAGACTTTTCCCTGGGTATGGCTGAGGCATTCGAGGTGTGAGAGGCACTGGTCATGAGCAGCGGCCTCTCAGGTCAGCTGCCATCCCAAACTGTCTTTCTCTATATTGCACTGTCCCTCACCAAAAACTATTAATGATGAATTTATTTCCTTTAGAAACCCTGGAAAAAAAGCGTTTAAGAGAGTTTTGATTCTCCCCTAAAATTGAGTCAGGATGGCTCTTCCATGTTATTAACTACACATACTGTCTCTACTGTCTCTATCCTTGGATATGGTAATAATATTTTTGTCTCAGCCTTGCATTTAGAAAGATTGATGTTGTTTGCAGTGCTTTCTATGAGTTTGCATTTTATCAGAGTCCTGAAATTCATCAGTAAAGTGTATGTGATGTATTAGCTTGTCCATTTCTTTAGGTTTAGACAGAAAAGAATTGAGTAGATTTTGATGTTTCTATGTATGAGACATCTTAATGCTGCATTTCTTTCCCCTATTACAGACTACAGAAAGTAAGTACATTCTTATAGCAAGTATTAACACTGATCTGTGTAAGCGATGTTACTGAATTTGGTCTTTCTCATTTATAGGCAGAAGTCTTTCTAGAGTGCTATTTCCACATCTGAAGCAACAGCCACAGCCTATAATGAGCCTCCATTGTTTACAAAGTGGAAAACTGAATGTGAATGGTCTCTCACATGCTCTCTCAAGTAATTTTTGACGTTTTTAATGTGTCAAGACTTTGTATCAGTATCTCATTGCATATTTACAAATGATGTAAGAAACTTGTTCTCGTGAATGAGAACTGAATGATTCATGAATGTCACCTGAAGAGGTAAATTAATCCACCTTACTTCTCCCGAACAGGATGTATTCCAGCCTTCATTATGTAGCTGTAATTGCTTGAGTATTTTGAAAGCCACATATGAGAGTAGATTCAAAAAACTGGCGATTCATGTTTATCAAATAAGATACAAGTAATATCTGAGAGAGCAAGACTTATTAATTAAAAGAACTTAGAAGAAAGGACCAAAAATATATTGAAATGTAGCAAACTATTCTCAAAGTCTGTCTGAAAATAAAAACTTCTTGCAGAGGAAGAGATCTCTATAACTGCAAAATTTAGATTCAGGTGCATTTGCAGTCACAAACAGCTGCACTTAGGCTGCACTGTTAAAGAGTCTTTTCCAGCTCAGCTTGATGGGCATGTTGATGCAAGTTTGACAAAGAGAACGTAATTCATTTTGCCAGTGATGGAGATTTTAACACTTGCTTGAAATAACTGATAATCTGGCAAAAGACAGTTAGAATATTACTGCACAGTATTTCATTTGACTAATGACAAAAGCTGTTTATAAACTCAGAGAAGCATGTTTGAAATACAGTGAAGAAGGATCATTTTAATGAATTTTACAACAACTATAAAAAATTATTTTTTCATTCATACTGTACTATTTTCTGTTCTCCACAAAGGAAAACAGGAGAAATGGCCAGATAATTCATTTGTCATGCTGATACAGTTCACACACAGGATGAGGGACAGGTGGTGAGAAAGATCTGCATATAACTGAGAAGGTCATAACCGAGATGATCAGGAATCTCCCATGGCAGCAAGTCTGTGAAAATATAGATAGAATCCAGTGCAATACCTTTTCATGCCCTTCCACGTGTTTTTTACATCTACTTGAATTCCTTGCTGATTTGTGATAGTAAGAGGATCCAACTGCCCTTTACTCACTATCTCATGTCATGTCACATATCTCCCTGCTTAGAAGCAAACCTCATGTAGGAGCACCGTCCAACACATGTTTTCCTGTGTGGCCTCCATCCAGCCTTTTACCTGCCTTGGCAGTGCCATGGTCAAACATGGAGGACCTGGAGGTCCTTAGGAAAGTGTGTTTGTTTCCTGCTGCAGAGAGGAGGGGTGGGATGTTAAAACTCTCTAAGCTCAGGCTGGCCTCAGGGTGCCCTTAGGGTTCAGCAGGGATGCCAGGGCTGTCCCACTAGAGTGGTATACAAGCACCCACTGAGCACATTGGAGGGGCTTCTTGCAACATATATGGACTCTTTATCTGAGATAATGTGCTTGGAGGAGTTGTATCTTTTGTCTCACACCAAGACAACAAGATGTGCCACCAGTACAGTTTCTACTGATGACAACTATTTCAAAGACTCAGTAAACTGCCTCTGTGCTTTTGGCTGTCACAACAGTTTCAGCTGCTTGGCCCAGCTGTGGAGAACAAGAGGGAGGAATCTCTGTGTTCCCCAGACATCCGTCAGGGCAGAGATTTGCAAATGTGCATTGGGCTTCAGCAGCAGCTGAAAAGAGATGGGGATGGCCCAGGTAGTAGAGCAAAGGTGCAGCACATGGTCTCTCTCTCAAGAAGGCATGTGGAGAATGCCTTAATGTTATATATTACTGAGGGAATGTAAATAGATCTAGGAATGTCAAAATGCAAGGGAACCTGAACTTCACTCAACATTCCTCCTTTCTGAAATCATCACTGCAGCTGAAGGCTGGGGCTCTGTTAGGAAGTGTGTAGAAGGGGTCTCACATTTGCCCTGTCTAGATGCATGCATAGGGTGGGAACAGATAAAATTTCTCCACCCTGGATTAAGAAGTAATATCCAATGTTTTATCTAGATTTTCTCCCTCTGCTTTCTGCTTTGATTTTTATTTTCATTCCTGCTGTTCTTGTAGATCTGGATGTCTGTGAAATAGTATTCCAGTGAGGCTGGGGAGCTGTAAATGTTGGCTCATTAGTTCATAGGTTGTGCTCTAAGATTTATCAGTGTCAGGCAATGTGATTTTTACCATTTGGGGGATAAGGAAGTCATATCTATCTACTCAGACCTTTTTTTGGGCCATGTTGAACAGCTACAAAGGCACACTTTTTTACTAGAATCATGGTACTAAATTATGATTAAAACTGAAACACATCAGGAATCATCAGATTTTGTGGTATAAATATTAAATAGGATTTTTTTTAAAATACCCAAACCAGTCACATCTTAAGTGCTTAAAATGGGACATGTGATTTCAAAGTGCTGAATGCTGATTAAAAAAAGAAAAGGGAAAATATTTTTACACTGAAAAGTGGATCATGTGCCCTCTCTAACATTAATTTTCAATTTTAAATGCAAGGCAGATTAATATTTATTTATGAGTGGGGGCTGCTGCATCATGCAAATTCTTTGTGCAGTTTTGAGATAATTATTGTAGTTCAGTATTTTCCATTCTGTCACACATTCATTCTTTGAATTTCTTGTTTGCTTTCTTTTTCTTACCAGTACGTAAGTACTTCTGAGCTGCACACCACAGGTGACATACAATTCCTAAAAGGGCAGAGACAGATGGAAAAAATGGAATTTCAACCTTTACAG
This sequence comes from Serilophus lunatus, assembly GCA_013399895.1. NCBI lineage: Eukaryota > Metazoa > Chordata > Aves > Passeriformes > Eurylaimidae > Serilophus > Serilophus lunatus. Next base: position 669,287 of record VXBA01006210.1, on the reverse strand, counting down.
ATGAGAATGTTTGTCCATTTAATAATGAAAAAAACTACACAACTGAAAAATATTTTCAGAAAATTGAAGTCCCCAAAACAGCTTGCGGGAGCTATGGGGCAGTGAGGAATTATTCTGCGACCAGCAACAAAACTAATGGCCCAAGAATCAAGCTGCCACTTGATAACTGCATACACGCAAAGGGTCAGTGCAAGGCTTATTTGACCTGCTTCTTTACAGTAAAAGAAATCATTGTTTAATGGTAAAAAACTGTGAACTCAAACAGAGGAAAGGGTAAAAGGGAACAAAGGTGGAAAAGGAAAGGCTAGGGAAATTAGGAAAGTTCACTGTCTCTTCTACTAGAAGGATGTCTAGACGTCCAACTAGTGGCCCTCCAGACACACAGCCCTACTTAAAGAAGCTGCAAAATGTTCCCTGTCATCACCTTGTAGAAGCAGAGCCAACCCTGGAGCCGCAGTGTTTGCTGGGGCTGCACTGTGTCCTGTGAGTCGCGGGAGCGGGCTTGCTTTCCGGCAGCTTCTGCAGATGTTTCTAGAAAGACCTGTAAGACATTAGAGCTTGGGAGAGAATCTGGCCTGAGCCTTAAGGCCAAACCCGCAGCAAATTGCTACAAATTCACCCACAGAATATGGGGCATTTCTGGTTTCACACGCCAGCACAGCCTTTGCACAAGTCCATACTGATCACACCAAGGTACTGTGAGCCCAGAAAGCTTGTAGGAGCAAGCTGAGGGTTTTGTAAGTAGAGGCATGTCTGTGGGAACTGCTGGAACGTTTTGTCCTTGTGTCCAGTTCAACTACTTTGGACTTCCTGCAAATATGTCTCTTATTAAGATGCTAGAAAAGGCCTATCCAGAACTATTTCTACTCTACCAAACCAAAGGTGAGAACGTATTTTTCTCTCCTTTATGATTTCCCATCTCTCAGTAGATTTTTCCATTACAGTCTTCCATTACAGATCTCCTTTCTCTTACTGTGGCCTTGCCAGCAGCATCCCTTACAGTTTATCATCTGGAAAGTGTGCTTCCTTCCATGAGTCTCAGCTTCGTTTTTTCCTTTGCTACAATTCACCTAAACCTTAGTTATTAATGTAAAATAAAAAAAAACATAAATTGCATTACTAACTCACAGGATGGCCTGTAAATTCTATAAAAACAACTACAAAGTTGGAAAAAAAGGTGAGTAACAAAGAAAAGAATTGAAATGAGTTACTTAAAAGGTTTGTGAAAGTGTGAAAATACTTATTTTGGTTGTCCAATATTTGTCATTCATTTAATCAATTAATTTACTTCTCACAGCCAAAACACTGCCATTAAAAAGGCTTACTAAGATGCTTTACCCTGTTCATATTGATTCATTTTCAGTGAAAATATCAATATCTTTGTATAGATCTAGACCTTAAAGTTACTTAATTATTGATTGAGAAACAGTTGCTCAGACTGAGGAGGCAGATTTCTGCTGTGTTCAACAATAATAAGAAACCAAGCTTTTGCACGAACAGTTATTGTGTAGGACCATCCTTATTCAGTGTATGCCTTGTCAGAGGGGAGCAGAAGCCTACCAAAATGACTTTTCTGTGACCTAGTGTGGTCAACACTTCCCATTTCATTCATCAACTATTGAAAACTAAATTAGAGAACTATGTACCCTTTTCAGTAATTGTTTCTTACTGTCACTCTGAAGACAGAATGTACTTTCCCAGTGAAAACTGTAATAGTAAATAAAACATTCAAATAATGTTTCTTTTCTGGCAGCTTCTGAGCATTGTTTTAAAGCATGAGGACTGCTATATGTTGAGATATAATTGATTTAAACATTTGATGGTTTGGTGACCTGTGATTTCTGCTGAAACAACTGGTGGTGTAATCTTTGTTATCCAGAATTAGAGATAAACAAGGTTGGAATTTCATCTCAGATTTGTAGCTAATTTATTTATTTGTAAGAAAAATTAGTGTTTTGAAATTCTGCAGAGAAGAGAAAAAAAAAAAGAAAAAAGTTTTCTAATGATGATTATTGTAAGTGAGGAGCACAAAGCTGGACCGTAAGATTTCCTTGAGGTAAGAGGATAAACTGCTGCTGTGAATGCAAATGAGGTAGTTCTGTGGAGCTCCTGAACAAAGGTGTAGCAGATTAACTAGATATAACCTAAGTCACCCAGTACCTCTGTAGGGCACTATCTAAATCTTAGACTCTTGCAATTCACAGCCATGGACTAAATGACAAGTTACACACACCGTGGCAGCCAAAGCTGGCTCAAGGCTCCTCAGCAAGGCAAGCAAACTTGAATGTTGTCCCCCAAGAATGAGAGCTTGGGGCAAATCCCACACCATGGGCAGGGATGCCATCCACTAGAACAGGTTGCTCAAGACCCCATCAGTTGTCAGCTGTGGAGTGACTTCAATGTGAAAAAAAAAATTAGGTGTTTTTGTTTTGCTTTCGTTTGTGTCTGGTTGTGGGGGATTTTTTTGGGGTGGTTGGGGGTGTGTGTTTGGTTTTTCTTTTAGTTTTACAAATAGTTTGTAAAAGACCATAGCTGATCGACTCAAAATGTACAAACATGCTTATTGGTAATGATGCCTCATTTACAAAATGCTGAATCTAATACTAACCAGACTTTACCGTCTGTCTGACAAGGTATCATATCCAGTAGTTTTCTAAGTGAGATGGACCTGTTTAAAAATGCTGGAAATTCTGCTAGACTTTGCTGCATCCAAGACAGACAGCAATGGAACATTGGTCTGGAAGAATGCAGGGAGTTGAACTGGAGAGCCGTTGCTTTGGTGTTGACGATGTCAAGATCAGTCTGTCTATCCTGATCATCTGAGCCAATGGGAGAACCCAGTTGCTGGTAACTGAAGGGCATTTCATGTTTTAGATCCTCAATTCTGCAAAAAATAAGCTGGATTAATAAATGGAAGGCCTTTGATCTCACATGTAGACAAGAGTTGTCCAGTGTACAACTGCATCAAATGAAGTTGTGAGCTGATGCTCCAGAAGGAAAAAACACTATCATTAGCTTGGCTTTTCCTTGGATGTTCTGCAGTTTTAGAGGTTTGACAATATTGACTTCAGAGGCATGACAATATGAATTTAGATAAGAAAAATATATTTTAATAACATTTAAAACAATTTGTCCTGCATGTATATCTACTTCAGGTAATAGCATGCCAAAAATAGAAAAATATGAGAATAGATTTATTCTGCTTTTTATATATTCTATATCTATTTATGAAAACCAGAATATTTAAAATGGAAAGTTGCAGAATTCTGAGGCTTATTGTGTCCACAGGACCTGATCTTGCATGGAATTACGCTGTTTGCTGCTCAATTGTTAGGACACTAATAAAGAATAAGTCCCACTATAATAAAGTGAAGGTATCTGTGTAAAACTGGCATGTGCTCAGAGTCATGCCAGGTTACTCTATGCTGCAAATTAGCCAAGAAGATGGTAGATCATTTTTTTTCCCATGTAAGGAATGATAATTGTACTACATTAAGAAAGATCACTTAAGACATACTCAGTGTATATCAGCCTACGTATAGTGTTTCTTCAGAACAAATCCTCCATTTCAAATGCCAGAATGAGAAACAGATTAAATTTGTGCTTTAATTTGTTTTGGTTTCATAATGTCGATTTTCTATTGATTTTAATTACATTCATTGAATTCTGTGTTGCAAATTGCTTGCTTTATATGCGTGAAGGGTGCAAAGCATTCTTTCAGAAAGATCTACTCTTCCGTGACTATTCTTCACATCCACTTTTGCCTGCACATGCCTCTTTCTGCCGTGGAGTTCATATGCAGAGTGATGTGGTGCTCTAGTTATACTTTGTTAAGCAAAAACATTACAAATCTGACCTGTGCATTGGCATCTACATGGGTTTGGAGCAAGTATCATTGACAGGGCACACATTGGAGTTTCTTTTTAATCATTCTGGGGAGTAACACTTACTTTAATGAAGACCATGTACTTTATCTTACCCTATACCATGCATCAAAGAGGAAGCCTCCATGAGCGTGTTGTGCACAGGAAGTAATTGGGTTTACAGCATTTTGAGGAAACTGCCTCAGCAAAATGTTCTTAGTTTTGACAATTTCTTCTTGCCATTGCTTGTGTCTCTGGAGAGTGCATAATTTTTCATCTTTGCATGCAAAGATGAGAAAAACCGATTGGAAACTTTAAAATGCCTGTATTCAATGAATTCTCAGTTATTCAGAGCTGGAGGTAGATTCAGAGCACAAAGACAACTTTCTACACGGGCTCACTTTTTCTGTAATACTCTAGGAGAAGCAGACCAGTGATGAATGGAAAATTTAAATTGACTCACATTTTTCAACACTGACCAATTTGACAGAGATGGCCTGTTTCTCAAAGGGCACTTATTTCTTCATCATTATCTGAAAAATCAACTCAGTGTCTCCTTCAGTGTAAATTCTGTGTACCCTGGTGACTCCCTGGCTTACCCAAAAAAAAATTTTTAAAGGAAAATCTATGCAGGGAACAATCAGTTCAAGTTACTTATTTTTACTTAGTCTTCATTTTGAAAATTAACAGAAGTTATTAACTCCCCATGTGGCTCTTCTTTCATTGTCAGCACGTTGGTGAGCTTGTGTCTTTGTTGGCTCTGCTCAACAGGTGAAGAAGCAGCAGTGTCCATATCTGGTCATTTTATCAACAGTGATCCAGAAGTGAGGAAGCCCTACACAAATCACTATACTCTACTAAAATCCTTCAGCAAGTTGAGTATGTAAAAAAAATCCCGGGTGTCTAAGCACAGATTTCACATCTGATGAAATGGCTGAGTTCCATATATCTGAAAGGCAGCCGCTGTTTGGAAGCAAGATCTTCTTAGGACCTGATTTCCAGATAACCTGTGCATCGAAAACATGAGTCTATTGAGCATCTATCATTTAACGTGACTCAGAATGATTATTTATGTCTACTTTGCACCAAATAGCATTCTAAGGCTGTTTCAATTACAAAGAAAGTTATCCATCTGTGGTTATTATTAGTTGCTATGATGAAAATGTTTCAGCTACCATGATGATTTTTGCCTCAGATATCCTTGTTATTGTTTTGGATATTTTAAAACTCACTATTAAATCTTAAAGACCAATGGAGCTGAGTAAAACAGCACAGCACTCTGACTTCAGTAGAGAGAGCCTGATTTACACCAGCTGAAAATCTGATTGTTGCTTTTGAGCTATCATAATTGCTTAAGTGAAACAGACAAAGTAATTGGTGCAAACTAATACAACTGATGGAAAAGATTCAGTGTTGGTCAATACCAACTATGCTATGGAGAACCTGATCAATGAATTAGTCTATCAATTAATTAGCCTAGGCAGAAAATGACTCCCTGTACCGTTAGTCCATGAAAAGATCAATAAAGTCAAATGTCTAGTTTAGTGTTTCTCACGTAATGATTATATTATGAGAAGAAAATGAAAACAATGTTTATACTGTTTCAATTATAGTTTTCAAGTGTTCAGTTAACAAAAAAGATACCCAGATAGTCCTGTTGAAAATACAAAAAAGCACAATTTTCAGGATTTTAATGCAGTAAAGTTACTTGCTCTCCTATCTGTTTAAACTGCATCTTCAAGGGACTGATACTCCTATAATGAAAAGACTGTGTGGTATAAGGATTCACATATGCTGAGCAACCATTTTGTCAGTTCTTCTATGTGAGAAATTGTGGCAAGAACGTCTGGCTTTCATTTTGGCAAGGGCTGGACTGAGCCACCTCTTTGGGATGACTTTGGCAGTTCACAGCTGTTGTGTCATCTTCAGAAATACACTGAGCAGAAAACTGAGAACTCAACCTTTTTCTGTTTTAATTGGCTGCAGTCTTATTATTTCTGCTAAGTGTGGCCTGGTCACTCACATTTTGAATTTTGCATATTTATAATTAGCTTTACAGCAAAAATAAGCAAATACATCTTCTGTTACAATCTGGTAAAGTTCCTAATTATAAACCCTTTAAAGTTTGGCCATTTGCCCTGTAGTATGAAAGAGAAGCAGCCATTCTTGCTTTCATGCATGCACATTTGGTGGTTATGAATTTTAAAAGTGTGCTTTGCACTACAGAAAAAAAAGTTTTAGATATCACCTGTATAAAATGCAAGAAGAGATAATCATGTGGAAACTGAATTAGCTGGCTATTAGTCAGTTGGAGGACAATGAAAGCAGACTTTGTAGAGGGGGACAAAAAAAAAAAAAAGTTCCAGTTACCTGAAAATAAGATTTTACTGAAACGAAACATTTGTTGCAGTAATCCTATGATAATCTGCATGATGAATAATAAACACACAGCAAATATCAAAATAAGGCTGTTTACAGTCAGTGAATAATTATTTCTTTGAGATGATCTTGGCTTTGGTGAACATGCAGATTACTTTATCGTTGGTCATAACCTTTTACCATTTTCAGTCTGCTTCCACACTGCAATACTATTTTTAAAAGCATAATCTTTGCACAACAATGTGTTACTTCATGTCTCATGTTCCAGTATCAATTTTTCTATTAAAAATAGATTCAGTTTTAAGGAACTAGTGATGATATGTTTGATATGACTTAGCTGGATGAAAAACTGTTGGCACTCCTCCTGTTTTGTAGGGATTCATTGAACTAGCCAGAATAAAATTTAAATATGCCTGTTTTTTCTCAGTTTCAGCATATTCTACGTAAAACTTGCACTTGGTACATGCTTTAAGGTATCAAAACTAAAATGATGTCTTACTTCAGTGTAAGGAATATGTCACTTCCAAGCTATTGCACAGGGAGTCATAGAGATACATGTCCACCCTACTTTGTGCCCTCCAGAATGCGTTGAAGCAGAGGATCCCAGGCATGTTGCCACTGTGCAAACACAATGGTTACGTTTCCTCTTTGCAGGAGGTGTTTGAGGCCTGTTCTGCAGAAAATTGGCCATAGAGAGAGTATATGTATTTAACCTATTTTTATATGGATAATTTTTTGGGACAAAGGAGGTAAACACAGACTATCACACAGAAAATCCTTACTCCCAGAAATCATGACATAATGCTAATGTCACATTACTAAAATATAACCTTGTCTCAAGGATTTACTGAGTCAGAATAAGGCAGAAAACTTCCACTTACCTGGCACACTTCCCAGATGAAAGGGCTTTTTTCAATCTGGACCCAACAGAGCATGACATGTGTTTCCTGACAGGGAATATCTGTAGGTTAAGAAAAACCCTTGATGGATTTGCGTAGCCTCAATATCCCCCAACAGTTCCTATGGAATATATTAAGGCTGTAACTTTTTTGGAGTGTGAAGGAATTGCACAACACTGTCAGCAGGACATCTTTAATGTAGATGTGGCAGATGTGCAGGTCTAGGGATCAGTCTCTTACAATGGTCCTCTGTGAGAGTAACCCATATTCATCACTGCCAAAGCCTTCATTCATGGTGTCACTAACCCTGATGTGGATTATTTGGATAAAATTTTAACTGGTATTAAACCCCCTGATGAAGGTAATACATTTTCTTAATAACCACTACATTCTAATGCAGCTACGGATAGATGAAGTAAAGAGACATCATTTATCATTTCTGCAGCTGGTGGTAGGTGACACCAGTCTTTACATGGACACTTCTGGACACACCAATTTGCATATCTAGAGATAAGAGGCTATTTATTAAAAAAAATAAATTATCAGCACTCAAGTGAGAAGGAGGTGGTTTTTTTCTGAGTGTGAATTAGAGTAAGAATCCGAACAAATATGCCTTAAAGCCGGTCAGGAGAGCAGGAAATCTGGCTGCAAACCCTGATCGCTCCCAGCACATACACACATCAATTTGGCTTTTCAGAAGAGACAGATACTCCTCATCTGTAGGTAAAGAGGTACCTTGAGAACTCATGCAGCACATTAATAGAAATCTAGTTTCCTCTATTAGTGGTCTTTTGCTTGGATGCAGGACTTCCATTGCATAAAACAGTGGCTCACTGGAACTGAGCAATCATGAAGGTGGTTTAAGAAGTAGTGTGAAGTTCACCTTTTTCAGGCTTTTGCATTTATAGTCAGCCTGCAGCAGCTACAGGGTTGGCAGCTGCAGGCTGATGTATTTGATACAAACATCACCATCAGGAAACATTGGCCCAAGTCTTTAACTACCTCAGAATGTCTCACAAGTGTCACTATGATGAGGTTGCGATGGAAGACGCAAGGACCCACACTTGGTTCACCAAACATTTCCAGTCACTCTTCGTATTAACATAGCATTCATGCCCCATTTAAGGACAAGGACAATCTTGTGCTTGGCACTGACCAGGAGACTGCCCCAACAGCTGTCTGCCAGCACATGAAGATGGTGAGGGGGCAAGGAAATATGCTCAGCTTTGATGTGACAAGAGAGAGCCCCATAGCCTGCTGTCTTAAGAATGCCAGCTCTCTAAACATTCCTCTCTCTTTTTTTCTAGTAGGCAAAGTATAGGTTTTTAAGCAGGAATTTGAAGATCAGTGGAGTAACTTTAGTGCTCTTTACAGAGAAGCTTTCTGCAACCTGAGCTACCAGCTGGTAGAAACCATGAGTGAATAATAATACCACGTATGGAGTAATTCCCTTGGTATTTATTATTTCTTTTTGTTTGCTTTGTTTGGTTTTGGAGAGGTGATGGTGTTAATTCTGTTTAAATTTAAAAAGGTTTAAAGACTACAAAAATCAACAAATACGATGCTGTGTTCTTTCCCTTTAATTAATGTACTCATTCAACATAAATGTGGGGACAAATGCCTGGTGCTATTATCAAGTAACAAAAGCTCCTGACATTATCATGACAAAACCTCAGCATAGCTAGTCTATGGAGTCATGTTAATTTTGGACTCCAGGATCTTTTTGAAAAGTGCCTCATGTCCTGTAGGGTCCCATGTGGTTTACCCCAGGTGCCACCAAACCCCATGGACTCTGCAGCCAGGTCCCCACCAGCCCTGCATGGGTTCGAGTCCACCTGGAAGCTGACAAGGAGGCAGAGCCAGCTGCTGTGTGAGTAGTGCCCTGCTCTTCCTGGCTGTGCCATGTCTAGCCCAGCAGGAGCAGGGGGTGAATGATGCCTTCCAGATTCAACTGGGAAGAGAGGAGGACTAGTGCACACCAGCTGATAAGGCTGGCACAGCTTTTCTTACTAGTGTTGAGTAAATCCCCAAAGGCTTTGGATGCCACTAAGCAACTAAAAGTTCTAGTGCTTATCGGAGTCATCCCAATGACCCATGTCTGTTCATTCAGCAAAATGAGGGCTAAGAAATGTCATGTGCACAGGATACCTCTACAGAGCCCCATAATTCTGCTTCCAGTCTCCTGGGGCAGCAGCAAGAACTGAGGTGAGTAAAAATGGGAAATAGTATTCCCAGGGGGAGAAATTTCTCTGTAATCATGGGAGCTTTGCATGGTGTCGTTCCTGACTTTGAAACTGCAAAACATTTTCCTTATATTTGACTTGGCTTTGGTTTGTATGTTTTACTGAAACATTTCCCCCACTGTAGTTCTTGCAAGACTAACAAGCTCTGAAGCTTGTCCAGTATGCTTCAGCAAACCAAGCAGTCACACTCACTGCACTGGACCATGACCATATGTACATACAGGGCTGTCTTTTTATTTAACATTGCCATGTTCAGGCAGTGTCACAATGTCTTTGATACAAATGATTTCATTGACTTAATAGTTGATTGTGTACCACTGAAGTTTGCAATAGCCTCAAAGGTCATGTTTAATGACACCGTTTTGCAAAGCCCCGCTAGTGCCTTCAACATGCACAGCTCTCCATGTGCTTTCAGCTGTACCATAATCCTCTTCGTGCCCTAGATAGCCCATTGCCTACTAAATAGGAGAAGTTTTATGAGGGAGTGTCCACACAATCCCACTGGAGATAGGGACCTTTCAGGAAGGACAGTGGGTATCTTTGCTTTGCTTTGTTCCACTGGAGTTAGTAGAGTTTTTTCATATGGTATTTCACCTTTTTTTTTCTGCTCCTACTGCCCAGATAACTCAAGCAAGATCTAACAGCTGACACAGAAGCAATCCTCATGATCTATCTAAATAAAGACGTGAGCCCACTTTGTCCGGGGACCTAAATATTCCAAATCTTATGTCTAATCTATTAAATCAACTTTTTGGGTGGCCTATTCCTGTAGGGAAAAACAGGTGATTTAATAGCTGATTTTTCATCTATCTCCTGTATTGAACTCTGTCTAGAACTTGACATTACTCATTGAGGAGACCTGAAAAGAAAATATCTGTAAGGGGGAGACATTTGCTTATAACTGGGATTAAAATAATCTGATTAAAACTGTGTCTCATGCAAAAGAGTCTTGAAGAGTCAATTAGACATGCACAAACTAACGAACTGCAAAAAAAGGCTTTCCCTCCATTAAATGCCTCTCTGTAATCATCAATATTCTTAAAAAGTGTAATGATTTCTTATCAGTGCTTGAATGAACCGTAAAACTACCTTTTGAAATATTGATATTTCCACAATTTTGAACACAAGAATGTTTCCCCTTCTATATAGAAGCTGACGGACCATTGACTTGCAGTATATTTTATTCCTGCTGGAGAACATACTGTATAATGCAAATGAGTACTCAGTAGTCTGTGTTTTTTCCCCTAACAGGTGTATGAGACTCCTTTGTTTCACATGCTCTAGCTTTTGATTTAAAGCTTAATCAAGGCATGCTCTGCATGGGGTGTTTTGTATGAATAAGGGAGATAGTTGTCTTCACCTTTGAAACCAAAAGCAGAAACATTTCACAAATGGTTTATGCTCACACTTGTGATGATGCTTTATCAACATCAGATCTAAAGGATAGTCTTCATCTGGGCAAATCATGGTGGCTTGGTTAGTGTCGATGAGCAGGGATTTACAGAGTTGAATGTCTGGCCCCTGCAACACTCAGTATCACAAAGCCATAGATGAAAACTGTGACATGTATGTTATACTGAACTTCCTTATTCTTCAGTGGGCTGTAAGTACAGTTGCTTTCAGAAAATGAAGTACCATCATCTCTGAAACTGCAGAATATTAGACTGACTCCCCCAACAACCCATATCAATCAGAAAGAGATACAGGGGTGCAGAAACTTATTATTTATCAGACAGATCAATATCTATGAAACACAATATTTCAATTTTTGCTTTTCAAAGTACTCATGCAAGTGGTTTATTTAATGCTGCATTATATTCTAGATGACAAGACAATTTAAGCATGTAAAATATCAAAAAAAAGCATTAAGTGATTTGAGATTTCTAGAGAGATTTTAAAGACTCCAGGTCCTGCATACAGTAGATTTCTCTGTCCAGTCCGCTCTGCTAATGACATTAAGTTGGCTCCTTCGTGAAGGCATAAGCAACATCTCCATTGACTGAAAGTCACTAATGATGGAAGCAAAGGAAATTATATGCTGGGTGAAGAGCCATCCATCCTGTGAGCACCTGTGCCTTAGGAGTTCCTGCTTCTATGCTGCATGCGCCTGCCCTGTGCCATAGTCTGTGGGCTCCTGGAAAGTGCCACTGTAGCTGTCTGTGGAGCCATCTTGCAACATGACTAACCAAAATTATTGGATTTAAAGTTACCTTTTCATTTTTGTTCTGGCACAGAGAACGCTGCACTTTACTCCATGGTAAGTCTCTCAAGGCTACGGTACAGTTTCTGTCTTGCCACCTTTGCTGAACTTGCTTTAATATTAAAATTATATTTGTGGGAGAAAAAGCTGATTCAGAAATGTGTGTTTCTTATCCAAGTCTGGACTGAGGAAATCTGCTAGTTGCCTAGAATACTCATATAATTGTAGACAGGCCTTTATCTCTAGTCTTATAACTACATGACAGGAAAATGCAAATCCTTCACTATGCTACGATTTAACAGCAGGACTCACTGAAGTCTTACAATATTTATTAGGTCTTTTATTTATTGTCAGTTGCCTCCTTTTAAATATGGCATGGACACATACCGACACCTACATTGTATTTTACTTATATCAGTAGGTGTGGATCATTTTCCAAAACTAGTAAAAATGGTTTAAAAGGTGTCTGTCATCTACAAAGCCTTTTGTTATCCAGTGTCAGCCACTGGAAATTATGTACAAACTAAAGCCAATGGAACAAAAGTTAATTATCTAGTACGGCGATTGTTATTATGTAGAGGAGCCAGTCCCTATTGATTAATGAGTCAGTGCTATGTTTGCTCACAGGAATATTAATATCATGTGCACAAGAGAAGTCATTAAAATGAGCAAGGAAGACCTTGACTTTAAACTTAAAGTGCATATTGCTCTAGTTATCTGAATCATTTTGTCAGGTATAGCATCATAGTTATAAATTATTGAAACAAGTAGTTATTGTAAAGATAGTTCACACAGCCTGTTTTAAATTAAACAAGTCGATACGCTTTTCCCATTATGTTCTTCACGGATACAATTAGGAGACTTTAGGTGGACACAAAAAGAGTTAGGAGGTAGGATAAGACTCTTGTGTGTGAGCCTTTGCCTCACCTAACCCCTCACAGCATGAGAAAACTGAATAATACTGTGTTCATGCTGAGCTGATGGAAAGTATGGGTTTAGTGGACAAATGTGGGGTGGGTCTCTCATAAAGTGACTGTAGAGCATTTCAGATGGCTTGATGATAATTAGCAAGTAGATATTAAGGCATATTTCAGAATCCAGATCCAACACATTCCTTCTTCTAATATTCCCAAAGCCACCAAATTATGCACTGAAAAACCTACAATTACTATTTGATGAAAATGCATGTTATAACATTTAGAATATAATATTATTCTACTGGAAATAGAATTGCAGCTGCTTTCGCATCATCCTAAAACCTCAAACTTAAAAAGTCAACATGTATCTACAAAGTTACGGTCCAGGATTCATTTACACTAATGCTGTATTACATCACTCTGAGAGAGTAGAGGAACATTTAGGTGGGAGTAGATTTTATGGTATCTAGTGTACATGCTATTAAAAGAGCAAGTCAAAAGAAGTCCTACTATAAATGAGAATTGGTATAATGTAACCTAAGAAGAGAAGATATCACAAGGGAATATAATTTAATTATATTAACATATAAGTAGAACTAGGAAAAAAGTTAAAACTTTAAATTATTGAAAATATTAAGCAGTATTTTGGGCATTTTTGTAGGTATATTGTAGGTAATGCTTGTTGCTGTAAAGATGCAGACATAAGTTTGAGTCTACGCATTATGTCTCCTTGACAATAATAAATTACTCCCGTACATCCTGATGAGTGTATGTCTTGGAGTCTTGCCAGAGAGTATTGATCCATCCAGAATTAAACCCCATTCTTGTTAAAATGGATCCGTGGGACCAAACCTGTATCATCTTTCCTGTGAGTCTCTACCAAGCTGAATGAACAGTAAACATCTCTCTTTCATCAACATAATTCATTTCCAGGACCAACTGTTCCCTTATTTGGCTTGTTGTGATGGCAGAAAAAGAGACAAATCTCCAGAAGTGGCTGATCAATAAGAAACCGTCTAGCAGAGAAACAGCTAGTGTTCTAGAAAACCTAATCTGCTAGGGAAGATTGAGTGAGTGGTGCAGTGAGTGGTGCAATTTAACCTAGAGAGAGAGACTGAGGGGGTGTAATAGATTTCAACAAATACGCACAAAATTACAGCAAGGAAGGAGGGGATTGTTATACTGTGTATTCAATTCATATAAATAATCGATTCTCAAGGGTAGGTAGATCAAAGTGTAATCCGTTTAAACTGTAGCAAGGAATATATCAATTAAGAATGATTGGAGGTAGACTGCATGGTGAAGTCAAGGCAATTCATCTTCTTTTTCCTTTTGTGTTCCATTGTTTTGAAGGTTTTTTCTCATGCTGCTTCTGCAACAGAGGATGTGAACGGGTTGTAGGAGGAATGTGGGCTGTCTAGACAGTTTCAAGGTGGAGGGAATTTGGCCTCTTCATCCCACTTCCCTCCGTTCCAGCAACCTCTTCAGTAGGGCCTGAGGCAATGTATAATGTTGCTGTTGCTGTGCCATGAGTCTGGATGTGGCTGACCTAGACAGCCTTGCAAGATGCAAGAATTCAGCAGGGGGGACACACAGGAGAGACCAGGAATGACTTTTTTAAACTGGAACTTCAGCCAAGTGTCCATAGAATTTTGGGTAAGGCAGCAAAGCTGCTTCTGGTCAAGAGGATACATCTCAGTGTGAAAGAATTCCCACCTGCAAATACTGAGAAGATGAGAACATTTTTAAGTAGAAATTACAGAAATCTTCTCTAATGGAGCCTAAGTCCAGAGTACTTGTTTTCTTCTGCCCAGGATCGTGCCAACATGCAGAGCTAGTGTGACCAGCTGTGTGTACACAGCAGCCAGGGCATGTGTTCCTCCTGGGCTCATCCTGGGCTCCAGGACGTGCATCAGTATGGACTGGGCTGGCACTGAGTTCACTAAATGAAACAGTTGTCTCAAGAGACAAATTCTGCTCTCAGTTAGTCCAGCCCACCTTATTGATGTCAATTTGTCCTAGCATTTCCATGGCTGTTGATAAGGTACTATCCAAAGAATTGCAAATCAAATGTTTCAATGCCAGTCACAGTCCCATAAAAAATGATAGCTTCTCAGAGGACATCTTTAATGTTCTTTAGCTATATTAGAAATATGATTTTGGTAATCTGATGAATAAATATTTTGGGTTGAATTAAGTCTGAGTTTAGCTTTTTTATTCATGAGTGGATTTTTGTTCCTACTCTGATAACTTGCAAGGCATAAAAGAAATCAAAACAGACCTAATGGCTTCAATTAAACACAATGTATTTTTGTCTTTTTAACAAAAAAATTCATTACATTTGCACTGAAATGTTTTAAGCTTAATAGATTACTTCTGAACCCCAAGGAAATCAAGCTTCCTGTGCCTGCCTGTCATTTACTGGAATGGTTACTTATCTGTCAATATTTCTTCTTTTTTTTCAAGTCCCAGGCCTACTTGATCTTGTCCATTTGGCACTGCTGGAGGAATAACAAGTTTCTTCCCATCATGCATCTTTCTGGGATACATCATGACAGAGAAATCTCAAAGCCCAGGTCAATTATAACAGAAGATGTGTAGCACCTCTGCCCCCACAGTGTCTTCTGGGGATCCACTTGGCAAAATGATATAAAACTATTTCTGAAGATTTCCCATGATCTGGCACTACTTAGAGCTAAGTAACTGGCAAAATGTAAGGAAATATGCATATGCACCCCAGCTCACCTTCCCCTGTTTGCCAAGGAGTCAACTTACATTATGTGTGGGGAGGAACCTGAGTCTGAGAGATACCTTACTGTACAGTAATTACTTTTTAATTAGAATTCATTGAATAAGAGATAGATATCTTCCATACTTTCTCCCACTGATGATTTTAATATTTCCCTGTCAGGTACTATGAGGCAGTGATATGAGGCAGGTATTGTTACTGACAGTGAATTACACGAAGTAATCCTGTAGCTGGTAGTGACTTACATAAAGTAACCAACTTAACTATTTGTCTTAGATAAAATATGATCCCCGTCCTCACTTCTTTCCATGGAGTCTGTCACCAGCATATTGATGTAGTGTTTGTTTACTCTCATTCCTGTAGGAGGAAATATCATAGTTCATGTATCAAATTACTGTAACTGACTGGAGCATTTTTATTTCAAATAGTGCATAGTGATATATTTTCAGAGTGTCATTAATGTATTTTCAGGACTTTTAATTTTTGCAGGTATATAATCTGAATATCATTTATCTGAGTGTGGAGCTGTAAAATCTATGGTAGTATCTGTTCTCATTATAAAAATCAGCACTTAAGAATGGACTAGAGTAACTAAATCTGAAACTGACTGGATATTTGCGGTATTTTGATAGAAATAAGAAAGAATTTCAGGGTTTTTTTCTTTTTGCTGCAGGGCCTCTAAACACAATCTGACATGTGATGTATTTTTGAAGTCAAAGTTAATAATTCTCTTTACATAAAAAATAAATACCCCCTATTGAATACATGTGCTAAAATTAGAATTGCATATTTCTAAGTAATATACCTAAGGAAAGTGATTTATTCTAATGCAATAATGGCATAGATTTACAAAGCTTGAGTGATACAGTGTTTCTCGTTATGGTTGTAAAATATTTGTTGCCACTGTGGGATTTTCTAGATCATTATTTTAAAAAAGGAAAAACCTACTTTGACAGATGAACTGGGGCCATTCTGAGCAAATCACAGATACTTCATATAACAAGGCCTCCAAAGAGGGGAGCACAGACTTATTACTATGGCAACCCAGATCAAAACACTATTTTAGTGGAGAATTTCCAGTTTTACAATGCAATGATGATTGTTTATAGTACTATTGAAACCAGATTCAGCAAAGGTTCAAGAAATGAGCTGACAAGAGGAAAATCATTATAGATAAACTGGGGATACATGAATGACATATTGTGGAATCTGCTATTATTTGATCAAATGATGAAATTGTTACACAAACACAGATAAATAACAGTAGATTATACAATCTGATGGATCCTATTTTGTTGGTTGTGTTATATTGTACAATTATTGGTTCAAAGCTGCAAAACACAAAAACAGATTTAATAATAGAAATTACCTAACTTTGAAAAGAACCTGTCTATTAATTCTCCCTAATACTTTGTAAGATTTAAATTTTAAAATTGCTTTCATTTAGTAACACCTACATAATAACAGACATCACCTACACCTGGTGTTTAGACAGCATTTCTGGTAGGATGGTTTTTCTGAAAGTGCATCAGATAGCACATGAGCTGAATAATACATGCTTAATCCTATATCAGCTAATCAGTGCTTAAAAGCTGTTAGTCCTACAGCCATGAACCTCTTCAAGCCTCTCTCATATCTGCAGTGGCAAGACAAGGGGATTTTTTTTGTGGCAATAGCCTAGGAGCAGCTCTGGGCACCCTCCAGCTGGTTTCTGCCTTGTATCTGCTGGCTCAGAGAAGTGAGTTGGTTATTAACCTCCTTCCTTGCTGTAATGGTCCTACTGGTTTCAATATAGGAGCCACAGGAGTCTGGGCTGATCTATTTTCTTCTTAGGATTATTTCTCAACACAAGAGCCATAGATGAGGTTACTTTTTCTGGCTTCCTTCCAAGTCCTTCACCTCAAGATCTTGTGCAAATCATGACCATTCCCCTCATCAACCTTCAATCTTCAACCCCACTTCTCAGCTTTGTCACATTAATGCTCAAAATCCTGAGTTCACCTGTCCATAGAACTGGGGCAATGTGGCTAAAGCCTCTGCTCCCACAACCTGAACAGAGAAATCTCCTAGTGACTCCTCTGGGGGCTATAGAAGCAACTCCTGTGCAGAGAAGTTCCCAGTCTGAGAAACAAATCTGGAAAGAAGAAAGGCGAATGAAGACTAATCCCAGCAATTTTCCTATACTTGTAAATAGCCTGATCATGTCTGAGCATGCCTCTGGCACAGGTTTTCCCTCTGCAGGTTGAAGCTTGCTTCTTGCTGTGATGTTTCTGTCAGTGGGACTGGCTGATGGGACAGTTCTCAGTGCATCGGAGCCCCAGGACCTCCTGAAACAGTCTTACCTCTCCATCCCCAAAATTGTTTTCTTTATGGGATCTTCAAGGTGAAAGTGTCTGTGAGCTGACAGCAATTTTATTCCCTTAAAGAAATAAGAGATTTACTTGCAGAAACCTTTAATCGTTGGATTGAAAGTACAAAGTGGATGAAATGTTTTCAGAAGGGTGATTTACTATGTAGTTTGTATGTTATTGTGAGTGGAGGGACTTTAGCTCTTCGTGAAAGTTTGAAGCAAAATTTTGCCTTACATTTGGTATTTCAGATGATGCAGGGAAAGCATTTTCTGGTGTAGTCATACTTGGACCAGAATACAAAACACATCCTTTAGTAAACTGTGAAGCTTTAACTTGTTCAAATGACACTTACCCAGCAAATCATTTTGATCTTGGAAGCATTAGAGGGGTCACATTTTTATACAACTGATCTGCTGCTGAACAATGCCTTTTTTTAGGCATTAAGAATGCCCAGCCTTTTTTCATCCCTGAATTACATTTTCCTGAGTTTATGACCATTTCAAGAAAATTAAGCCACTCCATTAACATTTGAGACCAGAGCACCCTTCAAAAATCCAATCCAGTAGAGCAGTTGATGGTATTTATTGCTCTCCCCTAGTGCACTTGTATTTTCTCTGCCATGCAATGACTATTGAGACATCATCATACAAGTAAAGGAGTGTACTCCTTGTCTCAACTCCTAAGAGATGCCACTGGCACGTACTTAATCATGCAGCAATTATAATCTAAGACTTCCCAGAATATAGATTGAGTCCCCACGTAAGTATAAGGAAGCGGGTATTTTCCACTGTTCATATACTCTTGCCTTTTCCATCTAACTTCACAAACATCTGTCTTCACCCAAGAAACAGCAACAAGGATGTCAACAGCTGTTCTATTCAGGCAAGTACAGTGCTGATGTTAAAGTTTTCCAAGATCACTGATGTCCTACATTATTAATCAAGGGCTTCAGAAATAATTCTGCTGACAGACTACTTATGAAGTATGTCTCCTGTCTTCAAAGTATGGTCAGTTCCCTGTCATATATGTGGATGAAGGCTGCGGGGCTGAGATTCAACTGGTAACAACTGTGTTAGTCACTTGGAGGTAGAAAGAAGCATCTGCCAGAAATAGCCAAGGTACCCATAGGTCCCTCATCACCCCTTGCTTTTTTTGGCAGTTACCTTTATTCTGGAATGTCTCTACTTAGTGTGAATCTCCAGGAGTTCTTGTAACAATAATGGCAAAGACCACTTTTTGCCTTTATTCATACTTGCTCACCAGTACTTACTTCTGTTTGTCCAGCTTAGCTGGTTGCCCTGCATGGTGGATGCCCTGTCTGGCAAATGGTAGGCAGCATCTGAAGACCGTAACCACTTGTTTCCTCAGTATTTCTGATAATGTTTCCTGCACCTCTGCTCTACAGAGGATGCCAGAGAAAGAGTTTCTGTCTTCCTAAGAGAATTCTTGATGGCTGAGATAACTAAGACAGTAAAGACCCCAGTTTTCTCATTCAATAAAAAGATGTATACCAGCACAGATTCATTTTATACTTTAGGCCTGTTCAGTCTGACTGTTATGTTCTCTTGGTCTTCAAGATCTCAATCAGACCATTATCTGAGGCCTCTGGTGGGTGTGGCATGGTGAAAATTATTTGAGACTCAATTTTTCCAAATCAGTCTAGAAAATATTGAGTTCATCATTTTGATATTAAATAGAAACAATCTTCAAGGGGAAACCCTGCCCCCCCTGCACTGCATGCAACACACCAGTTATGACCGTTGCATGAAATCCCTTTTATGCTGGGCAAAGCAGCAATATGAATATTTTGAATATGAAAGTAAGTCTAGGAAAGAGAAACAGAACAACCCCCCGGCTCAGAAATTTATCTGTTCTCCTGTTGGTCATTTTCTTCAGCTCAAACTCTCAACAACTTTTATCAGCTGGAATGTCTTTAGTGTTGTATCACCCGCCCAGAGAGCAAGTAACAACTTGATTTAACAGCAACTTCCTGATACAAAATATCTCATAAATTTGAAATGCAAAATGGCTCTTACATTTCAGAGAGCTGCCAAGAGAAGATGTCTTTGTGAGGCACAACAATGGCTCTGGGAAAGACTGTCTCCAAGGAAGAACAGCACAGAGCCAGGCTTATGTGGGTTGCTGCTCTCCATCACTAACATACATGTTAAGAAATAATTGCATAACCTGATCGTCTCCATGCTTAGAAGTCAGCACAGCTTTATTCCTAACCAGCTCCCCTGCTACAGGATAAATCCTCTTTGTCTGTCTCATCTATCAGTTTTGTGTAAGTGCTCCATCCAGTTCTCTGTACTGTTTTTATCAACAGGCACTGCCGGGTTAAAAAGTGGATGACTTACCTCCCCAAGTGATCTGAAGAATTCAGTGCCACAGAAACATGCTTAATGCTGGATAACCATCCACCTTTCCCAAGTGAATTTTTAATGGCTAGGGCTGCCTTCCATAATGTGCTGAGCAGAAGGAGCTATGATTAAGCCCCACACTCCGTGATTTCCATCCAAAATTTTCTGCTCAGTGGTAACAAAATCTTATGTAGTTTTCACTAAACTCTCCTCCAATTTCCCACTGGCTTTTAGAATGTGCAGATAATTCAGAATAAAGCCCCTTGTCACAGTAATATGTATTCTAGCGTAGCACGGAGGAGCTGTTTCACCATGTAAAAGCCATATTGCCAAGCTGTATTATGCTTTACCTGTCACCATGCCAGGAAACATTTAACAAGGAAGGAAAACAAGGAGAGTGCATGTGTTGCCAGCTATTCAGTATAGGCCATTTACTGTTAAACTGTGGAAAGGTGCTGGAGTTTAAATGCACCCTGGTTTTCTTCTGATACTGGTAGCAAAAAGCTGAAACGTTTTGCACTGTTGACCCCCTGTTCTGTACTCCTAATTTGGACCTGGAGTATCTCACTAGGTCTTTATGGTTCACTGGTCTTTTCTGAGCCTCAAGGGGTTTTGTTTGTTTGTTTGTTTTCAAAAGGTTTATTCTCCAGAAAGTGAGGGATTGGCTGAGTGACCAGTTTTTGTGTCTGTGTGAAAAGATGGCCCAGACTGCTTGAGTCCACCAATTGCCTGGGTATGCATAGACCAGGCTCAATCTCTGCAAAAAACTAGGACAACTTCTTAGGTACAAGTGTACCATTGCCATTGTAATGCCTTCATCATCCTGACAGTCCAAAGCCCTGAGGTTCCTACTGGTACTCCCTATGCAAGGAGCCTGCAAGTGGTACCTTTGAACAGCACTAACACCAAGAGAAAGCTGGAAAATAAGGGGTAGCATAACTCTTCCCTTTTGGGGGATGTCCAATAGTGTCGCCTTTCAGTTCTGCTTCCTGCTGCAGGCTCCGTCTGCCATTCATGTGAAGCACTAGTGCAGTGACTGCCATGGAGCAGAGACTGTAGAATATGTCCTCCCTTTAGGTAAGTGGGAAAAACAGCAGCTGTAGTGTATGTGGTCCTGGCATCTGGTAAATCCAATTTTGTCTTACTCTTTAGAAAATGGAGTAACTTTGCTGGAAAGAATCAGGTGTGCCTTTTATGCAGCTCTGCTCTGGACAGCCCGTGGTCTGCAGGACAGCAGAGGTCTGCCTTCAAGTTACTGCAGGAAGAAGAGGGGACAGACTCACAAGTCCAGCATTCAGCAAGAAGATCACTTAATAAGTCTTAGTAAGTAGCTGTGTAGTTAAGCTGTGGTGTTGTGGGTATTTGTAGTTTGTGTGACTCAATGTTTTTATTGTTTTAATTGTTTGGTTTGTATATGGTTGCTTTAGGCTGTTTTTGGAGCACACTGGCAGATAGTTACAGTGTGCTTTCAGAGTAAATATTCAGATCATGGATGCAGAGTACTGAAAGAGTAGCTCGTAGAGAGGGTTTCTGCCAAGCTTTGTCCTCCTGAAGCATGGAGTTGTGTGCTTCACTTAAAAATGTCCTGGAGACTGGTTTAAATACTGCACTGAAACCCAGAGAGACTAATGACTGTTGCAAAAACAAGGTTGGGGAGTGTTTTGCAACAACCTTGTTATAACGTGATCTACTATGATCAGGTATGTTATTCTGTCACTTGAGCACATGTCACTGTAATACACTTTGAATCTAGGGCACAAGAGAATTGAGGTGCCCTCCATTTACAATTGTTTCCGTGTAGGAACCTTGAGCTACAGGGAGGAGAACCTGAGCTAGGCAAGGTATTATACTCTGAGCAAGACCCCGTGAGGACCTTGTAGCGTTTAAAATGTGGCTGAACATTACAAAGTGTGGCTACACAGCAACTCTGGGCCTCTATACAAAGGCTTTGCTGGGGACTGAGAGAGAATAAGGCTGCTCTGACCCACAGGAACTGTGAGGCAAGATGATGAGGTTGGTGTTGATGGCTGTACCTAGGCTTCTCCTTGCCCTGCTGCCCCTGTAAGGATACCTCAAGCCACAACTTGACTGATCCTCCCATTCTCTTTAAGTGTTTTGAAAAGACTATTTCAAAATGGAAACAAAAAGTCCAATTAAATGCAATCAGCAGTTCCATCTCTCCTTCCTCCCCCGAGTGGTGCTGCCTCACTGACCCTCTTGGCTGGGCTCTAAGTCTCCCCACTTGGTGCTCCAGTGCTAATTGGTACAATTAGCCTCTCCCTCCCTGGGCTAATTGCTAAAGACTGCCTTACTATTCTCATGGGGACCAGAAGAAACTTGTCTGCAACCACAGAGACATCAAGGGGGGAAGTGGGGAGCTGGAATGGACTGGTTTGTTGTTCTCCATTCTCACGTTCACTCACACAAAGCACATAACTCTTTTTCTGAAAAACTTGTAACATTTCTCTGGTTCTTCACCAATAAAGTAAGAGGCTCTGCAGCACCAGGGAGTCATAGAGTCTGTGGGATCCTTCATGACATTCGAGCACTTGGGCTGGTAATATACACAAGGTAAAACACCTTAGCTGTCAGCCCAAGGTCTTTGTGAGACACATTTTATGCAAACACCTGTCTGGAGAATATTGCTGGAAGTTGCTCAGAGGCTTGTAGTAGTAGAAAAGTTAATATCCAGATTGTTTAAAAGGAGGTGGGAACAAAAGCCCTATTGGATCTTCAAAAGAATAGTGTGATCTCTATACAAAAAAATACATGCTCTTGAAAATGCTCCATGTTTATTATTAATACAAGTATTTGTTTGGGACTATATTTGAAATGGCTTCAGATGATAGGTTGTCCTCTCTTGTCCTCAGCAGATAGGGAGCCTCGATGAGAAGAATCTGATTAAAAATAGAGAATAGATTTGTAAAAGAAAATATTGAAACTGGGACCTGACATTTAATAATACCTTCACTTTTCTAAAAATATGTTAGTTAGTTCTGTAAGTTACACTATGGCTTGTAAATGACCTTTTCATCACTGGCCACTAATGTAAGTGGAATGAGATAGTTGACCAAAGCTGACCACCAGACCTGCAAGGACACATACACTCAGCAGAGGGCTAGAGGCTGTCAGCTGAACTCTTGGGATGCAGGTGAGATCTGCACACTGGTGCTGAAGTAGCTGTAGTGGTTTCTCACTCTCTGCTTCACTTGCATAGAGGTTGTTGTTGGGACCATACAAGGTAAAGTGAGCTGCCTCCAGACAGGGCTCATTGCACGTGTGCGTTCGAGGTGACAATATCCAAGCAGACTTGCCAAGAGCAGAGTTCAATTATTTTCTTTCCAGTGTAAGTAACATTTAGTCAGTGAAGTGTCACAGTCCAGATTTAAAGACAGCTCTACAGCCACATTTGGGGGAACGAGAGAAGTAGATAAAAATCATCTTCCTATGGATAAATCATATGTAAGCTGTCCTAGCTAAAATCAGTAGGCAAGGATTGAGAGTTGTGCTTGAGGATATGACTTTCCAAATACATGGATCTAGACAAGGGCTGGGGAGTTTTCCCCCGTGTGTGTGTAGCTCTTGCCATGTTGTTGAGTGAATCCAGCTGAGCAGAAGACCAGAGTCAGCTCAGTGAAAGATCAAGCTAAACGCAGGCAGCATCAGAGATGGTGTCACGTATTCATGGAAATGATTTTGTGTTGATTTGACCTACAGTAAAACTCCCTGCCTATCCAGGGAAAGGGAGGAGTAGAGAGGAAGACCCTTACAGTTTGAACTGGAGATCAGACCCCTGTAGATGATACCATGTGAAAAGGTATTCTGTGTAGATACTCAATGTATCACTTGCCAGGCAAATGAAGAAATGTTAAGAGCATAAATGGGGGTTTGTTGGCTTAAATCATCAAAAAGTATTGCTGAATGTATTCTCTTTGTGTTCAGGTAAGAGAGGCTAAGGGAATAAGATAGAAAAGAGATCGCTGTGCAGTTGATTTTATGGACTGACCCCGAAAGAAAAAATATCTGTGGACGAGGTATTTGCTGTAGCTGAGGCCACATATGTGAATGGGCAGAAGCTAAGTTTCTTTCAAGCCTGATTACACGGCTAGCGTTTTCCAAGAGTTACTGCATTTTCCTAATGAAATGACTTGTATGAAATGAGGTGGTGTTTATTTCAAGCTATATAATGTTTTGCATTGTCCCAGCTTCTTCAACCTTCTTCAAGTTTGGCCTCAATTTTTCAAGCTGTGTTCATCTCGTAAAGCTGTTCATATATCCAGGCACGGGGGTGTACATCAAGATACAGTTTGTGGATAGACGCTGACACTTAGGAAAAAAACCTCAGACCAGGAAAACATCTGCCGTGAACAAAGGTTTAAGGAACTATTCTTATCTCAGGAAGATGGATGGATGGTGCAGGGCACTTCACTGGCTTTGCTGTGAACTTTACACTGTGCTGCTTACGTGGGGAAGGCTATGCAGTGAGGGGGGCAGAGGTTGGCACAAACAACCTGAAGCAAGAGGGACGTAGGTTGGGCCACTGAAGCACTCAGTGCCCTTGAGTAAGTGGCTTGACTTGCTCATTCCTTAGGGTGACCTTGGACAAGTCTCTTAAATTCTTTTTCCTCAGTCAACCCAGCTGCCGAATTTGTTTGGGGGTGAAGAAACACCAAAATGACATTGAAAAGCAAGCTGTGCCCCTGCATTGCCCTTTCCAGGGTAAACAAATCATACCCCAATATCCCCCCCAGCCCACCATCAGGGGTTTTCAGTGTGTCCTTTGTGGAGCCCTGTGGAAAAGCCTGGATGCAACATAAACTACACAAATGATACACTTGCATATTCAAATATAGCACAATGTTTGTTCATCTCTCAAAACGTGTGTACAGTACTGATCACTGTATTATCTGTATGCTTTCTACTAATTAGCAATGCAAATATAGAAAGATTCTTCTTTCTTCCTTTTTCATAAGCAGCAAAAAAACCATTGCTTTTCCTCCTCTGTTACCTTTTTCTTGATAAAAAAAGCACTAGATATAATAAACCAGTGTATTCAACATCTAGTGGAAAGATAATATTGTTAAGTGTGAAAGATGGTTTTCCTGAAAAAGGACAGTTTTATTCACTGGCTAACAGAAAGCATTACTTTTACAGTTCAGGGTAGAAACTGCTATAATTCTGGTCATATTGTTTCTTCTGGCAGGAAATAAACTCTCTCTCTTTTTTTATACCTAGAGGTGAGTTTTTACTCTTTCTCTTTGAATTATACTGGTGGTCATCAGAGTGGTGGTGGAAAAAGAGCGTGATGTTGCTGGAGTACTTCAGATGTAGTTGCTCAAAGCACTGCCACTATAATTCAAAGTGAAGAGAGTAAAACTTACAGCAGGCGCTCCAAAATGGAGGACACCAAGGTCTTTGTTTACTGTCCTCGTCCTCCTTCCCTTTGGGCAAGAGCCAGCATCTGACATCTGCATTGCTAGGTACATGGAGTTCCCCAGCCAATTACACACCACTGCAACACGCGAGCTGGCTGCATATACAGGGCAAGCACAGGGAATGGGGAGGAGAGGACCAAGCAAGAAGAGGTGCCCCTGCTTCCTGCCTATGATAGCTCTCATCAAAACCAGTGAGCTGATTTAGGAAATAAAGATTTGGAGGCACCGGTTCTAGACAAAGAGTTGCATACCCGTAAGCAGGAGTGCTCCACTGCTAAAACGTAGTTGGGGTGAAAAGAAAAAGTGAATATGTTCCCATGGTTTTTTTCACCCCTAGCCTCAGGTTTTGCACCTTCTGCAAAACATTTAAGCAGAATTGTCTTTTTCTAAACCTTACCATAAGTCACACAATTGTACTTTGTCTATATTCTTAGCAGGATGTGTATTTATATGTAATGGACCTGCGATAAAAATCAGGCATATCAGAATCCAAAGTTTTCAACACATTTGAGCATTTGTGATGCTGTCATTTGCAGCTCCTCTTTGTGTTTCTTTCAAGATGGGATTCTGAGAAGAGTCATATGATTTATTGTGACCATTTCCAAATACATCATTAGTCCACAAAATTACTCAATCCTTTTTCTTTATCCTTGGATAAAGCATGGATGTTTTTCCCATGGATCTGATTGTATGCACTTGGCACAGATATATCTCAACACATAAAAACAGTGACCTGGACATGCACAGAGCTCTTTTGAATAGCTGAGCACACCTTCTACTAATTTTCTTGAATTGAAACCAGATCCCATCACTGGTCTAAGCCGTGTTGTGGGACACCTGAGTGGAGACAGGAAAATTGTTCCCCTGCTTTGTGCCTCACGTGGCTCTTGTCTGAGCTGTGAACAACATCAGTTTTGTCCTCAGCGACTTAAAAGAACTACCTCTCTGGACACATATTAATATAATGGCCCTTAGCAGCGTACCACTGACAGTGTGTGTGCATATGCAGAACTTTCCTCCAGTCAGACATCCCTCTTGTTTGTTTTTTTTAAAGACACTTTTTAAAGTGGAAAAATGTAAACTTTTCTTTAAGGATTACCTGAATCTCTCTGTAATTTATGGCAGTGCCTTGACACTAGAAGAAATTGCATCACATCCCCATGAAAAAAACAATCTAGTGAAAAGAGTGAGATTAGACATAAACTTGCAAGCTCTGCTTGTAATGTGGAGCAACAATACATGAACATACTTCTGCTGCTGCTACTCTGGAGAAAGAATGAGGGTAAAACGTGTGAGAAAGCCACAGTTAAATTACTTACTATTAGCCCCTACAGTGTGCTTCCAACCTGCGTTGATATATATATACAGAGAGTGTGAGAGTGTCACAGTTAAATTTTTTTTACTAGTATAATGAGGAAAGAGACCAACAGAAGAAGTTCCCTTGGCTAATTTTCTAGCCAGCAGCCACTGCAACGTTCCCACTAGGAGAGACTGAAGAAGTGAGAGAGTGATATAATAAATAATGACTGGCTCTGCTGGTAAGGAGAAATTATCACTGTGCTTGGGGGATCTAAGTATGTGCTCACCCAAGATACGGGGAGGGGGAGGGAGCCAGGAGCACTCTGTCATGTCTTAAGAAGAACATTCAGTGATGTTTGAATTAAAAAGGGTTTCAGCCACTGCTTTGTCTGCTAAGGGATGAGAAGACCTGGATGGAGCGGTTCTAGCTGAGATGCATGAAAAGACGTCAAAGGAGTTTCCAGTCTAAGTTCTTGTTCTAAATCTCATCCCTAAAATGGAGGTGTAAAGACAGGGTAAGTTCACCGTCAAGCTGAAGGGGATGAGGACCCACTGACTCCCACAGGAATGCACTCCTGTGCCATGGGTCTTTGGTGGACTACTTGCCCTCTGTCACAGGGCTGAGTAGGCTGCAGCCTACTCAGAATTCCCCCTCAGAGGAGATCCAAGCAGACAGGGACCTGGCTGTATTGAGGTTGGGATCTCACTGCAGCCGTGGTTAAGGTGCATTGCTGGGATGCATGAGCTGTTCTTGTAGGAAATAGTATTGAAATGGTCCAACTCTGGCTGTAATGTCTCCTCAGCTTCATATTTTAATTAAAATTATAATTAAAATTAAATTTAGCTTCATGTTTTAAAATCTGAAAGGCTTTTTTTCTTTAGCGTAGATTAAAAAGGAGAGCAAACAAAAAAATGCCACATCAGTAAGATGAGCACTGTGTACTTGTGCCTGTGTGTTTCTATGGAAAGCCTTGTCTTGCAATGTGGCACTTGCCCCTGCAGGCAGGCACAGTCCTTAGAAACAAAAAGGTGCAGTTCAGAGAAGAGGTCTTTTACAGGAAAAAAAACAAGTGTTATGGCTTAGCAAAACACCAGTTATTAGACTTGGTGCAGGGCAGCTGGGTAGGGTGCAGTGGGCTGAGATGCACATGTCAGTTCAGATGGTCAAATTGTTCTGCCTACCCTTAGGTTCTATTAATTAAACTACATAAAAAAGTCATAGGAGTTGGGTTTGCTAAACTCCCTTGACCTTCAATGGTGAAAGAACGAGATAAGCTATTTTGTGAAATTTGTGTTATTTTAGGGGAAAAAAAAAAAAATCCCTAGAAAGGCTTGGAGAATTTTGGAGCCATCTAATCTCAATTAGATTCTGGAATCAGGCTTTAATTGCAGACCTTAGTTTAAACCCCCTAGCTAAGCAGGGCCTTCCTTCCCACTTCCAAAAATAGTACGCTTTTTACATTTTATATGCCTTTTACATTTTGCCACGTATGCCGTTTCATATACAGAAATAAATAATCTGGGATTTAGTATGATTTAGTTAATTTAAATGAAAGCAACTTTCACATATAGACTTGAATATTCTACTTCCTAGACTACATTTCAAGCTATTTGCAAAAGAAAAACAGCACCCTTTTTTTGTGTGTGTGCTCCAGCATCATGAAAATCTGCATGGTGAGATGCATTTCTCACCACACGCTGACTGCAAATTGTATTTGAAATGGAAAGTATCAATTAAATCAGCCTTTCTGAACTGCCTGGTGACAGCTGCCATGCTGCTGAATGTTGATGACACTTGTAATATCAACAGATTTGGGCCCTTGAACTGGAGAATATGAAACACTTTCTAGCCATTTAAATATGAGTTTAGCAACCAGATTAAGATCATAATTTCAATCATTAAATATAAAAATGTTCACTGGGAAAGCCTTTTTTTCATGAGTACTCAGTAGTATCTACCCTGCTGCTGGTTTTGCTCAATGTTTTCAAAACTCTGCACAAGCTAATGGAGGGACAAAGGGAGATTGGCATGCTAGATCAGAGGGAGGCTGGGCTGATTGCCTGGATAAGCAAAATTGCTCTTGAGAATACACAGATTTGAGGGTCTGGAGACCGATAAAGGAGCCTCTCCACTGGGCCAGTCAAAAATCTTGCCCTGACTTGGAGGACAGGGCTGCTCCTCACCCACTCAACCCTGGCACAACAGGAATCAGGAGGCAAAGCTGGACACACGGAGAATTTGAATTTCTTCTTAAACTAATCCAGTTTTTGTTATAAAACACTCATTTGCTTAAGCTAATTATTCTTTAGAATGAACATTGGGTTTGAGTGAAGCTGTCTTTTTTCCAGGTTGCTGAGAATTCCTGAGCTGAATTGAAAGATGGCAGACATGCTAGGGGAGAGAACTGTGCTGGGACCCTCAGCATCCCTGGTAGAAAATGTGCCTGTGGAGCTGCTGGCTGTGGTGCAGTAGGGGTTTTGCCCTGTGGGTTTCTTTATTTTGCGAAGTTTATAAAATCTTGTATTTGTCCCAAATTAAAATATTTGCTTTAATTTAATTCTTTAAAATCTTCCACGAACAGGTGGAAGCATCCTTGTTTTCAGAGAAGCTGCAACCTGCAGTGAAGAGGAGGTGTTGTTAGAGTGTATGGTACAGAGAAAAATAAGTAATTTAGCAAAACCAAAATTCCTTTGCCATCCTTGCATGAAGAAAACCTGCCCTGTAGACATGAGGCACGGTCTGGTGTGCCTGTGCCAGTACAGAATATAAGCAATCCAGCTCCTGCAAAGTCTGGCGGAAAACAGGACCTCGGTATTGCTTTTATGAATAGCAGATACACTGCATTTTTAATACGAGCTGTGTGCCTAATCATATATAGTGTACAGTACTTAGGTTAACAATATAAACTAGACCCTGAGAAATATAGCTATTGTAATCTTTTCATTATTTATCCATTTTAATCTCTATTAGAACACTATGTATAATTTATTTTTTATTTCTGCAATGAATAATATAACTAAGACCTCTTTATACTTTTTATTTGAAAATTCTGTTTTAAAGCACTCTGTTGGATAACATTCACTATATTTTCCTTTTTTTGATAATAAAAGTGAAAATAATATGCTAAGCTTTTGTACTGGAATGCATATTAAAGTGCCCTTATATGCAGTGATGTGCCTGGCACTCCAGAGATTTTAAACTGCTTTAGCTGTGCACTGAGACTTTGGAGTTGTATGGTCCAGCACCAAAGACCTTAATATTTGTGCTAAATTGTTAGACTTCTGTGCTTCTGTGTTTTTAAAGACTTTTAAAAAATTTCTTCTCCTCTTCAATCCTGTCCAGATTTTACTCCTCTAAAAAGTGTTGTTGCTGACATCGGAGTCGCTCACTTTGCCAGCAGAGTTTAAATGATTACTGGGCATGGACCTTAATGCTGCAACCTGGAAGAGGCAAAATCCCAGCTGAGGAAGGGGTAAGAGATTTTCTGGTCAGAGAAATGCAATCCAGAAACCATGGGTTCTGCAAGCATCTCCCTCGGTAGTCTGGAGCCGCTATCCCAAGCTGTAGAGAGCTTCTCAAAAGTCCAATATTCAGAGATTTTCTCCCCAGTGAGATTGAAAGAGTCTGAATGCATGTGGCCTTCAAAATGAAAACTCCTCTTCAAAATTAATTGTAGTCAGAGAGTCTTCTAAAACAAAATCTCAACATATTTTGAGGTTGAAAATATAAAGGGCTGCCTTCATCAGTTTGTTTCTTAAAGGGAAGGAGATCAAGGGATAATGCAGAAAGACAAGGCAAAAAATATGTCACCTAGCTCAGTTATGACAGAAATGTTCCTGTCCAGCCTGTGCTAAAATCTTGGCTGCCATGGAGGAGACAGGTCCCTATGCTGCCCACAGCCTGCACCCTAAAGGAAAGCTTGGCTGTGATTTTGGGGGGCCTCTTTCAACTCCCCAAAAGAGGTGGCAAGCAGAAAATCTACTCTGATTCTTGCCCTTGAAAGTTCCTCCCCGCTTCTAATAGTTGCCTTTGCTCCAACAGGTATTCACCCCTCTGGAAAAATAGAGCTGAGTAAAAGGAATAGGGATATTCTGGTCCCATGGTGTTTATGTACTAAATTAGAGGATTGGTACAACCTATTGAATGAGTCTTTTTGGTCTGGAGGCACATCATTGTCAAATTAATTTGATGTACAGTAAGGTTAGCTCCTTTCAAAATTCCCCACATGACCATGAAGAGTCAGCATTGGTCCATCCTAATACGGGATTAAAATTCTTCAGAAGGTATCATTTAACTCCTCTGTGGTGTCCCTGCTGCCCTCCCTCCCTGGAAATTTGAAGCAGCAGCAAGCATCTACAGTAATAGAGATCAGCTGTATAGCTGAAGCAAGAGCCAAGAGTTTTGGACACCAAGAAAGCAGCTCTCCCCATTCCCTGCCTTGTGGAAGGGAAGACATTGTGCCCATGGATGTAGGGTCCCAGAGTGGTTTTAAATTAGCTGAAGGCTGCCGCATGAAGTTTGACTGCAAGAACAGTGTGGTAAAACACATATTACCACTTTCCTACATTCTAGTTAATCACTATTTTCTGGAATAGTTAAACTGCCATCCCCTTCCAGAGAATAATTACTGCTATTTAATTGTATTTATAATTTAGTATACACCTGAAAAATATGCTATAAAATATCAGGGGGGTTCCCTTTAATACTGGTGTTCCATTTACAAACTGTCACATTTATAATGCGTCTTTAATCTTCTGTGGTCTGCTAGAATTTTATATTAAAGTCTGCTTTGTGCTTTAAATATTAAAGATTCTGCAGTACTTCAAAAGGTGATAATGCCTGATGCTCTGGTGGTGCTTAAATCTCAACAGCTAAATATATTGAGGAATGTTCGGTGGCCCTGGCTTAATTAAACATGTATGTGTATTTTCAAATGCAATCTTTTTCTGCTTGTTAGGTTTTTGACAAACCTCCAAACAGGTCCAGGTGGAACAAAGCATGTAAACAAGCTTGTGAATGCAAGCTTAAAACACTCAAATTAGCACCTTCTTACAATTAATATGCAAACCCTGGGATCTCTGTTATTGATAATGCCATTTAATATTATTTGCAGTTGAGCCTTATATTCTAGCCTTTTAATTTTTCTAAGATGTGTCCACTTTAATTATGTGAAAATGTACTGTTAGAGACTAGGCATCCAATGAGACCTTATTTACTACAAGAAACTTATGCTACCCTGCATAACATAGTATAAATTACAAGGCTGTGAGAGCATTTTGGTACACCATTTGCTTTACAGTGTTTAATGGCCTAATTTAACACATATAACTAAACCTGGAGCTATTGAGGTACGCACATAGGTTAACACATAGTCTTTTTATTGTTTTCATTGCTTGTCCCTCACCCCCCGTAGGTTAATAAATGCACTTACTGCATCTTCTCCTACATTGGATTGCAAGTGCTATAGGGGACCCAAACTCTCTTTGGTAGGGACAGGCATAATATTCACTGATGAGGCTCTGCTCAGAGCCAGGGCAGGATCTGAGCCCATCTAAGCATCCTGCTACCAAGTGATGCATTTATTAGGAACAGAATTTTTTATGCGAATAAAATTTCTCTGACTGCAGTATCTGCTCTTTAAGGTTTCTAGCAACAGAAAAATGTTTCAGAAGGATTTGGTTTTTTTACAAAATAACAGGACAGCAAAACTTGACAGCCCCAAAATATGCAGAGGTTGTGCCCCATGGCTGGTCCATTCATGCAGCCGCTTTCACTGGCAGTCATGTTGATCTGACTACTCTTTCCCAGGTGGAGTAATTGCTGTAGTCACAGGCAATGTGTGCAACAAAGGTCTTGTGTTAATGACATACTGCTTCTATTATCTTAAAATTAGTCTGTATCCAAATGACCTGTCATTTCTTTTAAAATTTTTCACTTTAAACTATAGGTTTACTATTATACTGCTTCATATTTAAAAAAAAAAATGAACACAGACATATTCATGCATAGGCATATGATATAGTACATTTTATCAACAAACCAAATAGCTCTGCATGTGTGTGGGAACACTGCCTTCCAGTTCTGTATAAATAAGAGACTGGCCATCATTTGAACAGGGAAGGAAACATTCCATACGTGAAAAGATGTGGCAAATTATTCCATTTGTTTTGGTGCCAATATGCAGCAATTGTCTGAATGCATTTAAAATATAGTGAAAATACCTATGAATGCACCTGAGAAATGTTCTTTTATTCTACTGTAGTAGGTAAGGAGATGGCAGATACTGGGGATGCTGAAATAGAGCTACTGCAGTTTTACAGGTGAGACAGTGTTAGCGGGAAATGACAAGCAGGCTGTAGTTATTATAATATCCAGGGCAAATCAGCAAGCATGCAAGTGATAGACAAATCTAAATTAATCATAGCAAGGGTGGTGTGGCATTTTAATGTAAACTTACTCTACTGTAGGGAAACTTGTAAGAATATTGTAAAATACATGAAATACCAATCATATGTGACTAACAAAGTGTTTTGTCTAGAGAATGCAAATACAAGCTAAACTACTGCAGCTATCTGTTTTTAAGAGAACTTTTTTTAATTATTATTTTAGCAACACCTGAAAAGCTTAATGAGGGCTACTGTAATTTTAAATTTCTCAAGCAAACAAGTTAGGAAATCAACGCCCTCATTTTATCTTGCATGTTAATGTTCTCCTGTTCAGACAGAAGGGGGCTGGTTAGCTAGTTGTATTAAGTCCTTATGAGTGAAAACTGTTTGTTTCCCTGTAGAATTCAGCATGTTTTTTCAGTCTGTAACCATCACCTATAATTAAAATGTCGTCCTAACAACATCAAGGTGCAGAGAGTAAAAGAGTCGGTTCACCTCTGGAACTGCATGCTTTATGGAGCTCCACAGCCCCTCAGAAATGGAAGCTCGGAGAAACTGTCTCTGTGATCTTTAATGGATTTTTAAAGATGACAAGAAAGGAAATGGGAAACTAAAGGCATGGAAGACATAAATTCCCTAAAGGTGCATTCTGAAGTAAATCAGAGCAACTGAAAAAGTGAATTCTTTGAGCCCTGGGATATCTCCCAGGTTTTTCAGCTGGACACTTACAGCTTGTCAGGTCCCTGAACACCTCTGCTCTGGGCATGCTTTGACACAGTGAGTCACAGAAAGATGAACAACATCACCTGAAGTGCTGTTTGAGGGGCAGAAAATTGCTCCCATTGCACACTGCTGCCTTTACTCTAAATCACATGACTTATTACAACCTTCCCTTTATAAAAGAAGTGCCATTTAGGTATGTTAACTTCTCCAGCTGCAATAGGCATCCTTCTCTCCTTATTTCCACAACAGTTAAATGCAGTCAAAGAAAGAGGTGAAGATCAGGTTTTATAAAATCAAACTTGAATTGTTCTCAGGGCTACAGCTGCATGAAAGCTAACTAACAACAGGCAAGAACAAGAAGCTTAAAAAAGCTCTGTGTTACCCAATCTATGTTATTTAGATATGTCTGTTTCTATAAACTGGTAGGAGAAAGAAGAAAATCAGTTTATCTTCCAAAGATATCTGACTACAATTATGCTTTGTAATTCTCAATGACTAATACAGGCTGAGTATGAATACCATCAAACTCTCTGGAAGAAAAAAAAAAAAAGGCAAAAAAAAAAAGCACTCTATTTTTAAGAAGTTTCATTTATTTGATTTATGAGATCATGTAATGTGTATTCATCAATCAAATAAAATTTGATTATAGGGTTTACAGGCAAAACTACAATGTCACTGTCATGTCTTAATGAAAATATTTTAGCATATGCACAAACACATGAACTGTTTATGTTTGAGTGGGAGCAGGTTTTGTGCAGATCACTTGATCCTACCACACTGAGGTCTCAGCTCCCAAGGCTTTGCTCAGCACAAAGGCCCCAACACACAGTGTTATGCTAGGGAACCAACAGGACCCAAATCTGTCAGAACAGCCACTAGGGTCTCTGTGGGTGATACCAGCCTACTCACATCATACCAATGCTTTAGGCTGAAACATTGGAGGAATCACTACATTATAGCACTTAATTACTTTGGATTCTTCTAGATGTTCATCCTTATTAAAAAAAAAGTCCATTTTAAAAATTGACCTCTTAGCTCCTATCTGTCTGCAATCTATTGGTAATCAATTTGATTAACTGTGATTCTTGAATTCCAAGCCAGCTTTGGAGAAATTATAATTCCCACCTTTTATATTTTTTATCTGCAACAGATGTGTTGCACTTATCTCTCCTCCAGAAGAAAAAGAAAAAAAGCTTTCTGTAGAGTGAAAAGAGGGACATTGGTAAAGATGGTACTGAGTATTGAAGAAGGTAGTATTCTGATTATGTATTTTGTACACTGGAAAGGTACCTATAGCCTACTCTGTTTGGGAGGTGTTATTCTGGCTTTCTTCTCTGGTGTGGATGGATCCATGGACAATTCACAGACTTCAGATTTAAATGTCGCATTTTCCCAGTCAGTCACAGTTTTACTTAACTACCGTAAATGACACCAGTCAGATATGGGAAAGGGAAACATTTTCTGCGTTCTCCAACATTGCGAATCATTGATTCTTCTTTCAAGTGTGAGCTAAAGCACTCAAGGAAGATGACTTGCTCAAAATTATTAGTATTATAAACCTAATATTGTGGCCTGTAATTCAGTTGCAAGATTCATGCACCAACATCATTCCTCCAACAGAATTTCAGTAAAATTTGTTTTGGAAAGGACAATAGGGTTTCTAAAATTATTACTTTATTACCAGTCTGGAGCACAGCTGTATGAGAGATCAGAGGAAGCTGCTGAAGGAGAGGAATTCAGTGTTTGCTTGGGCTGAAGGCAGGATATGTAACTGCAGCTAAATGCTGTGGCGACAGGCACAGCAGTGCCCTCTGCAACAGGTAAAACACCAATGCAAAGGACACAGTCACTTTGGGTGTAGGGCAATCCATCAGTTCATAGGTGCAGGATGAGTGCTCTGCCAGTAAGTACATCTCTGAGTATAAGCTTTGCTTGAGCAAGGTGCACAAGATCAACCCCTTAATCTGAGCACCTCTGTTACAGTAGGGTTTGGTTTTATTAGCTTTCTGGCATTAGAGCCCTATCGATTAATGAGCATATCTGGAGATCTGTAAGGACAAAGAAGTGGGAAGGATATGATCTCATACTACCTGATAGTGCACATGGGGAATGGCAACAACCATATTCAGGGTAGATGTCCGAAGAATTTCTCTTAAACTGCTCACAGCTCTCTTCTCTTTTTCTCCCTTTTACCTTCGTACTGCCAGCTACTTTTCCCTGCATCTCTCTGCCTCTTCGCATTCGGATGGCATTATCTTGGAAAAAAAAAAAAAAGAAGAAAAGCCCCAAACCAACCTTTATTTCTGTCAAACTGTTGGCACCTTTGTATTTGAAGCACCCACTTGTAAGTAATTAATTCCCCCACCCATACACCATATAATCACTTTTAAACAGAATTTAAAAGAAATAGATCAAGTCATTGTATCAGGCTGTTTTCCTGTATGTTATAATTTTCAGACTCCAGTGCACTTTTTTCCCAGGGAAATGTTCCTCCTATCTCTATCAGACTGATTTATTGGATTGTTCCTTTTTTTCTTTGGGGGGATTATGCTGGTCATTTTTAGTGGTGCCTTTGCCTCCAATCAGAAATATATTTTTCCAGCTTCAAAACATGCCAGGTTTCACAACTTGTAAATGTTTCTGATTCTTGATTTTCTTTTAAGTGCCTGCTACACTGGAAAAAAGGTAATAGCAATTCCAGAACTAAAGGAAAGACAAATCTTGCCATGTATCAGCCAGCTGCTGCCTTTTCTACTGATAGCACTTAATTGCATTTACAATTTCCTCAGATTTCCAACTATTTCTGTCAGATTTGCTTTTAACTGACTTCAGATTGGGAGCATTGACTGTGCAACAACCTCACTCAGAACTGAAATATTTAATCACTACCCGTGGATAAATGTTTTCATACTTTATGCTATGTTGTTTAGAAGTGAGGCATATATAAGGAACAAAAAATCTGTCAGTATGCATTTTCTATTGGAATGTTGCATAGGTTTTTAATTGGAAAATAGGCTTTTAGGGATAATCATTGCTGAAGACTAGAGTTAGGAAGTGAAGCATATTTTTGCGTGATTTTTCTTCTTAACATAATGAACCTTTTTGTGTCTGTCATGGAAAACATGGAAATTTCATTCTCTTCTCTGTAACTATCTTCACTTAAATGTTTTAGGTTCAGTTGCTTTGAACGGTTTGCAAGTAACCTAAAGGGCTGTGTTAATATTAGCCCGCAGTGAGCACATACTGGCACTTTGTTGCTGTTTGGAGAAATGACTGGTTTACTTGGTTATATTGACAGCTCTACTGTAAAATTTGCTGGCATTAAAGGTCAAAAAGACCCAGTTTTTCCTCCAGTTGCTTCTATCCAAAAGAGAATAAATCTCAGAGCAGAATCACTTCTCTGACAATAATTTATGAATTATGCACTGACTGTGTTTGAATTGAGAAAGGCTTTCATATCCTTTCCATTAGCTCAGATTAAGTTTTCATATAGATGCTGGGAAGCATGCTAGCAATATCCTTAGCTCATTTTTATGAAAATTTTATCAGTGCTTTTTTCTGTACTACACTCCAATTGGGATGTCTCAAAATCTAAAGCTCAGCTTTGGACATGAACTTCTCTCAACCTGGCTGGCTGCTGCTCTAAAGGTTTCAATATTTTATGGGCTCTGGCTAACTCAGCCGTGAGATTCAAGCTGCAGAGATTTAACTCTAATGTAAAATCATGAACGGATGAAAACTGGGATGTCATAAGTAATACATCTACAAGAGCAGGATGCAGTTACCATTTTTAAAAGGTTTTTAAAAAGAAAACAGCATTCTCTGCTCCCTCTTTGTATCCTAAAATGAAAAGCCTCTGAGCTATTGTACTAATACATAACCATCTTTTCTTGCCTGCTTTTCTTCAATTGCTGCTTAATTGTTGTGGGTTTTTTCCTTCAGGTCCACCATCAACAAGAAAGCCCCTAATGTCAGCTTCCTAGAGAAATGGGCATCACATCGCTTAATGTTTATAGGCCAAATCCATTCCTTAGCATCTTCTCTTTTTGTCTCAAAACTGATTTAAAACATTTGGAAAATCTGTCTATTCAGCCGGAGTGTTCTGGTGCATTCTTTCCTAGAAACAGTGGGGTCAGATGCGATCTGTCTGATGGACTTTTTTGCTGCAATCTATAGCCGTTTCCCTTGAGTCCTGCCGAGTCTAGCAAAGCAGCACAGCCCTATAATGGCCCCAATGACAATATGTTCTTTGTGTGAAAGAATCCAGGGGGAAGTGCTGGAAGGTGCTCTGGTCAGTAAAAAAATAGTTTTAGTGCTTGCTTATTTTTATCATTATGTACGTTGCCTCCACTGGAAATATTTTCTTGACAGTAAATAAGCATCACCATAAAACATTTAACAAGCATGAAGAGAACAAATACAGAGTCCTTTTCATCTTAAAAGGCTTCAGTTGTTAATGTCTGTTATTAGCACGTTTCACGTGAGAGGGCATAAGAGAGGGACTGTATCTTGCGTATTTTTGGACTCACAGTCAAGAGTTTAATCTCTTGATTAAAATGAATGTAACTCCCTTTTGTGTGATGACAGAAAGATTTCTGTCCCCCTTTAAAAATGTGACCTAGTCCAAAACTCCGTTAGGACAATGCAATGACTGAGATCTGTAGTTGCATTTTGGCGGGGCTATTCGAGTGTAAAGTGTAGGTGTAATTAGAGAAGTCCCTCTGTAGAAATTATTGCATCCAGTCCCTTAATTGGTGTCCATCTCTGCTTCCCCTAGCACGCTGGTCCAGTGTGTGAGTCTCACCTTTGTTTTTTCTGTGTGCCAGCAACACCTACTTATCCTATTAACTTTCAGCTTTGCACATTATTCATTAGCAGCTATAAATATTCAGAATCAGAAACATCTCAGTCCTGTACTGACAGCACATGAGGCAAAACACAAGTTTTGCTCTGTTATATTGGCTCCCAGTGCCTGCCCCTTAGCATTAAGTCCTCGATCACTTCCCCTTAAGGACTCACAAGTAACAAATTATGTGAGGTAATTTGAGGAGTTGGACATATACAGATAAACAGGTACCTGTTTGTTTTGGTTTGTTGTTTTTTTTTCAATTTCTAGCTATTTATACAATCATAACCACATTGTAAAGCTGTCAAAAAAATGTGGCTTCCACAGTGAGAGGGTGCTAGTCTGCTCTGGTGGAAGAGGGGAGACATTTTAAAAGGTCAGTAATAGACCAGGTTTTACACTTTAACTTCCATTACCCACGAACAGGTGAGGCAGATTATTTATCTGGCTTAGCATCACCTCCCTGAGCTTCCCCTTGGGCAGTGCCATTATCTGGGCAAGGCCTTACCAAGCAATCACAAAAGCATGGCCAAGCATTGCTGGCAGCAGCCATACTGAGCAACCACTGAATTGGCCAGCCAGTCACTCAGCTTTTGCCTATGAGTCCCCAGTGCAGCTCAGCATCCCCTGCAGACAGCACCAGTGTTAAACCTTGCCTGATAATTTATAGCCAAGTCTCCAGACTGATTCAGAAGCAATAGCCCCACAGAGGTGAGCAGATTTACCAGCTGTCCAACTTCTCTCACGATTGATCTCTAAATGTTTGATATTTGATTTGTTTTGCTCTCTTTCAGCTGTGAGGCCGTTTGCATTTGTGCTGTCTTCTACCCATAGTCTTCCCTCTTGGCAATGGGCTGGGTGTTCTCTTTGCAGCCCATGGTCCTTTTCTGGTTTGCAGATCTGGAGTAATTCCTACCTCCACCTTGGTACTGTTTCAGCTGGGAATGGGAAAATTGTGGGAGAACCAGACTGAAAATAGCCTAAAAGGAAGAATTTTGCAGTTTGATTACTTCTAGCATTTTTTTTTCCATAGTAGATCACCAAAGGTTTTCGTTTGATGCTAGGCATTGTGTGAAAACCTTCACTCAGGACATCTGGCATTGCTCTTGTGGTTTTGCTGTGGCATGATACTGTGTGTCAGCTGAGGATCTGGCCAGGTCTCCATAACTGTACAAGGTTGTATGAGTGTGACATCAAGTATTTGGGGGAGACTCCCAAGGAGCCTGAAAACCAGGTAACTCTAGGAAATCCAAAACTGCAAGGTGATGCCAAGCCCCAGAGAGGAGGGTATACCTCTCCTGAAGAGCCTGTTAGGTTGCAACTCTGTGTTAATAACCACTTTCTCCTTAAAAGCCATGTCTCTTTAGCAAAGTTAGTTCTTGCTGGGCTAGGAGGCAGGTGGTAGCCTCACTCATAATCTCCCTCAGATTTGGCAGGCTAGCTCTCTTTAGGATTCCAGTAAGGTATCATTGTTAATACCGGTGTGCCTTTTTTAGACAAGTAGATTTTGTTCCTAAAGCTAATATGAAAAGACTTGGTGGCTGAGAAGCCATCACTGTTTTTTAGAGCCATTTGTTTTTTTATTTTTAATATGACTGTCCATCATGGCAAGGTATGACAGCAGAGTATGGAAGGATTTGCTTTGTGTTTTGAAGGGTGAGTATGTGAGTCTTTGGCCTGTTCTGAGGCCTGGCTGCCCCTGGGTGTTCTCCACAATGAAGTGGTTCACTAAAGGCAAAGCATATATTAAATATAAGCACTGAACAGAAAGATATCTTTGAGAAATCATCTAAGTAGAGCAGATCTTGTCTTAATGCAAGAAGTTAGAGAAGATGGTCTACTTTTCCTTACATTTTCTTACCTAACCTTTCCTTATTATTTTTCCTTTCCTTAAATTTTTAGAACTCTGTATCGTTTTCTGTGCATCCCATCACCAAGTCAGGCTGTTTCTGAGTAAGGAGGAGAGCTGCCATATAGCTGATGTGATTTACTGCTAGTTGCTCTTGTAGCCAGCCAGCCATTCTCATTAGCAGGAACACTAGTACGATGGCAATATGAAAGTATTGTCTTCTGAATCCCGTCCACTTGAAGCCTGGAGGGGATAAAAAGACAAAAAACCCTCTAAGATCCATAAGAAATGCTGCAAACAGTGTTGTAGTCTTGAGAGTTTGCATAGATCAAAATTTCCTCCTCAGAGCAGGCTCTGATTGGCTGCCTGAGACACCATCCTCTGTCTCAAAGAAAGGCAGTGCCACACAGTTTTCTGTGAAGAGTTGCTGTACATGAGTTTTTGTGTCTTTTAGCAGTAATATGAGACAACACAGATTCCTGAAGCCACACCCACAGATCCAGAAGTAATCCAAAATACATGGCTATTTCTACAACAACATAAACCATCACGCACTTGATGGCTTTCCATATCCAGATGGACATTACTTACATGGCCAATCATTAAAGGTAAACCATATGGCCATATCTCTTTTTTGTTGTGTATTTCTCTTATATGTCAGTGTCTGGAATACATTTGGAGTACTTGGCTGAAATACTGGCAGAAGTTTTCCCTTTCCACTTTACAAATATTTTACCAGCCAGTGAGCTATAGCAGGCTGCAGAAAGGCAGATTCTGTATGTTTCCTTGCACTGGGTCTCTTTTTGTAATTCCACTATGTTCTCTCCAGACAGTGCCATTAGAGCATGTAAAATTTAATTTCCATCTCATCAGTGTCAGAAGCTGATCAAAGATTGCCCACAAAAAAATTATTGTGCTACTGGCTGCATCCAGAACATATGGGCATAGCATTAGTCACCATGGCCCCCACAGTTCCTCCAGCAATAATCATAAAGGAGAAGAGGCATGTCATATACTTTAAAGGAAGACACACATTTCCCAATACATTTCCTAACTGAACATTTCTAATTCTAGTATGGCAGGATAATTCAGAAATTGAAGCTTATTCAAATCTGTAATGTAGAGTTGACCTCGTTGTCACCTAAACTGCGGTGCCTGGGGCATGTGTGTTATCAGCTGCTTGCGTGTACTTTGTCTGGGGGCAGCCCTCCAGTGCGAGCAAACACGGCTCCTGCCTAGGGCAGCGAGGCTGATAGGGTGGCAAGAAACAGCAGAACTGGGATTTTTCCTCTTCTAATACCAGCTTTTTTTTCTGCCATAATATACCGAGGAATGACACATTCCTTACACTCCTCACACCAAGGGGTATTTTCTGTTGGCTAAACAACATAAAGTATGTCATTTTACTTAAACATCTTTGTAATCTCAGATAATGAAGCCATCAGGCACATATTAAAATTAGCGTTGCTACTCTGAGTAGACATTTGGGTCCTGGGTAGACTTCTCCTCCGGCTTTGTTTGGAAAAATTTTCATTAAAGTGCAGAAAGTAGTTTATGGGAAATGACTGGAGCCTCTACAACACATTCAAATCACACAATTTTCTGGGGAAACCACCCGCTTCCTCTCTCCTCAAGGCCCTGAGAGGATTTTGACCATTGTTTTTTGGCTGTTCTCTCAGCATAGGAATGAAATCTTGTGAGGGGCTGTTAGTGACCACCCCAATCGGGCACAGGCTGGGAAGGACCACTGGAGCCTTGGAAACATNCTCTCCCCTCCGCTCCAAGATCTTTCAATAGCTGCTGTGGTCACTTCTCTGTCTGTCCACACAACTGAAGAATACAATACAGAAACCTTCTGCTTTGATGTTTCCATCAGGAATATACTTCCCTGTATGCCTGCGCTTTGCTA
The DNA here is from genome assembly GCA_013399895.1 of Serilophus lunatus. Classification (NCBI taxonomy): domain Eukaryota; kingdom Metazoa; phylum Chordata; class Aves; order Passeriformes; family Eurylaimidae; genus Serilophus; species Serilophus lunatus. The sequence continues at coordinate 626,875 of VXBA01006210.1, read as the reverse complement.
ACTTTCCACTTGTGTTTGAGTTTGCTTAAAAGAGTAAGTAACAAGCCATTTCCATAAGCACAAGCTCTCTCTGTGAAAAGCCACTCTACAAGCGACTTTTCAAATTATGCCATATTGCAGTCTTCGTACATAAAAATAAAATTTTTTTTATAATTATTCCCATAATAAGTTAAAAATTAGTTACTTGCCTGGGAAGTACTTAAGCAAAATATGTCCATAGGAAATGTATCTTCTAATTTAGTTTTTGAAGCAAGATCTTGTGTTATAGAAATTAATTGAACCATCTTTGTCACCTTTTTTTCAGTAGTGGTTTTTAGATTCCGTACGCCTTGCTTGTCATTGTAAGAGATTGTATTGTCCACAGATGATATGTGCAGGTATTTCTAGGGAATTGCAATAGAAAAAGGTGTGTTAGCATAAAAAAAATTTCCTTCCTCACATTTTCAGGACACTGCTTTAGAAAGGTGAGACCAAGAGTAGAGGAAGTGATGTGCTGGGCATCCTGCACTTTAAGACCAGATATGCTTCCTCCAAAGGAGAGGTTTGCTTATTCCCGTGCAGTGGAGCATCTAAAGCCAGCAGGACAAAGTGAATCAGGTCATGAATGTACAGTTTGGAGCTTATCTTGTTTGAAGCAGTAATTGCACTGCCCAACACTTGCTAAGAAGCTGCTATTTGCTAGGCAAATATTTTGTATCAGGCCATTACTGGGTTTGTTACAAGCTGTGGATACATAATAAAAAATGACTACAGTAATATCTCGATGATAGTCTCTACACTGATCAACTGCAAATGATCTGATTAACAGTCAGCTGCTGATTCCCAGTTTAATTAATCCTGATGGGCTATTGATGCGCCGCAACTGTTTGTCCTAATAATGAGGTTTGAAATTAGACTGCGACAAGCCACTTAGACAGCTGCCAAGGAAAATAATCATTTAGGAAGGCGAGCAACAGAGATGGGAGAGGAGGAATGGCTGCTATTTGACGGAAAATTCACATGGCTGTGTCACATGTGTTTTATTTTTACATTTGGAGCACATTAACTATACCAGCAGTAAGTGGTGACTGTGAGACACATAACTAGCTTTACAATTAAGAATGCTACTTCTCATCAGTATGCAAAAGCTAAACATGAAACATGAAGTGTGTTAATAGCAGAATATATGTAGCTACAGACCATTGAACAATTTAGGTCAGTCCTTTGCAATGTTTAATTAGACTAATATATCTGTTTGCAATTAATAACAGATGTGACAAGCTAATGTGTCCATGTACTGACAAATTAACCTTTGCCCGTCAGCTGCTCGGATCTGTGAGAAAAGTGCCATGTTTTGCCTCTGTTCAACTCAGCCTAAATAAAATTGCGAGATAATTATAAACATAAATGTTAATAGAATGTGCGTTCCATGGGAAGCAGAGACCAAATGCAAGTATTTCTCAGTCAGGTCATCACATTCCACTTTGCCACGTGACAAAACCTGCAAATTATATTTTTCCATTTGTCTCAGTGCAATTAGTGTATGGTTTGACAAATGCTATTTCGATAGTCCTCACTGCCAATGGACCTGGAACATATTAGAAACCCTAAATTAATAGCCAGGGTAAGAATGCTTCCATAGACAATCTTTGGCTTTGTTTGCTGTCTGTGAGCAAATGTGCCCTCAATTTGTGACAAGCTTTGCCACTGAAGTGACGTGGCAGACATGTCTGTCAGGACTTGGGCTGAGGCCATCACCATATTCCAGATAAGTAACGGGCGCATCTCTCACCCCTAGGCTGGTGGTTTGTTTGCATTTCCAATATTACCTCTCTCTCACTCTCTTTCTCTCTCTCTCCCCCCATGTATTTTTTAATTATTATTTATATATGTTATATATACATAGTGTAGGCACCTTTCTCTACTCTGGATTAAGCTCTCTTAATAAGCCCCTGTAACTGATGGGATTTATTGAGCTTGTGTATATATACATATACATATGTATACATTCATACACATATATATACAGACGTAAATGTACACATAGATGTACCTATTATATATAGTAAAAGTACTTGCACATAATACTGTGAGATTTCATTAAATGGTTCTTTTCCTCTAAATGTGACCTAAACTGCAACCTTTTCATCTTTAAGATTTCAAAAGTGAGTGGCATATTTGGATGTTCCCCATCTGTACACTCAACACTTCTGCAAAATCAGCCTTGTTGGGCACATTAGTGTCAGCATGTTGGCTTCCTCCAAGTTCTCTTTGTTAATGGCACTCAAAGACTAGATACTGACCCAGGCTCAGCATTGTCAGTTTTGAAAGTCTTGCTCTGCATTTTTGCATGCAGGTTGATTAGAAATATATTAATATCTGGCATCCCTGCAGGCTAGCTTTGTGCTGAGGTGGTGTTAAACATGTTGTATGACTTAACGTGGCATGTCCTCAGGAGCAACCAAGCCTGGGACTCCTGCTGGGAACCAGGAGGTGAGGCTCTCCCGAGCTAGGCACTTTGGAGAAACTTTCAGCACACTCTCTTGATAGCACTTGTCACTAGTACCTAAAGTTTTGGTCTTGGGATCAACTCCATCCTTCGACCATATTTATAGCATCACATCTTATATTGAGTAGTATCAAGTAGTATCAGTAGTATCAGCAGCAGCCTAGAACTAGCAACAGGATTTGAGGAAATACCCATAAAAATAGGGCAACATTGAAACTCAAAGGAGCAATCAATTGCATGTGCTGCTGCTCCTTTGGACGCTTGCTTTGTGCTGTCCAAATATACACATAAGGACTAGATGTATACTGATATCCCTCACCCAAGTAAGTGTTGAGAGGTAAAGCATTATTATCTCTCAGCCATAAACCCCTAATCTCCACTCATTTTGCCTCCTAAAGGTCAGACATTCGCAGCCTGCATGTATTGCCCCTAAAATGAATGCCACACTGTCATCAGCATTCAGCACCACAGCTGCAGAATAAAGGGAGCCCAGCCAGCCACATGAGAAAGAGGAGATAAAAAGAAAGCAGAAAGCAAAAATAAAATGCCTTAAGTCTGTGTGCAGACTTTTGCCCTCCCTCACTAATCAATTGTCCTCCCCGTGTTAGTTCTCTCTACTGCACGATTGGCATATGGTATGAACTGTGGAGAGACCAGTAATCACCCAAATACACAGCACAACCCCACCCCATGCAGGCAAGAGCAGCAGTGAGGTGTTGTGCAGCCCTTCCACCCAAAGAGTAAGCAAGTGCTACTCCCACAGCACAGCAGACTCCTCTTCCTGAACACTGACAAACCTCAAGAGAGACCCTTGTTCCCTTTTCACTTAACAGAAGTTTCCCTGTACAGTGAAATGTTTCTCTACAAAAGCTATACTTTCCAAGAGTAGGGGAGATAGAGAGCAGCAGGAGCCATGGTAGTGCTCCACATTTGGTGGCATCTCTCCCTGCTGTGTAACACTCTCTTAATAAACTCGTTATTGATAGGATTTATTGAGAGTGGACCTTGGGCAGGGTGGACAAATGCTTGCTTATCAGTATTACAGCAACTAGTCACAGGCCTAGATTTTAAGGCCAAATAGTCTGTCCTATAATGTGCATCTTAAAGCAATTTCTTTTTAAGTGAAATTACCACTTCATTGGAAACTCTGAATGGGCATTTTTTCAATTCTACCTTGGAATGGTTAGTTTTATTTTTTTTTTCCTTCTTATCTGATTGGAATATTCATTCTTCAAATTAAAAGCAAATCAGAAAGGTACGTAATCTGAATCAGCCAACAGCTAGGAGCACAGACTATTTTGGCGTATAACAGTCCAGGAAAAAGTCAGCAATCCCAATCCTTCCCTTGAAACTCTGATATGAGGACAGTAGAAGTGAGGGTAGAAGGAAGAGACTGTGTGCTGAGAGCCCCAGTGTTACAGCTATCTGCACAGGAACAAGACCTACAACAGAAAAATGCTACCCAAACCAGTTAAGGTACAGCCTATATGCATGTTCACAGAAGATACATGTCTCTGCCTAGGCAATGGCCAGAGTTTCAGGCATTTGTCTTTCTTTCTGGCATGAGTTTTGCTATGTGTATTTGGTGACAGGACAATATGGGGCACGTTGGGCATGTTTCTCTTTCCAGAGGGGCAGAGGAGAAGAGTTGCACTGTGATTAGGTACTGTAAGTTCCCTGAGTGTGATCTGCTGTGGGCCTGTGCCAGCTACACTATGGACTTGCCTTTTCAGTAGGTTTGCTTTTAATAATTGTACAACAGCTCATGTGTTTCAAGGAGGGAATAGATTTTAAGATTACTCCTGCCCCCCTTTTTGCCCTGTGTATCCTTGGGAGCATGGCAGAAAGGTAGCTGCTGGCGCTCAGGGGAAAAAAGAAGTGTAATGGATTGGAAAAGCGTATACTTTACTTTGAAAAGTTCATCCACATGTTTCTGGGTAGTTAAAAAAAAAAGTAATCTATAAATGCTGCATAACTTTTTAATGAATATGGCCTTTAGCTAGGCTGAAATTCCAAAAATGGGTTTGAACTTCTACAATGTTGTATCTTGACGGCTTCCCATGTAAGGAAATCTGTGTTTGTGTGCTTCCAGGAAACCCCTGTGACAGCTGTATATGAAGCTAAATACAGGAGATATAGATCCAGGAATTCCTAACTGACTCTGGAATGGGTTTATCCCTCTCATCCCTGTTTTGAAGAGCTCCTCGCCAACAAGTGAGTGGTTTACTGCCTTGTGTGGGGCTACTGAGCTAAGGGATGTATCTGCACTTGTTTCTGAAGGAAGACAATATAGAGCTCTGGAAAGATGAGCAGTTTAAAACTGAAGACCATTTCTGTCCTTTGGGTTAACATGTTCCTGCCACAGCAAATCTCACTGCAGAGGTGCCAAGGATAGGCGTCGTGTGCACAATCCCAGCACAATGCCCAGTCCACGTGTTGGATATTGGATAGTCTTTTCTGTGTATTTACATATAGCAAAGAGAAAATGAGTGAAAAATCTGACATCTGATAGGCAGGCATAATAGAAAGGGTGGAATTAATTCTTTGACCATCATTATTGCTATTTTACTTAAAAATGTGAGGCTTTGTAATATTTCTTCATGCACACCTAAGTTTTTGTGTCTCTCATTGCAAGATATTTCATTTCTCTATAGAGCTATAATCAAAGGATACATGTATGAGGGGGCTAATAATTTTCAGAGATTTTTGTTTCAAGCCATTAAAGCTGAAATACATTACTCCCTTTCCAAAGCTTTCAGAAAATAAGCAGATGAAAGCTCTAGGCTTTCTGTTGTTCTTGTTCTTCCACTTGTACAAATAACACATAATAACACCAGCATTCAAAAACTGGGGGTTTTTGCCCTTCATATCCCAAAACAGTATAAATTGATGTGGTTCAGATTGGCTATTAAAAATTCCTCTCTACATTCGCCTCAATTTATAGCACAGCAATATGGCTCTGGAAGACTGGTATTATGGATACATGGTATTACTGCATAGCCTATCATATAAAATTAGATTCTCTATCAAAAACAAAAGTTTTAGCAGGATGAAATTATGATTCTGTGAGCAGGTCTCCTGCTCTGGCATCAACATTGATGCAAAATTGATGAAACTTCCAAGTGAAATTGCATTGTTTGATCTTCACAGTCCTGGAATAACATAGCCTAAAGCTACAGTTTCTGTAAACTTACTTTGCACAAACGACTTAGCCGGTACTGATGTATTGACATAGTGTGCCCATGAATGACATTAGGGCTACTTAGAAAAGAGACAAAATAACAGCAAAAGAATGCAGCAATTGGTTCTGAAATTACCTTTTTCCAGTGAACCTCTCTGAAAAATTACCTTTTCCTGCTGAGTCTCACTCAAAAATTACCTTTTCCAACTGAAGCTCTCTCAAAGTGCCTTGATGTTAAGCAATATAGTTTTTAGTTGAAAATGTCACAAGGCCATGAAAAGAAATTGATAGAAAATTTCAGGGTTCCTTGTTGATATTTGAAGCAGCCTGTGGATTTTTGTTCTTAACACAGATCTTCTCTGCTGTGCTACCACTTTGATTTCTGTATTGCCCAAACCAGCATGTTTCTAGGCTTAATGGCTTCACCGAGAGGAATGTGAAGGTAATTTAGTTATTTCTGTAGAGATGATGTTACCAGGAGGAAATGGGTAAACAGATGTCTTCTGAGTCCTTTCCAATCACATAGAAGGGGTTGGTTTATTTTTAATCATGAATTAGAATGAATAATCTCTCTAAAATCTTTCTTTTTAATGCATATATAAATGCAGTAGTACTCTGATTATCTGAACTACTTAGGTGAAGGTGTTCAAATATTTGTCTACATATGTGGTTGACAGGAAATAGTGATCCAGAGCTCGTGGAAATCAATGGAAGGGCTCCCACAGCCTCAGCAGGCTTTAGTTCCAACTTGTAACTGGAAGTTAAGAGATCAGGTGACTGCCAGCAGGAATTTATAGTGGAGGTTTGCATAGGCAGGGATCAGATTTTTCTGTACTTGATAAGACCAAAGCCTCAGGCTGTTCATGCAGGTGGATCTAACACCTGTACACAGCCTCAGTGAATATGGCAGGCAAAAGAGGCAATATATGAGCAAAACTGGGAGCCAGGAGACACCAAGGTTAAAGGTATGGGCACCTAAATAAGATACCATGAGACAACTAGGGAATAATTTTACAGTGCAGTAGCAGCAATTGCATGTGTGCAAGTTCTTACTGTCGTAAATGCAAGGTGAATGTTCTCTGAGGAGTAAGGTACTTTGCATTTACTGGAGGTATGAGCATGGATGCAGGCAGTTACTGCAGAAGAGCTGACTCTCTACAAGCTCTGCCCTTGTAGAGTCCACAAGCTTACGACATGGGGGAGAATTCATCTCACTTGCAAACTTGGTGTAAACTAGCAATTAAGGTTCCTCAAATATTCAACAGAGACAGAGAGACCACTCCAGGTCCCTCCCACCTATTCTGATGGGATTTTCAGCCCTTCTGATCACAGGTCTTTAGAAAGTCCTGGGCATTCCAGCTGCCTTCATGCAGTCAACCTAAAGTGTTACATCACATGCACAGTGCCTTCACAAAGCTGGCACTTGTGAGGCTCATACCCAACTTTGTGGTTAACCTGCAATTTACCTGGAAAACACAGCACTGAACCTCCTGTGCACTGTTATTGATGCCCTCTTCCCAACAGCCTGTGTCCAGTTCCTAAGGAGCTGCCTTGAGGCATTTGTCTCTTCCTATGGACAGTGAAGGGACATCTAAGGCAACAGTGAATGAATGGGGCAGTTCTGTCACAAAGATGTGGGAACAAGGGCTGGTTGTACGGATGATCTGGGCTGATATGAATGAACTGTAGATATGAGATTAACTTTACCCCTGAAACATAAAGCAGGAACAATACCTTACGGAGACAGCGAACAATGACCTGCCCAATAAGAAGGCAGAAATGTGGTCTTGGACTGTAGCTCCTCAAAGGACTATGTTTCTACCTGGATTTCATGGGAGGAAAGTTGTACACAAGTTATGAATTTAAATATGAGTTGTTTTAAACAGACAAATGATAAATAGATAAATTAATTCAACACAAATGTATTACACATAATACTAATAAGATTAATTACAAATCCCTTTTGATTGTGTATTATGCTACACAGGAAACAGAACAATGCATTTAAGAGAGGATATTTGAGCATCAGCTATTATAGGTCGATGAACACTGCAAGATCAGCTTTGAAGTTTATATTTAATTAATATATTGAGCAGATTTAGCCAGATAAAAGTCTACAGTAGGAACAAAATACTTCTCATAGAAACATGTATCTTGTGCAAGTTTTTGAGGCACTGTAGAACATATTTATTATGAGTTATGGCGCTTCAAGCTGATGCCTCTGAATTCAGGGAAAGCACAGGATTAACCAGAACCCTTCAAAATGTAAAAAATTAACTGCTTCCCTGAGAAAAATCTATCCAATACCTTCATTCATGTCATGTATATTGACTTAAATCATTGGTCAATGCTCTCTGCCTCTGGCTCTGACATTGTTACCAGGCTTGTAACTCCAGCTGACTGGGAATAGACAGCTGTGCATTCTGAAAGCATTTGAGATTTCAAAATTTCTTATTAATACCTGTAAATGCAGAAAAATGAACCTTTCTGTGTTATTGTGTTAACCAATTTTTAATGAAACTAGGAGATGTCGTGACATATTTGAGGGTATATCTGTGTGCCTTGGTATCTGTGGGGCAGTGCTGTGGTCCAGCATGTGTCGGAAAAGGAGTGTGCTGGCTCTGAGTACCACCTGGGAGGTGGTAGAAAGGTCTCAGGGATCTGACACACGAAGAGTTTTTGCATAGTTTTGAAACTTAGCATGGCTTTTGAATCTTTGCCAGTCCTCCCTCAGCACCAAGAAGGCTTGGGGTGCTTTTCCAGCAGGGGTGAAAAGAAGGATGTGGAACGTATGTATTTATACTTACAGTATAAGAGTTACAGTATGCACATGCAGTAAGAACATTTAAGGTGGGGCCAATCTTTTTGGTAGTGGATGCTAATTTTTTTAAAAATTCTATTTTCTTAAGCCAGTCCAAATCTTTCTGGGTGCAAACACTATGATAGGACTGATGTGAGGAAAAGGGATGAACCTTTCCACATATGGCACAGGCAAGGAATGCTATAAAGCCCTTTAACCCACAGGTTAAAGGAGCAGGGAGGGGTCTCGAGGGTTATGCCAGTACAGGAGGTGCAGGTACCTGTGCTGAAGTGAGTGCTCTATAGAGCAGGATGCAGTGACAGCCAGGGAGCCAATAGTGGAAGGTTCACAAGCAAATCCTGCAGGTGACAGCCCCTGCACAGTGTTAGTCCCTCTTCTGTAGAGGCTGGGAATCCACGGTGTGTCTTTTTCAAGCCCTCCCTCTTCTTCCCAGGAAGGGGAGTGTCCCTGTCAGTGACACCCTCTGGGCATTGATTCAGTAGTTCCTCCCTGAGGTCATGGCGTAATACCACGCGGAGGTGGAACTAATAGGCCAGAAAGATGATTTCGATCACTTACAAAATCACTTACAAAGTAAGTGAAAGAAAGAGTACTCCGAATCTTTTCGTCTAAAAGATGTGGTAGGTGTCTTTTCCCCAATCAGCATCCTTTTCAAAGGAACCAGCTGGGAGAGCCCACAGCCCAGCCAAGTCTCCTCTGGGTCTCCTTCGGCAACGCTCAGTTTTTGGGGCTGCACGTGGCCAACATGTGGTAACAGCTCCCAGAGGAAAGCTGCTCTGTTGGAGGAATTGTTTGTTAATCGGAAGACACAGGCCAGCTCTTTTAGCAATAATTGACACGGTGCACTTGAGTATCCTGGCATGGAGAGATCCCATTTTAACGATCAGCTTCATTTCGTGCTGAAACAAATCTATTATAAACTTGGATATTTAAATTGTTGCTACCTCATTAACCTGCTAATGGACACGTAGCAGAGCTCTTTTTGGTAATTACAGAAAAATCAAGGGAAGAAATGCAATTCTGTCTGTTTCTGAAATCCATTTGGAGAACTAAGTTTTGAGGAAAACATAATCTGATGGATCCGTTTGCTGTTATTTTATAAAGACAGGCTGGGACTGAACACCTTGCTTTATCTAAACTTCTGAGTGACTAGGAGTCTGAGATACGCAAGAAGCATAGTCTAGAGCAGTGTAAGCCCCCTTTGAAGAATAGATTAGGTAAGTACACTCCTATTTGAAATTTCTATAAGGTTACATGGATAGAAAAGCTATGATGTCTCACATCCCATTATAATTTTATGTTCCTTAAAAATAAATATTCGAAGTATAGAATAAAAGAGTGAGGCTGAAGTCATGAATAGGCCAGACAGGGTACTATCAAACTGTGTGTGGCTTCCCATATACATTAGTGGTGGAACTTGCTTTCCATAAAGAGCCCAGTAAAATAACTGCTCTTCAAACAAATCCTCCTGAAGAAAATGCTCAAGTTAAAGTCCAAATCCTCAAATGACCTTGTTTTTTTGCATCACATGTATTTTTAATGTTCTTTCAAATGCTCCTGATGTTATTTTCCACCTAACAAGATTTCCAACAACACATCTCATACCTTCATCCCCAGTAATTTTAGAAGCTGTATCAGTGCCTGGGCAGATAGACAAGATGCCTATTTGCATTTTTGATAGTTCACCTGTGGATCCAAGTTCCAACCCCATTTACTTGTGCGTAGGAAGAGAGCAATGGCGAGGATTCCGGCCCGGCAGAGGTTGAGGTTTGATTCCTCCCTGCCCTGAACGGTCCCCGAGCCCTATCCCAGCCCGGGAGCCATCCTTCGCATCCCCGCCGGGGAGCCCCGCTGCGGGCGGAGGCGGCGGGTCCCCCGCTGCTATTTGGGAGCCCACCACTAGATGTCCCATGGATTAAACCGCAGGGAAGGGGAGCTACATTTGCATCGAGAGACTGACCGTGAGAGTTTGCAAATTTAGTAACCTCGGGCTAGAGGCGGGCCACCTCCACGGCTGGAGCCCAGCGTCAGTCGTGCTGCGCTGGGAGGACGCTGCGCCCTTCATTTTGCAAAGAAACAGTTCCAAAGATCCTGTTTAGTCTCGTTTCAAGCCCGTATTTTTAGCCATACACATACATAGTACTCCAGCCGTCAGACCAGGCTGGAGTTAAGGCTTCCAGCACCTCTCCGGCACACAGAACTGCCTGCCCCGGGGTCAAGTTTGTGGTTCGGGGGTTTTTGTTTGTTTGTTTGTTTGGGTGGTTTTTTCGGTTTTTTTCCCTTGGTTTTGTTTTTGTTTTGAAGGACGTTTTCATAGAAGCAAGTATCACATTTTTCTTTTACAAGAGGAACATAAGGCTCCCCACATTAATTTCTAGGAGACTGAAGACAAATTAAAGATAGTTTTGATTTTCTGTTGTAGTTTGCTGATGTCCTGATTTACAAAATGGGTCAGTCCAAGAGTTCAGAAACATGAACCTGGCATGGCGCTAGTTTCTGCAGACCTCTGCTGAGACATGAGGGGTCCAGAAATCCTCTTTCACAGTCATGTTCTTCAACATCAACATCCACATGTATTTTTTTAAATGCTGAGAGCAGGTGAAGCAAAGGAAGCATTTATCAGTATATTTTAAAATCCATTTAAAATATGGAAGTAGAGTCTGAAACACTGCATTTCTTTCCAGGGCCCTTTCTAGTGAGTCTCAGAGAGACAGGCCTAGCTTGCTTACCAGAAATACTGAACTGTAACTGGGGAAACAAGCAAGTTGATATTACACAAACACGTACCATGGCAGGGAAAAAAAAAAAAAAGAGAGAGTAGCCACCTGCAGCCAATTGCCATGGATATTTTTTATGTGCAGGAAAACCTCTGACAATATATATTTGGCTGAAAAATATCAGACACGGTAGTAAAAAATACACAGCTAGTATTTACATCTTGTTCTTTAAGCAAAAAAAAAAAAAAGTATGAGTTATTGTGTGATCATTTATATATTACAAGGAATATGAGACTCACTTGATTAAAAACTAGCTGAAAGAACAAACCTATTTCAAAACCCTGGCAGATTAGTTTATATAAAGCCAGGGATTAAAGATACCTCCAATGTCATTTGCCTTTTTTTTTGGTGTGCTGCGTTATGGCAACCTTGAATATTTCTGCCCTAGCCATAGGCAGTGACATCCAGTAGTGAGGGCAAAAATGAGCAACTACAAGCTCTTCTTCCCACATCTAAACTTACCTGATAAGTAGCTCAAAACATGGTTCTTCTCTGTGACTGCCCTCAGGCTGCTGAGCACTTGTAGGCAAACTGCCCCCCAGCCCTTCACCTGACAAGCAGGGAACAAGCAGCAGCAGATAAAGAATTGAAGAATTGTCTATTGCATTGTGTTGGGGAGGGGGGAGGGGAGGTGTTTAATTATTATTTTTTAAGGGGAACTTTCTGGGTTTGTTTCTGTTAATTTGGTTTACCCATCAAAGATGATAAAATAACCGGTTTAAAGTCTGGAACTATCAATACTGCAGCAACAAAAAACCCCCAACAAACCTGCAAACAGAACCAAACCCTGGGCTACTGCAAAGGATGAGAAGAGAAAAAAAGCTCATTCATGATAGGAAGGGTCTGTCAATGACATTGACTGTTGTGCTTATCTACACTGTGTGAATACCTCCTTTATTTAACAAATTAATGTTCCCATCTTTGGTGAGCAGAAATGTGAAGTGAATGACTGAGAGCTAGGTGGTTGGTTCTGTCAGGGCCAGCCGGCCAGGGGTTATGCTGGTACCCTGGATGTCTGAAAGCATGAAATCGGAACAGACTGGGACAAACACTTCTGGAAGGCAGACCCCAAGGTGAACTTGGAGAGAAATTATGCTTTTTGCTGCTCTACTGGCTTTCCTGGAAAGACAGTGTTGGATTTGAAAATGTTGCTGAGGACAAGGGAGAACCAGGAGGAGGGAGTCTAAGGAGCAACTTGAGTGAGAAGGGCTCATGAGGCATAACAGCACTGCAAAGTTCACCATAAATCACAGAATGAATTAGTGTGTTGGTAAGGGTGTATTGACGGCTGATGTCCTTTGAGTTAACTAACAGAATAAACATGAATTTGTAATCTTAACCTTCCTCCTGCTGTGTTTAATGAAATTTTAGTTCAGGATGTACATAAATAATCAAGCAAGTCAAACAATAGGAATTACATTTTACAATCAAAAATAATTAAACCTAAAATATAGACTTAGTCTCTGTTATACAAAGAAATGTAAATAACTTCTTCAAAAATGTGCAGGAGTGCACTTGCCAAGCTTTAACAGTCACATTCACTGACAGACAGGAGACTTATACAAATATTGTCTTTTATTATGAGATGGAAAACATAAAGCTGTATCAGGAGTAGTGATAATTTCTGAAAGCTATTGGAAAATAACACAAATTTGACATTTGCATTCAGAAATTGCTTTTATACATAAATAGTAATTCCAATCAAGTTCATTAGTTAAAAGTAGTTTATTAGAAAAACATATTTAAAATGTGCAATGTGAAGCAAAATATTCTTCTAACTAGGACATGAAGCAGTAGTGAAATAGCATTGAGTCACATTTGTTATTGCTCTTCTTAAAACAGGAAATTTTATCTGGCTGAGACTTGATACTCTATAATGCTGGCTTGAGTTTTGCTTTGTGTTGGTTTGTTGGGATTTTTTTGTGAGCATACTGTTATTTCATATTCTTTTTTTCGTTCCTCTATTTAGAAAGAAAAAAATGAACAAGTGAAGCACAACCTTTGGTAGACTGATCTGTGACACCCCGTAATCTTTTGATACTGCCTTGATTTCTAATTGTGTTTTTCACATTTTTAGCAAAAGAAATATGAAAAAAACAGAAGTGTAACCTATATTATTATACTTTAATGTGATGTTCTACTTTTCCGTTTGTAGTTCTTGAAGTTTTTGTCTTACTTCATTAAACATTTAATAAATCACTGCCAGTTTTGTGACAGATTTTAACCATAACACAAACAGCAGGAGGTGTAAACTCAGTTCAGTTCGTATAGGCATATAATATCCGTGTCGACATCATCATCCCCTCAAGGCATATTGGCAAAACGGCCAATGGAAGCTAAGCTTTTTCCGACAAAGCTTCGAAAATAAAGTTTTCTTCTTTTATCTTACTACAAATCAATTGGAGCCCTTACAGCAAAATCCTATAAAATAACTTCAAACACCGCTTCTTAGTCTAAAAATTTGTATTATGGCTAAAACTCTTTGAAGTTTTATGACTGAAGTTTGGAGAAAAATGATTTAAGTGCTATCTGCTAGACATCAGAGTGTCAAAATTTCTCTCAGTTTTCTTGACACATAAACTGCTACCTACTGTATGTTTTCTAGAAATTTTTTTTCCTTTCTTTTAACCACCTAACCCAGCTTGCTTGATAAAAGTTACTTAACTGCAGTTTATCCCACTGAATTAATACCTTTCAAGCTATGGCTTAAAATAACTGATTACTTTATTTTTGATTTTCAGCATCTCTGACAATGCAGGTGGCAAGGAGGTGAGGAAAAGAGCTACTTTGCAAGTGTCATATTGATTTTTGAATAGAAAATAAAGCAGGTAAAGTGCCCAAAACAAGACATTTGCAAAATGCACAATTAAGACTGTGGTTTGGGGCAAATGTTGGAAGGAGGTCTGTTGTAGTGAGCTGCTTTGCAAAGGAGAGAAAAATTCCTTCTGCAGGAAAACCTGTGGGGTAGGCGGCTCATAGGACACCCAGAAATGTTGGCAGCAACTCAGGTTTCATGCTGTTCCTTTTGAAACACATCAGTGAAAGAGACTACATCCACATCCTCTCACATGCAGCAGCACGAGTGGGCAATGGCTAAATACTTTTTGTTGACACCAAAGTGTCTAAAGGCCGGAGGAGGCCAGGAGCAGGATGTATCCTGTCCAGCTGCCATCAGTCTTTTCTATCAAGCAGAGTTTGGTCCTTTTAAACCAGGCGTCCATCAGTGTCCAGCACCAGACATGCTGGTGATGTACAAACATCACCATGAAATGACATTTGGAACAGCTTTACTTGGTTAAAATTTCCATTGAGTGTAAAAACCTGAGGAAGAACTTTGAAATTGGGGGCACCAAAAGAAGAGTTTGATCTAAGTCATGCCTTTTCTGTTTACTTTTTTGATTTGCTTAAAGAAATTATCAGAAAATAATGTCAAAAGTGTTCTCCATAGAAAAAAAATGGTGTTGCATTGTCAGGGTTGCAACAAAGCGGTATGTGTCAGAATTCAGTAAATGGTTTGCATACAAAAATTAAGCAAGATGCATGAAATCTTCTGTAGGGAGCAATGGCAAAAAAATGTAGAAAAACCCCACCAACTGTGTCATTCTGCATACTGCAGCCTTGCAAAATTTTATTCACCCAAGATGGGTGATCTGTTTTGATGGGCAAGCAAACTATAATCATCTGAGGAAAGAAGGAGAGAAAAAGGAGGAATTCCATTATCATCACCTTGGAAAAGGGTTCGTAAATAGATTTTGTACCTTAGCTGGTAAATCTGTAGTACATGTTTGCGTGGCTGGAGTAGTATAACAAATTGACTTAAATATAAATGCCATTTTGAAACTAATCCGTAGTGAACATGGTGTGGTCTCCTGGAGACCACAGTCAGCAGCAGTGGAAGCAGAGCTGCATGTGAGCAAGGCGATCCAGAGCGTGCTAAAGACAAAGCCCTGGAAGGCCACATCATGCTTGATAAGCTTTTAATGCAGAGCAATTGCATATTACCAATAATGCTCCAAGAGAACAGAGATATGCAAAAGTTTTCCCTTCTGTTGTGTGGCATTAGGTCACAAGAGTGGATAATAACAGCAATATGGTCCCACCAGAAAGCTGCACTTACACATGCTACAGGGACACATGGGTATGTTTTTGGCACCTACTCATGCATTGCCATGATCTAACTTTCAGTCTCTCTCATGTCACAAAATACATGGCATTGAGCAAGGCCCTGGGCTCTTGGAGGCAGCTCTGAAAATGTGCCTTGTCTTCTCATGGTCTTTTCACCTGGCCTTTTATGAGATAGTAGGTAAAGGAAGCCATGCCATGCTATAAGACAATGGCTAAGTGAGTATTAATCCTCCTGGCAAACAGTGTAACACACTCCTCTTGAATAGATTCTCCACTATAAACCACCAGGCTGCAATGCAGATGATAACGCTCCATGTGACAACACAATCCAGACTTCAGACTACCAGTCACATCGATCAACATCTGAACTAATGTCAGAGTCTTCTCTTACTAATGAGCTGCTGTACTGAGATGCAGCCTTGCTAGCAGTCAGATACCTGTAATGAGGTAGAATGAATGGCAAGACCCTACTTCAGACGCTTTCTCTCATCTAGCCACAGAGGGGCTTCGTTGTTCACTTTTTTTGGTACAAAGAGTTTCTTCCTGAAGGTCTCTACCAGTGCCACACAGTTACTCTAGCACCTATTTTATATGTTAGCTGCAGCTGTTTGGAGAATTTCTACCAGGAAACAATCTTTTTCTTTTTTCTTTTTCTTTTTTTTTTCTCCTAATAATTTGCAATCCCAGTGCCTGCCTACAAGGGCTTGGATATAAGGACATCTTACTGTACACTTCAAATTCAAATGAAAATACCTTGCCATGTCCCTAAGTTGGGTATGTTCATGTAGCATTCTCTTTTTCTTAAATTATCTGGCTACAAGGTATTTTTGTCCCACAGTTCATGCTTTGATTTTAAGCTGCAGCTACCATGCAGTGGTGTATCCTATTTACACGTCCCTTAATATCACTGAAGGAACCAGAGGGATGTGCTCCAAATCCATAGCTTTCCATCAATGTAACAAAGCTACAGTAATGATTTCTTTCTTTTTCTTTGCCTGTCATATTACTGCTGAATGGTCTGAACTGAAGTTACTGCCAGACCCAGAGGTTCTGTCCAAACCAGATCTAGGGCAGTTTGCTAAGAAGGTAATTTACAGCTGCAGTGATTGACAAAGCATCCATAAACTGTAGGAAAGGAAAAGTCGATGAACAGTAAGGAAAGCTCCAATATTTGTTACAATCTCTCTTCTTCATTTACTAAATTAAGAGAAGGGCGGTTTTCTGTACCGGGGTTGGCACTCAGCACAGAGAAGTTGGCTATTATTTGTTACTCCTATGAAAGCAGTCATTGCAGAAAGGCTGGGCTTCGGTTTGTATTGCAAACTGAGGTTGTGACTTGTACCTTTCTCACTTTCACAGATATTTTAGTCAGATTTTGTTTGTCTTAAACCAGCATCTTATGTCTCTGAGTGGCAGGTCTCAGCATGTAATTATTTATGCACATCTCATTCCATGCCACATAAAAAGGGTTATCAAGTTTGTACCTTTAAGCCTGATGAGCTGTTGGTTAACACTTTTTAGTCAATTAACCAGCAGTATCACTTCTTATCTACTGACAGACATTGTTGCATTCAAATTTCTCCACAGGGCAACACGTACATCTGGAGTTCAGCACCTGCATGTTTGCCCTGACAGAAAAGATTGCAGGTGATGACCAATGGGAAGCCATAAATAACCCCTCCACTGGAGCCCCAGTAGAGTGGTTCACATGGTCTCTGACATCAGCTGATGATACGTTGGGGCAGGTAGGAAAGTGGCATTCAGCAGAAGTGTTTGCATTTGTTCCACCATGCATGCAGCCTCTCTCAGACAGTTATCAGAATATGGCAGCTTTTCACTCTGCCAAGCATCTCTCCTGCTGCCTGCATAGGGACCCAGCCAGAACTTCTCAGCCCCTTGTCAGTGTTTGGATACTGCAGCAGTCCCTCAGGGCCAGAGGCATCTGGCTCAGGCTAAGGCCACCCTTCAGGCTGTTCTGACTGCTGCCAAGGGACCAATAAGGCAGCCAAGATCAGGGCAGAGCAAATCATCTTCAACAATGCTTGTAACCATTATCTTTGACCAAGGATACATAGAGGAAAATCTGGTGAGGTTGTGAGGAAGTCTCCCAGGATGTGTCCTCTGTGGAGACCTAGAGACTTATATTTTCATGCTCAAGCACCTACAGAGAAGTAAGCTGGAATGTGCAGAGTTTTCCTGGGCCTTTTAAACACATGCATTCAAAGCATTTATTTCATGAACAGCTGAAATTTCTTGCTATGAAATAATGTTTTCATGAAAACACTAATGCTTCATACACATCTGATTGAAAATATTTTTTGTTTCCAGGATTAGTTTTTAATTACGTTTAGTTTTTATTAATAGAAAGGTAGGGTCTCATTTTCTTTTCAAGTATGTCCTTGTCAAAAGATCAGTTTTTGACACAGTGCAATCCTTGCTTCTGCAAAGAAGACAGACTTTGCTGTGGGTGGAAAATGTCATGGCTCCTAAGAGATGCAGTCTGACTCCTGCTAGTCTGGTCCAGCACACATGTGTGGTCTGCAAGTTCCTGTACTGGACACCCCACAAGAGCTCCTCCTGCAGAGCAATGCTTGGGACACCACAGGAGGTACAGGAGAGAACTGGGCCCTCACTGGAGCAGGCTGTGCAGAGAGGGCTGCCTGCACAATTTTCCTGCTAATAAGGTATGGCAATTCTAAAAGTATTTTAAATAAAATAAATCCATGAGGCTACAGAGAGGTAATGTTCCACCTGAGATTCATATGCAAACTCTTAAATATTAAAAGCACCCTTGTGAAGGCATTGAAAATTAAAAGGATACAGAGAATAGATGATTTAAAACATAAATTACTTCTTATTAAAATAATAGTGTCTTACTAAATATTGAAAGAGCTGGATAGTAGTTTACACTGTAAAATTATCTGTTAAACATGTTCCTGTTAACACCAATACAGCTATTGACAAACAGATCCAATTTTGTTTTACTTTGAGAGACCAGACAATAGTAAGTTCTACTACTGCTATTTTATTTTACAAGCATTAATGAACAATTAACCAACACTAGCACTCTTTCCATCTGTAATCCTGTAGTAGGATCACTAATCTCCACCACTAGCAGCTAATGATGAAGGTCTCTTAAGCTTTACTTCTTATCTCAGCCAGTTCTTAATACTCGCATAAGTATGCTTTCTGAGCAGAGCGGCCCCCTATTGCTCTGCGACTTGAATACAAAAGACTGGTGAAATTTTTGAAGGGTTTTCTGTTCAATAACACTTCTATACTTATGTTTGCCTTCCTACAACAACAAACACAAGTGATCAGCAGAGGACTAGCAGGGTCACTAAGGGCTCTGTGTTTCCATACTTGTTCTAATACTTATAAGAATGTATTCATGCCCTATTATATATATTCCCTGGCTGCTCAGGCAGAAGCTCTAAACTAAACTAAACTGAAACAAAATAAAAGGGAAAAAACAGAAGACTAAAACAGTGTTTACTTCAAGAACAAGTCTGCTGTTTGTATCGAACAAAAGGAAGTTGGAAAGTGGCTGCCATTAAAAATACATGCAAGATAAACTGAAATTTTTATAGTACACAGTACACATGACATTTTCTAACTTCTTTTTCAGAGTGTTCCTGTGTATACCGTACACACGAGATCTGTGTACTGGGATGGCAGGGGAATTCACCGTTCTGTTAGACTTTTCTGGAATAGCTAAGCCAAGTAAGGTAGCAACAACTTCCCAGACAGGAAGCTGCGACCACAGTGGGTTCTGTCGCAGTCCCCACCGGGAAAAGGTCCTCCATAGTCAGGGCAATCACCCCAGTACTAAAATTGTGTGACACATGGTCCTCCATCTACTTCGTGGATATCTTTTGCTTTCAAGAGAAACAGACGACCCTAAGTAAGAGTAACACATTTTCCCAAGTCCATTTTATTTATTCCATGCACAATGCTTGAACATGTTGGCCCCAATCCAAGTACAACTCAGGAAAACTCAGGGATTGTTTCCTGGCCTAAATGAAAGCCTTGACACAACTACTCCAGCTGGGCCCAAAACATCTACTGCAGCTGCTGAGATTGTTGGAGATGAGGAGCAACAGTTGGTTCCGGTCAGAGAGGTGATCCACTCCCATTAAAAACTCACCCTGTTTGCATTAAGCTGGGTGGCTGATGGATGAACATCAAGTTGCCTCTCTGCACTTGGAGATGGAGGTACATTATCAGATTGCAACAGATTACCAAGAGCTGAGAACAAACGTATCTACAAGCTATATTCCCAGAGATGCTTTATCATGTGGCATTGCTGAGGAGATGTGCTGTATAAGGAGTGAAAATCTGAGAATTAATGTTTCTAATGCAATCAAAAGCTGCCTTTTTGTACCCTCTGTTCCAAGGTGTATTCTAGTCTAAGGCATACAAAGAAGCTGAATTCACATTGCACCCATGGCTGAGAGATGTCTTGCAAAAAACTCCTACTGAGTGTTACAAACACTAATTGGCCCTTAGGCTGATACAGGCTGGTTTTTTGTTGTGTTTGTGCAATGTGTATCAAATTGCTGACCTTTTCCTTCACCAGGGCTTCTCAGAAGAGACAATAAATAGCATTAATTAGAGTGGGAAAAAAATCACTTCTGTACCTCTGCAGGAATCATGACTAAGCCTTACTTTTACCACATTGCCTTTCTGTGACTATGACTGCCCATCATGGCCCAGGTGGCTGTGCCACTTGGCAGACGTGTAAGGAGAGAAGTACCTGCTTGGACCAGCCCAACTACCCTCAGAGGGCTAGCTCTCTGGCTGGGAGACAGGGGCAGGCTGGCCAGCCTTATCTGAAACGTACAATTAAGATGCTCAAGTAGCCTGGATGCATGTGGTGGAAGGTGTGGGGATAAAGGGAAGAGAGGTTCTGGTACTACCTGCAGTCATTATTTATTCGAGTAAAACTTCAGTTTAAGTCTAGAGGAATTTTGTCAAAGTGAAGCTAATCAAGGTGTCAGAAGAAGGCCTCATCAGGATGCCTCAGTGAGATGCGAGTGAAATGATCGCTTATGGACAAATCACCAACCATTAGTGAGGAAAGAAGGTAGATTTTTATATGTTTCACCCAGCTTTTCCTTTTTTAAGCCTTTGCTGTTTGACTTCATACCCGATATAGGGAGATTTCCTTGATGTGACAGGCATCCACAGTGTGGGTGGATAGCTTGTTCCCACTCCCCTCTGCAGGCTTCAAATCTCAGCAATGACTCCAGGTGATGATCAGAAGATGGGAAGAGAAGGTGTATGGAGCTAACTTCAGCTTGACAGATTCTAGGCACTCCCATTACATAGGATAGTTTAGTGTTTTTTTCTGGATTACCTGTATATTTGACCGTGAGGCTCATCTGTTACTCTGACTGTGTAGCAATACTGGAGCCATCTACAACCAGGCTCAGTTGTACCAGAACCAGAGAGAAGCAATTTAAATCTATTAACCTACATTTCTACACTAAAAGGGCAAATTATTCAGAGCAAAGATTATCTGGAGTGACACAGCTAAACCCATTCTAATACTTGACATAGAACCTTGGTCCAGATTTTCCTGCATTGCACAACTTACTGTCAACATATCAGGGAAGATATTGGGAGTAGAGGAGGGAGTTCAGCCCTGAAACATCTCTCTGTCTCAAATTCTCTTTTGTGAATACCTGTCAGGAATCCAGGAATGTTTTCCTGGAAAAGTCATGCAAATGTCAACAGCTTGCAAGATCACTTTTTAAGAGAAGAATTAACAAGAAACAAAAACCTGGTGCTGTGAAGCATATTTGGGGAGTGGACAGAGGGTGGCCTATTTGTCACTACTTTGTGCCTCATGCCATTTGCACAGCTGTCAACCCCAGGGCTGTTGGGAGCGGCTGGAACAGCAGTATAGTGGTGAGCTGTTGCAGCAGATGAGCATAAGCACAGCCTGGTCAAATGGATCCTTGGATCAAGCATAACAAAGAGCAACTATTTTCTTTCAACTGCTCTCAAAATGCTCATTTACTTCCATTTAATTTTTGTGTTTTCCCAGAGGGATGGCATTTTTACTCATACCTCCTGTACAAAGAAAATGTTAGTGTTTAGTGCATTGTTTCCATTTTTATGATATGATAAAGGGGAAGATAGAAGCTAATTAACAATACTTTTTCTAAGATAGCAAAAGAGCTTGCCTGTGATGATAGTATTTTGAACTAGCAGGATGAAGCCAAAATCTTGGTTCAACATTTCCACTTTATAGATATCAGATATACTTCTCCACCCCCAACCAGCTCACATATTCATTACCCAAATTGCCAATCCTCAAAGTGATAATATAGTGTGGTACAACATGCCCCGACAGGACACAAATTGACTCTGTGCCTAGATACTATACAGACAGTGTAAAGCAAATATCTCACTCTATTATCTGTTGTCTCTATGAATCAACAGATTACATGGTTCACTGGGTAGCTGAATAACTTTTACACAGTTTGTTCATATCTATTTACACATATTCTACAAAAAATACATTAACACCAAAGAACAAATGTAAAAAAAGTACACCTGCAGAATCCAGATGAATTACACATGTGAAAAAACACAACAAACAGTCGTGCTTAAATTTCATATATATTATCTGTAGATGTGAAAGGAGACTCTTTAGTGACAGAAACCTGAATCCTGTGAACGACCTTGAGAATCTTAAGAGGAAATTTTAATTTGCTACAATTTATGTTTGTACCTAAAATTATGCACCACATTTTAAAGAGCACTTTGTGTTCCACAGAGTAGGAACAGAGGGTCCTGTGATCCTGATGATCTCCATGGAGGTGCACCTCCACCCATCTCTAGGCTGTGACTTTTCAGAGCTCCATGTCTCCTGTGTTCACTGTTGTTCCTAGCTGCCTATTCATACAACATACCATTTTTTGCGGGAGAAAGCAGCATGCTATGTCCTCCTTTTTCATACCTTGGGTGACAATGCAGTAAGTGGAGCAGTTTGCTTATGTCACCACAGAAGAGAACTGGCTAATCCAGGATTTGCACATAGTTCTCAGACTGCATATGATGCCATGCTGTCTGGATCACTTGTCCTGGTTTGTCAGCTCTTTCCAATGCCACATTAAAGAAACAAAAGTGAAGACTTTGCAAGGAAAGTATAGAAAATATCTATGCTTTGCAGTGTCCTTACAAATCTGAAAATGTTCAAATTCCCTGCCATACACATATATACATGCTTATTTGCATATCCACACACACGCGTGCACATATATACACTCCAAGTGACAAGTTATTTTTTTGTTTTGCCCACAGCCAACTCTTTTGCCTCCCAGATACCTTTTAAATCTATTCCCTGATTTGGTCAGAACTCCACCTTTTTCCTGTCTCATCTGAGTAACTCTTCTAGGTAATCACTGGTACACCTTCTTCCAGCGGTGGAAGCAGCTCTTTCCAACAGATATATAGGCAGTGAGAATTTTGGTCTGCTTAATCGTCAAATGCTTCTTTACTTTTTTTAAAAAGCTTAGTTTGTCTTGAATTTCTGGGCCAATTATTTCAAACTGAAAACTACAATGAAGCAAAATAGTTAACAGTATATTGCGCCATGCGGAAATTTAGTGGTAGTATCACAAACTTGCAGCTATTCATCCAATTATATTCAGCAGAATGGCAACAGTAATTTTTATTAAGATTAAAACTAAAAAGCAGGTTGCATTTAACAGTACCTGTTTGCAGGTGTGAAATAAACAGATGTGAAAGAAAGACTTTTCAGTGCTAATTAAGTGGCAAATGAGCAATCAAAAACTGCTGCATATTGGATTTTTAATAGAGCTTGGGGTTAGGAGGATTTCTGCTGCTCTGAGATGGTTAATAATATTTAATTTTGAAAGGAAGATTTATTAAAACTGGTAGATTTTCCTCTGTAAACTATGTCTGCTACCTCATGCAACAAATCCTACATGCTTTTGGTAATGGAAGATGCTGTTGTAACAGCCTTTTGTGCATCCTGATTGAAAATTCAGCTACATAACCTTCACTGAACTGTTTATCTTATGTACTTATTTAACTAACATTCAAACTGACAACTCTCCTATTTCTGGGCTTTCTTTTTATACTTTAATGTATGCCTTATCAGATGAAGCTCAGATACTACCAAACTTTGCATGTTTTTGATTTTGCACATAAACTGAAGGGCAGAATTCCAGTCTATGTCCTCAGTCATTCAATTTTTCAAGATCTTTGAACAAGACTTCAAACCCTGAAAAAATACAACCCAAATACAGACTTGCTTCTCTGTCTGTACAAATACGTGAAAGAAACTGGTATGTCAAGTTTCAATGTAGGCAAGCCTAATTGAAGCTTTAACTACATCCGAAACAAGAGGCAGGCAGCATTTCCAAACTGCTTTATTCAAGGGTAGAAAGACATTCAGGAGTAGAGCTACTCGAATAATTCATTACAAATAAATTATCCAATTAATTTAGGCAATTTTTCTTATCATTAATAATTCACAAACTGCTCCTGATAGTGGCGGATGTGTTCATCAGCTCTGATCCTGACAACACTTTGACACATGTTTAGCTTTTCATACTCCACATAATCCCATTGAACTCTATCAATTTTCTCTATGAAGCTGCAGGTGAGCCTGTGGAGAGTTGGTGAACAGCTTGTTTCTCTGGGTAATTTCTTAAGGAATAATCATTTGCTTAAGTCATACAATATTGTGTCTGCACCTAATTGGATGAATGACAACGCTGCAAGAGAAGAAGACCAAATGCTGAGTAGCAAAAGATTAATGTTCTTGTTAAAGTCCTTTTATTTTTTTCACAAAAAAAAGGTTTTATTGGGGTAAAGCAGGAGTTTCATAAACATCTGTGCAAACAAAACCAAATAACGATGCAAATATTTGTAATAGTGAATAAATCAGGATATACCCTACATGAATGCAGCCCACGTGAATGAAAGGTTCTGAATGCTGTTTGTCTATAGCATATACAATATATACCTTATGAAGTATAATGATACTAGAAGGTGGAAGCACAAATACCATGTATTGGAAACCATTGTGGTCTGCATTTTATAAATTAAAGCTATTATAGGAAGCGGTTGTATAATTTGGCTTCCTGGCCTATGTACATATTTTAAATTTTGACATCCTAAATCATCAACAGGTTCTTGTGCTACCTCTGCACAGAAGCCCTTGCACTTCCAAGGTACTTTAACAGAAAGAAAATTTCACCTGGCTTGTTCTGTGGTGTTCTGTGTGAGCTGTTTCCTGTCACGCCTGTGTTCTCTTCACAAATCATGAGTCCTGTTGCAATGCACTTGTGGGAAGCTTGAATAGTTATCACCTCTAGTGCTTTAAGGATATCTTATTATGAAGCACTTCTGAAAGAAGAAACTAATTATTAACATATTTATACTGAGCTTTCTAATTTGCTGATTCCTGTTCATCTGTAGGTTCAGGGTTTTTTTGTACCTCAGTTAACATTAGAAATACAGAATCATAAAATTTTGTGGGTTGGAAAAGATCTGCAAAATCTTCAAGTCCAACAATTAATCCAACACTGCCAAGTCCACAATTAAACCATGTCCCTAAGTGCCACACCTACATATCTTATAAATACTTCCAGGGATCGTGACTCAACTGCTTCCTTCGGCAGCTTGTTGCATTGCTTAACAATAAATCAAATATTGCAGCAAGTGCCCTGTAAATAAAATGTAATTAAATGTAACAATTCTCACTGACGTTTTAAACAATTATGCAAATTCAGAGTTGTGCTGACAGCTAGGTACATTGCCTCGCAAACTTTCAATTACCTGCTGCCCACCAACTGCTGTCTCAGTCAAATCAACATGAATTGCAGATTGCTTGGGTACTTTTTCAGAGGGACCGAGTCAAACATGGTATGATCCCAGAGTCTGACATAACAAAACATGATAGCTAAAACACAAAGGGAAGCAGGCTTATTTTTGTATATGATATCTGACAACAAGTTTGATATAGTGAGTATTTGATTCAATTTTGTGTGTCAGATGGCAGTGGAGCAAACAATAAGGCATCCACAGTATTTATGAACAGGCAAACACCACAGTTCACTGACGAGGCAAAATAATTTTAGGTAGCACTGAACCTGTCTGCTTGCATTAGGTTGGGGCAGATTTGTACGTTGGATGAAAAAGCTGCAATTTATTTTTTCTTTAACAAAAGGCTGATAACCACTCTCACTGCTAGTACAGAACTTAGGATAACTTGGACAACTAAATCTTTTTGTCATCCTCTCACTTAACTCTTCTTTTAATAGAGACACTTTCATTTGCACTCTGCACGATGCAGGTACCTGCTGGGCTGGATTTTGATGTCCTGCCCATGTAGCAAAGAAAAAAAACGTTACCTCTAAGGTCACAAGGAAGAATAACCTTTTGGAGCTTCAAAGCAGGTGGCCCTGGACAGTGCTGGACAGGTACAAGCTGATGCTCCGTGGCAAATACATGCAGATACCAGTCTCAAACAAAGCTTGTGTCTTTCAGTCCTTGCTCCACTGAGCATCAGTTAGGAAGAAAATTAACATGATTTCTATTGTATTATTAGGAAAAGTCTTTTGACTAGAATTTTCTTTAGCTGGCCAAAGGGAGCTACCATAGCCTATGCTGTAGCAGTCCACTGATGGTAGTCCACTCCTATGGTGCATGCATTTGTGGATAGACATGGATACTCCTCTCAGCTGCACAGGGAAGTATTTCTGAGAAGGCTAAAAGTAGAAGAACTTTAAATGTGTGGCAAGTGTGACCAATTCTGTGCTCTTGCATTAACGCAAAATCCAAATATACTTGAACAACATAAGATTTCCTTGACTTAAAGCAGTAGGCCTAGAGGTACTTATTCAGGGGTTAGACATTACTGGTCTTCTAGTGCAAAAATTCTCAACGTTCACATTATTTAGGGGAATGAAGAATTTAGGAAACCAAATGTCACTGTCAACTATGCAGCCGCTAATATGGTGACAAAAATAAGTGCCTTTGGGTTGGAAATACAGTCTGGATAAGGCTAATAACACCATGTCTGCGTCAGCCTCCCTGCAGCCCTTGCCTGGGAGGAGCTGCATTGCTAGGTGATTTGCAAAGATGAATAGTGAAGCTCTCCTTGCTCATCAAGGAAATTTTGGCCTCAGGTAGGTAAAGGCATCTTATCCTCCATCATCCCAGGCTGCCCAGGTATGTAAGGTGCTGGAAAGACACTGCCTCTCTGGTCTGTTGAATAGAAGCAGCCATGGGGAGGCCTTGGTGCCATGGCACCAGCTGCAGCTGCCTCTAATGGGGCAGAGGGGCCCATCAAGTGCCTTGAAATCTGCTCCTGCCCTCACACTGCAGCCAGCACCTGCTGCCTCGTCGGTGCTTTGCTAGGGAACTCCTTGATAGGTAGCCTGCCTTCTGCTAGAATGGTATTTCAATCAGACAGAGGTTTTCATTGGGGGGTTAAGGAGGTATAAAGGAAAAAAACCTAACTATTCCCTCTCAGAAAGTTTCACAGTGATCTTGTGCAGTATTATTTGAATCTGACCATATTCAGGAACATATTTCTCCCCAGAATTGCCAGCTGGAGCCAAATTGTCTGCTCTAACTGCACTCTGAAATCTTCATCCTAATCTCAAACTATTCGTCCCAACACTTCTGCTGCCATCAATAGATTTAAGATGTTTTTAATGCCTTCCTTGAACTTGCCTTGTCTCCTGTCAGCCAGCCAGAAGTGGTTTTTATCAGGAATAAGATTCAAAGAGCCTGCCCTGCAGCAATCCCATCGTGCACTTCTTTGTCAGAATCCTAATGACGATTTATATGTACTTAAGAGACTATCTCCAGCTGTAAAACTGAAAAGCTTCTGGGGGTCTGTACAGTTCCCTGACCTCAGACCTATTTTTATATTTTGATCTTGGGGATAGTACCTCCCAACACTCCGAATCCTCCAGTTATCCCTGCAGTAACAAAGCACTAGCTTAACCAGTAGTAGCAAGACTTAAAACAGGGCATTCAGGATCAAAGTGGCTAACAAACTTGAGTATTAGCCACTGTGTCAGCCCTAGAGATATTCACGTCAAACCAAAACATGTATATGGCTGAGTCTCCATGCTAAAACTAAATATTGCTTTCCAGAGGACATGCATCTGAAAAGCCATTTTCGCTGAGGTAGCTATGAAAGCACTCTCAATTTACCATGCTAAACAGGCATCCACCATAAATACTCTCCTCCTAAGCAGAGAGGAGTTACACCATTCTGTTGCTTTTAGGCTCCATGGAGCTATTTTTAGGATTTTTCCAGTGTCATTTGCTTTTGCTTTCATCCCTAACAGTTATGGAAGAGATTTTATATTACTAATTCAGAAAAAATGAGGAAATATGGAGAATGTGAGAGCACTGGTGAATCTGGATTTAAAAAACCGTAGCCAGGATAAAGTTCTGTCAACGAACTGACAATTCATTTTCCTTCCATTGTCCGATTACCAGAAGAGCAGTACACTAGCAACAAGGATGATCACATGAAGGCGGGAAAACACAACTGTCAGGCTTCAAGGACAAAGCCTATTCTTACATTGCCATTCCTTAAATCCAGACATTAGAGCAAAAGGAATGAGAAAAAAGCAGCTCACTCATGGATAGCTTACTGAGGATACTGCAAAAGATTATGCTAATCTTCACTTCATTGTCCTCTGCAAAATGTTTTCATACCATGCCTTTTATCTGTGGAAGGGATGCACAACCTCTCAACTCTGTGACAGTGAACACTTTCTGTGTGGTTTCTGCGTAATTAACACCAGCACTAGACCTTTTCATTTTTGCTACTCAAGCTTATGGCCTTTTAAGGGTACCCACAGGGGAGCATCCCTCACCCCTTTGCTTGCAGCCTAAATGATAGTCACAGCTTATCCTTAGCTACATATACCATCTGTTAATAGCAGAAGGATCAAAAACTTTTGGCTAGCCTGCATTTTTCAAAGAATAGGGGCAGGCAGCATAAACAACACATTAGAAAGATTCCTAAGAGTTTTAATTCTGAGTTGGGGACTAAAGACTTTCAGTTTTATTTAAACTGCCTTTGCATTATTGCCTAGATTACATTCACATGCACAGTCATTTTAGGAGGTGGCTGGAATTAGACAGAAGTCAGCAGTTGAGATGAAATTCATTCTAACATAGGCTCTTTTTTATCAAGGAAGTGTGACATGCTGGATACCTGCATTTTTTGGCAATCTGCACTCTATAAACACTGAAGCTGCAATTTTGCCCTTCAGTGATCATCCCAATTTTGATAGTAAATCAGATGTTTGAGAATGTATTTGATACCAATGACAGTGGGAATTACATCCCAATAGTGACACAGGAATTTCCTCTGAGCAACACAGATCTAATTTGACACTCACAATAAGATACTTTTCTTATTTGTCTCCAGAAACTTGGAATGCTTAAAAAGTGAAAACAACAAATTATTGTGGTCTTTCAGAATTAATATTTAGTTTCAGCAGCTTTCCACCATGCAGATTTTATCTAAATAAGAGTGGGCTTTTCAAGGGGTTTTTTTTGCCCAGGTACATTTTCCCCCTGGTCCATTTTCACACCAGACCTTGTCATGCTGGTACCCTTGCCTTCAGGCACATAAACACTCTCTTTTTGAAGGCAGAAAGAGAAAAAGCAGCACATGTTTTCACTGTTCACTACCTACTCTGCCCCTGCTTAATAGTGCAGCAGGTACACCTAGCAGCAGAGCAATGATCCCCAGAGGCTTTGTCCCACCCATGCAATTCCCAGACCCATTGAAGCTCCATTCACTCATGTTTGTCTCCTGCCACTTCTGAGTTCATGGAAAGGCTATCAGCGGCCCAGTGAATTAAACAACAGTGATATTTTGCTGGCATGAGATTACAGCTGAAGCTGCCTTGGAAGTGGACTAAGCTGTAGAGAGTAACTATCTGCATTGCCTTTCTGGGCATTATGTTGGATGGATGGAGCTAAACTCCTCTATATATGTCCAGAAGCACCAGATGTGGTTATGTGGTAGGGGTGGGCTAAAAGCACAGCTTTGAATCTTTCCATTTCCATGTGCATTGACATATTCTCCACTCTCTGAGAAAGACAAATACGCCTTGAGATAGTTTGGCAACATGACAGATGGTAACTACCACTGTGGCTTATTATAGTGCTGCCAATGTCTCAAACGTGCATTAAACTCATACACTGACAGGAAGACTCAAGGAAATGTTCTACATTTTTCTGCACAGGCATAATCCCTTTTCAAACAAAAAAAACCCCGAAGACATGAAGATTTAAAACTCTATCTGTCAGGATGTCCTGCACCAAACTAAATACTATAGAGAAACTCATGTTCCTGATCTGAAGTAACACCATGTTCTTAAATCTGAAACCAGCTTTCTCACTGCTGCACATAAAGAACTCAAAAGCTTCACAACTGCAGACAGTTATCCTCCAAACAATCCGAAGTTTCTATCTACCATACAAAGAAACAGGCTTCAAAATAAGTGTTTCAAAGAGAGAATTTTTTAAAACATAGGTGGCCACAATTGGTTAGTTATACAACAGTTAGTTACATTCACACTACTTCAATGTTTTGAACTAATGAATACAGCCTTTTTTTTTTTTTTTTGAATACCAGCTTTTGAACTATTAAGACATTATGCATTCTCAAATGCTGTCAAAATTAATGCAATGAGTTTTGCAATGTATTCATGGAGAGTACAGGCGGGTCATAGGATGTTTGTGCTCATCTTTCTTCTTGGTAAGCCTGAGCCAAAATCCTGCATTAGGTAGTAAATGAATGTAGGAGTGCTGGCTGTTGGCAATCCCTGTCCATACCTGAAAAATCAAGCCATGATTTGCCATTATATCTTCTTTTTACTTAGAGTGGCTGCTAAGAAAAGGATCTTTACAACACTGAGCTTAGGCTTCCAGGATAAAGTAAAGGTGAAGAAATTTCCTAGCATCTAGCCTTATCAGGGTCAAGCTTACTACTATGAGCCTTCCTTTTCATAGGCACTGCCAATAACATCTTGTTTTACAAAGAAATTTAGGAAAAAGGAATTGCACTAAGAACTGTTAGCACATACTCAACTACTGTGAAGCTGCCACTGAGAAAAATAGGAAAACAAACATATTTTTCAAATTTTGAAGCTGCTGTGCAAAAAAGAGTTCATGATCTGGAAAGTAGATTTGGGAGCCATTTTTTCTCTGTAACATGGATCGCTAGAGTTGCTATCATTATAAAAATACTCATAGTGTTCCAAAAAACTAATTTCAGAAAGGATTTTGGATGCGTAATTCAGGCAAAATTCACATAATTTGTGGTGGAAATTGAACAATGAACTGTCCGTATTGTGTCCAAACTATTAAGCAGATGGGAGAAAACATGGAAAATTAAAGGGCTGGGAAAAATCACATAAGAAGTTCTCACTCTTTCTTCTAAAAGGGAAATAGTGTGATATCAGTGCATGCAAAAAAATGCCTTCCATCCGATAGGATCTTTTTCTGTGGTTCTCATTCAGCACCACTGACTTACAGAGATTTACTTTTATTGTATACCGGTTTAAGTGAAAAGAACACACATGTTTCTGTCTAAACACTGAAGGCCAGATTTTCATTTCATATTAATAGGAACAATTTAAGATCGCCCCTGTGTCTTGTGGATACTTTTAAACAATCTTAATAGGACTATATCATGTGCAAATGCAAAAACACAACATAACATTTCCTTGTGGCCAACATTCACAGCAGGCTTACAATACCCACAGAATAACAGTTCTTGTAACCTGTCTGAAACTTCGAAAGAAGGCAATTTTCTTTCCTGCCTTCAGTCAGGATCCCAGTACAGTGACATGCTGAACAAAATTAAATAGGTCTGTGTTGGTAGGAGGAAAACCTGCATTAGATTCAAACCAGTAAGGTGAAAGCATTTGTCTTGCTGCCCATAACTCTATTGTCTTTCAGAAGTTGCAAAAATTTTCCCATGATTTGGAAAAAAAAATAGGTAAATTTGCTAACATCTCTTTAAATGAGCTTTTAAAGTTATACAAAATGCCACTCTCAGTAGCCTGTCTGTTAAATCTCCTATTAACTAGAGACAAAAAGCCTCACCAGCAACTCAAGTCTCCTGTAATAAATGTATCGATAATCTAGTTCAAGATGCATAAAACTCGCACTCCACCTAATAATAGCCCTTACTGCAAGTGCTCAGAATCACTAGTTTCTGTCTTCTGCAATGCAATTTTGTGGAATTATACTAGATCTCATACACCTCTGCAAAACAGCATTGCTGTGAAAACACCACTTACTGGCTACCTAGAGTTTTACTTGCTGTAAGCTGTTTAGACCACATGAAACCTGCAATACACTGTTAGATCTTTACAAATTTCATGAAATCTTTTTCGGATATCCAAAAAATCCTGAACTACTTGAATCTTTTGTCTCCCAGCACTGGGGACTGACCCATAATCTCTTTCCCAGCCAGTATACCAAATCTGTAGCCAACCTTGTCACTGACTCCAACAGCTGCTTAAATTCACCAGAGGGGATAGCAGCAATCCTACTTCTAAAAGAACACCACAAGGCTTACGTTCATGATGCCTTGAGGAGACACTGAAAGGAAGGTCAAAGGTGAAGAAAAGATAAAGTGCAGTACAAGAAGATCAGTAAAGTTGAATCTTCTTGATGGAAAACTCATGTCTGTTTCTTCATGATGCAAACAACATAACTTCATTTCAAAAGCCTCTGTTTTTTGTTGATTTTTTCCCTTTTCTTTTGGTTTGCAGTATTTTGAAGTTTATTGAAGTTTTTTCTTTTTTTTTTTTTTAGGTCAGAGCTCTGTGCATCTAAAAGCCTTATTCAGTTGTTCTTGTCACGAGTACTTTGTCTTACACAGGCTGCATTACTCTTGTAAACAGAGGCAGCATCAAAGTGAAAGCAGATAGAGTCACATCAGTGGATTAAGGCCTTCTGCATGATAAAGTAGCTACCTAGGGTGGGATAAACTTAATATGTGAAAGAATGTTATTGAGGAGGAATAAAGTGCCAAAACTCTGTCATTCTCTTAGTAATGTCCTAATCTAATGCCTGACACCAAGGCCTTAGGCCAGTGTTAGTGTTAATCAATGAAATACCCATCTGTGTTCCCTGTCCTTATCGCTATTTAGAACTAGCCTAAACTCAATTATTTTCCCTTAGAGACCAAGATGGGATATTAAGTTGAGTGAAAGGGATTGTGTCTCACAAAGAAATCCCAGTGTTAAAATGCAGAGGTGTCAACATTGCTAACTAAATTTCAGTTAAACAGAGATTAAATGCTAGTCCTTTGGACATGAAACACTGCATAGATTAAATCTGGTTAAAAATCCTTATTTAGAAAGTGGCTAAAAACTGTTAAGCAGTTTAATCAACTTATAATGTAAATTTTGTTCCCTCATATGCATTATTTATCCCCTGCAATAACCATTGTACAATAAATGTTTGAAGAGCACATTCACTAAAGCAATAGGAAAGCACAGCCTCTTGCTGCTACCCAAAGCTGTGAATGATACAGACATCGCCAGATACATAATGGTTATCTGAGGAGTATGTAATTTATCCCACGAGTGAACTGCAAATCTCATAATTCAAAACTGCCTTAGTCAGAAATGAGTTATGGAGGTGTTTTTCACAAGTGGGAATAATCTCACATCCCACCGATACTCATTATTGTATTTTTGGTTCATATCACCATGATAGAAAATATTATCTTTCTTATTTTATTAAATTTTCAAACTTGTTTGGCTTGTCTTTTTGTGCCTTTTTTTTTTTTAATTGGAACACTGTGAAGACAGGAAGACTGCAGAAGTACATAGCCATTAAGTCCACATGCAAGTGGATATATTAAAAAGAGGTAAATAAACCTCAAAATTAACTGCTTTGTAGCAAGAACTTTTTTTGAGTTAATTTTTGAATAATCTCTGGGCTGAACTCACCATATGCATTTCTTAAGAATTTTCTTTTCTGATTCCTTTTTTAATTTAAAATAATTGAGTGTGCTTTATTACCACAAGCCCTTTTTTTCCCAAAAAACTTTTAAAGTTGATATCAAAAATGCTACATTAATTAGCAGCAAAGTCAATTTATTCTAAATAAAGAAATGTGAATTCTATTATGTATACATTAATAAAACGAGTTACTGGAGTAACTAAAATCAGGTAAGCATTTCTATGACAATCATGGAAGTACCAGAGGAAAAAACAGAAGGAACATCTTTTTGTCTCACTTTCTCTGCTAGTAATTCACCAAGTGCAACTGTCCTCATGGTGCTGGTCTTACTCTCAGTACTATTGTCTGTTTCTCTTTGAACTACCACTATAACTTTCTTGATTATTGCTATGCACATTTTTGTTTAGCATCTCAAACAAATTAACTGATCAGAAGATAATAACATTTTCTTATCACTGGTAAGCACAGAACACTGAAAGTTATTTTGGTGCAGTTAATGTGTTTTTTCCTTCTCAGACAGAAGTATGGGCATAAACACAGTGAAGCTTTCTGACTGTGGTGATCCCTGCTCTTCCTGTCTCCTTTCCAGCAAAAGTTACATTTAGTATGTACTTTCTTGTTAGTAAGCAAGATAAAGGTTTTCTCATTCGTAGAGTAACCTCTACCTTTTTAAACTTAAAGTCTGTTTCATTTAAAAGTAACTAATTTCTGTCATGGTTACTTGGGACCCCAGACATAGGAACTGGTTTTATGTAACATATAGTCAAGAGGAAAAAGCAAACGTGATTGCTGAGAGTTTAGGGTTGTAGGTTGTTTCATTTTTTTCCAAGACAGAGGGATACAATCTTTCAAATTATAGGCAGTTGTGAAATTTTGGTTTACACAGTGCAAAAAATGTAAGTAGTTCTCAGGTTATTTAGCTATTTCTCAAGGTGACAGTTGGAAAAGTTCATAAAAAAACATTGTTTGAAGCCCAAAAAAGTAATTTGTCAAGATTTACAGGCAGTATTAAAGACTTGAGGAACTAAGGGATTCAAAAATCTGCTTCTAACATAGCTGAGCGAGCTTTGGCTTGTACTTTAAAAAGCACTGTATCTTCCTGGGTTAGCAGAAATTGTTAATGATAATATAGAATAGAAGGTTGATGTGAGGGCTTCTCTTAAAAAAAATTATGCTTTTTTAGATCAATTCTCCTCTCCAAGGTCCCAGTATTACTTTGACTGAATAAAATTGTTCCTAGAGGGTTGCATTACAAAGGCTGAGTCTACCCTATTTTGATGATTCCCAAACTTAAAACAGGCACACACCACAATAAATAAAAAGACGCTGCTAGTAGCAGGCATTTAGAAGTCCCATCCTGGTGAAAATTTGAAGCCAGCTGTATACGGTTCTCATCACAAATCAACCTTTCATGTTCACAGCAGCAAACACTAAAAGAATGTATTGGTTTAAAATTCTTAGTACTTCTTTACTTTTTTTTCCTTTCAAATTGAGTGACTTTAGGTGGATTTAGGGTTACATTGGTGGTTGGGGAGGGATGTCTGAAGAGGTCATTGAAAACCTGGCGCTTATGAGCTAGGCTGAAATTTTGCTACTTGCTTCACTCTCCAGTCTGGCATTAGAAGGCGTTGTGTTATTATGGATCCTGTCTCACGAGACAGACATAAAACCGTAGATTCATCCACATATAAATGAAGGTCCAGACTCTCTGCCACAAGTAGCATCAGTTTTATTAGTACTGCAGCTCTAATTCATTCTTTCTACTCTAATTGCCCTGCAGTTGTTACAAGTTTACTTTCTGCCTGTAATTGCTGTGCATGATAAATACATCCTACACTGTACAAATGGCTACATTTCAGTGACAGTTAAATGCTTCCTTGTTTAAGCAGTTTGCAAAAAAGTATGGCTGACCACTTGAAATCCTTTTAGGAAATATTGTGAGCTTTGAGATTCTGGTGTTGAGAGCAACTGAGGCTAAGCTCTGGATATTCACAAAAAGCACTTAATACAGTGTGGCATTTTATTTCTTATAAAATTTTAGCAGTACATAGTCCCAGAAAAAATGAGAGGTTGGCACAGATTGCCTTGGAGCACATCACACACAATCTGAGTCCAAATCAGCAATGCATCTGTAAGAAATTAGCTTCTCTTTTACTGATGGAGATTTGCTTTTAATGGTAGAGAACTAAGACAGGGAACGTACCTCGGACACACAGGCAGAACCAAGGAAAGGCTCCCCAGCCTCCAGTGAACCCGCACTCTCTCAGCCATGGACCATTCTCATAAAGCCACGCTGATGCAGAATGGCTCTGCCTCACCTCCATCACAGGGCTGGTGCTATAAGGTACAAGACAGCCAGTCTCATGCAAAGGATACAACCTAATGCAATTCCAATATAAATTATGTATGAACATTGTAGCACAAGACAGTCAGAAAGCACATTGTGTAATTCAGCAATTCTATCACGTTTGTTGTTAGTGTACAGTACTGTACACTATAGTTGGAGAGGGAACTGTCTTAGAGTCAAGTGGATCAAAAACAGTCTACGAGAGCCAACTAAAAAAGGCCATTGTACTTAGCTGACTGAAGTGGAGAATGAAGTACTCTCCCTCAATTAAGAAAAGTGTGGTGGGGCTGATTAACCCGCTTGTTACCTTGGTAACCTGAGATTTAGATTGTGAATGAATACATAAGGCTGTGAATACCTTTTATCAGATAAGAGTCTGATGAACAGTTTGAGTGAGAGAACTACAGGGCTGAGAGGTACTGGCACTTAATTTGTTTATGAGACAACACTTTCAATTTATAAGAGGTAGTCCATGCTACTGTATTTGTAAGTCACCAGTAAATAGCATGACACCCATACGCTATGCTTCAATCTGCCTTGCAGTTTGTGCACACAGACCTAAACACTCAAAATCCTTCATCAATGCCATTCCCCTGAGTCACCACAAAGACTACCTGGTTTTGGATTGGGCAGAGATCTCTCAGAATCCCCTGAAATCAACAGCATTCCTGTAGGCAAAGTGTTCATGCTTTGGACACTTGTACACCTCATCTCTCTGCTCACTTTATTCTTTGTCTTTTACTTATCTCAGACTAATGGATAAGACTTCATATTTATTAACATTAAGCATATTTCACCAGCTCTCCACCCCTTTGTAGGAAAGGCCTGAGGCTACATTCTCCCCTCAGTTACACCTGTCCAATCCCATTGACTTCAGTAAGATTGAACAGGTGTAAGCAATGAGAAAATTTGGCCCCCTGTTGTCTATGAATTGCATTATCTGTGTTCACCACTTCCTTGACTTTATGTTGCTGGCAAGTATAATTAATTTATAGTTTGTCTTATTCTCTTAGTTGTTTAATAAATAGATGAAAACAGAAGACTCCTGAGGGACTTACTCCAGTTACCTGTAATAGAAACTCCCCTACTGATAGCTTCTTCAGGAATATCCTTCATATTTCCTCTTCTTTTTATCAATTCTTTATGAATTTTCATTATCTTCTTTGTATTTTTCAGTTCTGCAGAATCACATTTCTTGTGTGCCATGACATGATCTGTTAGGAAAGAGATGGTGATACCACTAGCTTCTGACAACAGAATCGATTTTTAACTGAAAATATCTTCCATTTGACTTTTGCATAGACTAACATCTGCATTTAATATGAGGAAAACCATGAGCTAGCAATTAGTTACAATAAATCACATTGTCATAAAGACTGTTGCATGAATTAAAGACAAAATCAAGAAGTACTCAGGGAAGACAATTGACCCTTTAGGAGATTTAACTAGTTTTTTGTGACCCTAAATTGAAGCTTGCTTAATAGCAGTTACTGTCAGAAAGCTGGGGCTGTCTGATCACCTTCCAAATGTTCCTGCACTAAATATATTCTTCATTAAACTAGGAATATATAAATCTGTTTCTTGGAACCAGCGTAATCAGTCAAGTGTTGACAAACAGTCATCTAAAGCAGAAAAGAAAAAACTTCACCTCAATGAGAGGAAAATCCCTCCAATGAGATCATCATGGCTAATTTTGCTAGTATATTCAAGATTAACATGCTTTAAGTGCAAAGAAAGAAATTAACCATCCTTACATGACTTCCATATGGGACATTTTATCTTTCTGATTTCTTTACAATAGGCACTATCATCATCCCTATGTTGTAAGTGTGTTAGAAAGAGTTACACTAAAGCCAAAGATCATTCAGCACCTTAAAGGGGGAGCGGGCTTCCCAAGGTCCAATTTCGTATGCTAAATTCTTTAGACCAAACCTGCCGTACACCGCAACATGTCAATTGAGTTGAATCCCATTCCAGCACGCTCACTCCACTGACTTTCCTGTCTTGCCTGGTATAGTATTTTTACGTTTTGCATTTTTTAAATACTATCCATGATTTCCTCTAAACTTCTAGTAAAACCTAAGCAACATTAAGAAGTTTATAAAGGCAGGGTGCTGAATGATTGACAGTGCTTTTTGCTGTATTAGTGATGCATTTAGAGTAATTATTGAATGGTCATTAAGTCAAGTGCAGGCACTCGCTCCACATGTGGCACTCTTCTCACCTTCTACTAAATTAGTATCTGTCTTCCTAGACATATGGATTTCCTGTCATGGAAACAATTTTCTTTTAGTAGTGATACAACAGTCTATTTTGCCAGCATTGTGCAACTTTCAGCTGATGACTAGAGCTCAATGTATTATGCATGTTCTACTGCTCTAATAAATACAGGATTGACTTGTTTACTACCACCAGTGTTGCCTTGATTAGTGCTGTGTTTCTCTAGGCCATTATTCATTGGTGAGAGGAAGTTAAGACCCGCTCGGTTCTCCATTAATCCAACTGTGTGAAACAAACTGGTTAATTTTTCAGCTTGTGTTGTTTGTTACTTAATGAGGGGAAATCGATTATTTCATTGTTATCATTAACACCCTATTTATGAAGTGCAACATCATTTATTTTTCAGCTTAGAGCAACAAATTAGAGCCTCTAGTTTCTCCATGATGAATATGTCTCAAAAGTTACCTCACCGCTGCAAAATGTACGCCCAGAGTCCACAGTACAGTGACCTGGAATAATCCTCATGACAAGCCTTTTGCCTATGAGTCAAAGGATTTTCTCTTCTAATTGCTGGAACTCATATGAGCATGGCACCTGGGATCCAAAGCTCATTCACTCTGGTTGCTCATGTATCTCCAAAGACTGTAAACAGGTAAATAACCCTGAATCTACCCAGACTTTGAAATTCCACCCATATTTCTACATCTTATATAGCATCTAGCAAGGAATTCCCCAGAAGGACTAAAAGGATTCTTCAGACTATCAGTGAAGACAGAATGAACACTAGCATTTTGTTTAGTGCAGCCAAGAGACAGTGGCTAGCCAAGGTCTGCTGCCCTGCCTGGGGATGAGGCTGTTCACTCAAGTACATGATGCACCAAGGCTGATCAGACTGTTGGGTATTGTCAGGATAAGGTGGGAAAGGAGAGTTACAATGTGTGAAACAAAAGCCATGCCAAGTAGCATCAGGAAAGAGAGAATGGACTGAGAAGTTTAGAAAATGTGTCCATAAAGGAAGAAAATCCAAGTATAAACCTGTAGATTAAAAGACTAGGCATAATATATGTAAAGCACAGGAGTTAAAACAGCCACAGCTACTCTAGGAACAAGTTGTTTAGAAACTAGGTGTACAGGGCAGCCCGGGTTCTCAAACACAGGGGTCCCATGTCTGCATATTAGATCAATAAGCTGCCAGGCTGGTTATCTGAAGTGCCAAGCATCCAGCATTCTCCACTTAGCTTTCCAGAGATTTTAGACTGCTATTTCTGGAAACTTAGCCCAATACAATATCCACTGTTAAGTAGTATGCATATTTAATTACTTGCAAAATATTATGATCATCAAAAGTCCAAGATATTTTCAAGTATTGCCAACAACACCATGACTTGTCCACAAACATCTGACACCATCTTAAAAAGCTATATCTCAGGCAGAAAGACATTCACAGATCTAATCCTGTCCTTTCCAATTCTTTCTGGACATCTCTTGAATCACTGTAGAGATTAACTTAACCTTTATAGAAGTTCAGTTTTCTGCTGTGGTATTACCTGGAATGATGAAGTTGCTGGATGAGGAGTAGCACTCCAAGTTTTTGGGCTTGTTTCTGTCTGCCACAATTCTGATTCTTTTCTTCATCTGCTCATCTGTCAGGTACAATATTGTACAGTCAACCTCTCATCAGTATTTGCACTAGATTGCCACCTCTGCTGGAGCTACACTGCAGTTGTTTATGGCTGTGTTTTGAGAGGACACAGACCATACTGGAAGGACAAAAAAAATCTACAATAGTACCATTCCTGTGGAAGAAAAACATTTTAACCCTGCACTTCTCAGTAGTCAAAAAATATACATCTCACTTTAATTTTGTGTGTGTCAGCTGGAAGTACAATACCTACAAAACTTCAAAAAGAAGGATGGGAACTAAAAGAAAAAAAAGCCAACCAAAAAAAACAACACTGCTTTTCCTTCAGTTCTAGGAGTCCATTGAGTGCACCCTTTTATATTGCTCTAAAACACAGCAAGAAAGAGTGTTCTTGTAGCATTTCAAAGAGAGGCCAAGCATGCAGAGATCACTGTTTCTCATGTTATTTTGGGGAGAAGAAGGACTGTGGTGGCTGGGAGACACCCAGGCAGCAACAGAAATAATTTTTTAAAGGATTGATGTGTAGTAGTGTCCACGGGATATCACTGACACAACTGACTGGCTCCCTAGAAACCTAAACCTGTCCTTGGTGGTATTATGTGAGGTGACTGCTATTGAACATAATGATTTTGCTCTAAGAGTTCTTTCTTCAGTCCTCAAAAACACTTGTAAAGAGAATCATGGTAAACACAGAAGTCAGAAAGCTACTATGTGGAGACAGCTATCTTTTTGCAGAACAGATTGAATCAAGGAATCTCAAGAAAAAAAAAGCTTTTTTTGCCACTCCTCAGCTTCCCATCTTTGTACAGACCAATGTTGAACTACATTTCCCATATGGTCTCACCGAATCATAAATACAAAAAAACAGCCTACCAACAAGCTATTGGTAGATACAGGAGAGAAAAAACCCTCACAGGAATATCCCTCACAGGGATATTGAAGGTCAGGAGAAAAGAGACGAGGGAAGGGGTTGGGCAATTTTACTCCTAGTTTAACTAAAACCTGCTGTAATTTTCTGGATAAGCCAATTAATATCTGTGCCTCATGTATTTCCTCTCCTATTCAGCAATGGAGCTGAAGGTAATCCATCTAGGGAACTGAATGAAGCATCACGGCTCTGATGTGGCAAGAATATGCTTAATTTCTTACATGTCAATTAAATCCAAAGAAAGGAAGGTCACAGTAATGACTTTGCTACAAAGAACACTGCTGCTGTCTGCAGATACAGTCTAAGAGTCAGCCTGACCTTTGCACTGTAATGAGGTCCTTCTTCCTCCCACCACCAAGCATGCCGACAGGGCTGTGAACCAGAGCCTGAACACACACCACAGATCAAAATTAGAAAGCAGGGTGCATCTTCAGATCATTGCACAGGCAGATACCACCTAGCTACTGCCGGAGGAGATCCTGCCTATTTTAGGAAAAATAGACACTTTCTTGCTTTCTAGTGGTGTTCGTGATCAAACAAGTGTTCTTCATACCTATAAAGCCTGTGCTCATTCTAGACATCTGAATTATTTTGTCTTTATTATTCTCTATTATGGTTCTTCCTTTATCTCCAGATCTTGAGCACTTATCTCACCACTAAGCCTTCCTGAAGGAGTATTTTGTTACAGTTTCTTGCGGTGTCTTCTCCCTAAATAACATTTACTGTGCTGCGCTAGTCTTAGAAATGACATTATGAAAGCAGCAACAAAGGGCTCCATGTTCAGAGAGGCTTAATATATTCCTAATTAAATGTAGTTGAAAAACACCTTAAAGGGTGCTAGATATCTGACTTTCATGCTGAACACTCAAGGTGTGTTCTGACCATCAGCTTGGCCCTCCCTTTACTTCACAGCATTGCCAACAGTGAAGCATCTGCAGCACGATGTACTGCAGCTTCATGACTGGCAGCTTCACTGGGGCTTAGACACTTTACAACAGTGAAAGATCTCTCTCTAGGGATCTCCTCAGCAGTGTTCCCCTAAGCAAGTGCCTCATTGGGAACTGCAGCATCCTCTGAGATGCCAGATCTCAGCCACTGTAGCAAGAAGACGAGCATTTTGGAGAACTATATTCTGGCACAAGATAGAACAAGAACTAATAAAGAGTGCATTCAAGACCTCTTCTAAGGATCTAGCTGAAATGGTTTAAAAATTAGCAGCTCAGTAGTTTGCTTCAGCTTTAATTGTTGCCATCGTGTTGCAAGTACCTCTATGTGATCCAAACCACTTTAAGGTCATTTAAATTAACCTGTCTGGGACTGCCTTGAAACAGACCAGGAGCTCACACAGAATTTTTCTGACATCTGATCTGCAAGTGCTATTAATCTCCAGCTATGGGACAGTCGTGAACTAGAAGGAGTAGGTTCTTATGCTAGTCAGTCACACCTGCATCTGTAAGTATCCCCCTTCAGAGGAGTTAAATGGGTCTTTCTCTAGATAGCAGAAAGGCAAAGGTGCTGTTTGAAATACTGTTGGAGTACTTTTGGTTTTTACTATGGGTCATATATGTGACAGAATAGACAGAGTTTCACCTAGGCAATTAATTTTACTACTTAAATCAAAATAAATTATATATAGCAAACACCTGATTTAGACATCAAAGTGA
The DNA here is from genome assembly GCA_013399895.1 of Serilophus lunatus. Taxonomy (NCBI): domain Eukaryota; kingdom Metazoa; phylum Chordata; class Aves; order Passeriformes; family Eurylaimidae; genus Serilophus; species Serilophus lunatus. Next base: position 584,667 of record VXBA01006210.1, on the reverse strand, counting down.
GCAAACATAGCTATTCATCTATATTGAACTGAAGTGTTATTTTTTTAGAGCAGAATCACATCTTGAACAAATAAAAATATGTTGTAAAGATTGTAAACAATTAATTTTTTCCTGTTACTGTATTTTTGTGCTGTGTCTTAAACTATTCTATTTTCTCCATTCCTTTTTCTCTTCTAATTGAATCAGCCATGGACATTGCAAACAAGGTTGCAAACAGGTTCCCAGATATATAATGTAGTTTTTCCTGTGGACCTGCAGCAACTAGAAGTCAGAATCTCCTCTAACAGAAGGGAACTGTTTCCTTTATTCATTTCTCCACCAAACTGCAAACACCACAACAACATATTCTGACTAAGAAAAATAAAGAGGCTCTTGTAGCTATATTTTGGGGTTGTGTATGCTGCTGAAAGAGGTCAGCTCTGTTAATGGCATGTGAGAAACATGTAGACAAACGTGCTCACTGCTGGGCAATCATTAGCCTTTAATGTGTAGAGAAATCAGCAGAGACTCATATGTATGTTTTATTAATTCTTTCTCTATCTTGGCCTGTGCAGGCTTGGTGCACGCAGTTATTTAGGAATTTACATACCATTGGTTCTAAGGTTTGAGGACAGATAAGAAAATTGATTAACTACTATACAAATAAATTCAGCAATGTCTTTGAAGAGTCAAGGCCTACATATAGCCATGCTGCTGTTCTCCTGAAAAACTGTGAAGAAGGATGCTAGCACCTATCAAAGCAGGAAGGTGAGATACAGGTCACCTTGTTCTGATTCTGAGCAGAAGAATCATACCCAGTTCCCCATCTAGCCCAATGTTTTGTTTGCCATGTAAATTTTAAAGACAAAGAGAAACTAAAGGTCCATCAATTCTAGGACACTGTCTAAAGACATACAGAAAATTTCCTTCCCTTACTAATATAGTTCCTTTCTAGTTGCCTAAAAAAACCCCAAAAAAACCAAAAACCAAACAACCACAAATATGCAAACAAACAAAAAGCCCAACCAAAAAAACCCCACAAAACTCTGCAGCTTTTCCTATTCTGTTTGACAAATATAAAACATATTGTGGCTTTTTTCTGTCTTGCTTTCAAGCTCAGAAGCCTAAGTTGGGGAATGAGGACAAGTTCTCCCAGTTCTAAGAGAAGCTTGGAAGAGTACATTTATAGCAAGAGATGTATGAAAATAGTTCTCAAAACACAAGACAGGTGACCAAAACATGGACTACAATAACAAGCAGTGCAGAAACAGAGAACACAGCAATTACTTCTGAAGGAATAACTGCAGTGTGTGTAGGACAATATTTCAGCCCTTAAAAGCTCACAAAGCAGTAAGCATCATCACCAGCTGCTATGTAAGGTTCATATATTTGAGAGGTATTTGAATCAGATAAACCAAGTTACAGTATCTTCACGTTAGTTTCCCCACTTCCATACAGTGCATCATAGGCAGAATGCTGGATGTGTTTTTATCCTCTACATATTAAATAGACCCAATGTACAGACAAAAACAACTGTTCATGAGAGTTCTTATAGATCATGGAAGACCTCAAGAGTTTGCTCACTTATTGACAAAGAGGGTAAGTGTATCAGCATCTGTTAATAGCCTCTACCATCAGGAGAGTCATTGTCAAGGATAAACTAAATAAAATCTCCACAAATTGTGAAAGATCACTCTTCTTTCTTATCCTGACAGAATAGTTAATAGTCACTTAAATTTTGAATCGCAGTTGTAATCCTATCCCAAGAAATCTTTCCAAAGCCAAGGCAGCTTCTTGATCAAGCAGACTATAACTATGTAAAAACAAAAAAGAAGGTTTGCAATATGAAGTCTTACAAAATTGTAAAGGACTGTTTTTGGTTGTATAGATACATCCATGGTACAGATATGTGAGGGCAAGGATTCCATATCACAGTGATTTGTTTCACATACGTGGTTCTGAAATCTACAGCAGATCTACATCCAATCGGAAATCAGTTTCATAGGTAGAAGACATAGGTAAGCTTCTTCCCCATGAGCATCTCTCTTTTTGCTATGCCCCTGCAAGGCTGGAAACAACATGGCAAGCAGGCACAGAATGGTGATCATCTGTTTCTCTGTCCCTCCAGACTTTACCCAGTGATGTTCTTGGTGGAATGAGATTCTTTTCAGAAGATCCTGGCCAGAGGAGGCCTGTGGTAACTTGTGACAATTTACTTTCGGAGAAGGCAGGCCCCTAGAAGTGATGAAAAAGATACCTGATTGTATGGGTACTGGACAGGCACAAGTCTCTATTTCCAGCAGAAATATCTGGATCTCTCCACAGGGGAGTCATTCTCATTCACCTCCTTTAAGGGATCTGATACCACTGCGTGGGGGAAAATTTTGAAAGTTTTTTCCATAACCTAGCCATCTTCCATTATATCTCATGGATTTGGCTGGGACCAAGGACACAAAATAATAGCTTCACTGCCTTCTGGTCACATTTGTGGCAGCAGGAACTAACATGTGATAAGGCCACACCATGGTTGAATGGATGTCTTGGCACAACATGATATATGTCACAGGTGAGTCAAATTCTACCAGAAAGTGGAATGAAATAAATTCAGAGTGATTACACATGGACTCATATCAACAACAGTTCCTGACAGCAGCATTTGACTAAGTGTATCTGCCCTAGCTGATTTTAGTAATGACTGATTTTATTAGTATGTGCCACATTTAAACCTCCCATCAGTATAGAAAGAAATCTCCGTAAGTTCTCATGAAATAAGGTCTCTTCTGTTCAGGTTGTCAGTACTCCTGCTGGACAGGGCTGAACTGAAGCTCGCTGGAATCCTAGAAAAGGCAAGCATACTATAGACTTAGGACCCAAGCAATTCAGTGGTGATTAAACCACTTGCCTTTGAGAAGATAGGGCCAATGGTGCTTAAAAGTGGGGTGAGGCTCAATGTTTTGCTGACTGCTGTTGAAATTGGTAACAGACTTTGCATATTATATCACCAGGTTTTTTTGGTTGTATTTCACATGCAGTGTTTTTCTGCTTTTGACTTTGAGGTGTGAGGGGGAAGGCTCTAATCATATGGCCTTGTGCAGATGCTCCATTTGCATTTCTATTAATCCAGGCCCTCCTGGAGACGTTTGAGCATAGGCACAGCATGCTCTGCGTTTGAACTTGTGAGAACCCACACCATTGCTTAATAACTTAATACATATGTATAGCCTCCTTCAGCAGCCCACTAGGAGGCAGAAGCAGGGGGAGGCGCTATTAGTGCATAGGCTGCAGGGCTCTATGTAAATGCATTTTGACAAGGAGGATACCTTGCTGAATAAAGAACCCAGCTCCTTAGTGATGGGCTGGTGCTGATTTAGGTCAGAAAACTTGTTTTACCAGAATTTGTACAAATGAGGGCCCACATGGATCTCCTGGAGAATGTTTAAGGTGCCTAGCAATTTTGCTTGCAGCGCTATCTGAGAGGAACAAAAAATAAGTGTGAGCCTTTGTTCCCCTCTACTTTTACCTTCCCTGGACACCTCCTCAGAATGATACCCAACTGTGTCTCAGCAAAGAGCCACAATAACCATAAGAAGTAGCAATTTTACCGTACTTGAAGTGAGTAGTTAGTGGTTTAGAGTAGCAACCTCTCAACAAGTGGGCTGAGATCTTTTACTAAAAACCAGCTTTCATTGGAAAATAGATTCAAAAAAGAAAGTTTTTTATAGAAAATATACTCTGGAGCTCATTTCTGCAGAACACTTGCAAGAGGAGAAATAAAAGTCTCACAGATGTCAGCAGAGATGGGTGCAGACAGGGCATCAGAGCTGCCACATTAGCATGCCTGCACAGCCTACGGCTGGCCTATGTCCCACTAGCGGGGAGCAGGGCAAAACCCCTCCAACCCCAACACACCCTCGTCCATGCAGAGTCAGTCAATACACTGCCAGCCACCTGCTGCTACTGCTCTCTGAGACATCCTGGTCCAAAACTCAATTTGAAAGAAGCTAGGTAGGGATTTGAACAGGGCCTGACCACATCCAGAGTGACAAGCAACAGGTGGGAGAGAAAAGGGAGAAAGGACTTGCACTGTTCATTTTGATGCAAAATAAAAACTAAACTACTTCTCAAATTTCCTCTTTTCCACCACTACCCTTGCCATAATTCCTGCTTTCTAGCCAATGCCAGAAGATGTAAACAATTAATGTGAAACAGTCTGCAAGGACAACACCATAATTTTCCTACATTTGAAAAGGAAAGTGTCCATTACTTTCTTCACCCTCAAAGCACTCCAAGTCCCATTAAAATCTTCTCTGTACAGGCCTAGCTCACAGTGAGATTGTTTCACATCAAATTCCAGGAAAAGGTTCTTAGCTGTCCTGTACTAAAGAAACTGGGGTGGGGTTAGGGAGACAACTGACACCAGTTGCAGTCACAGTCACACAGGCAGGAACTGATCAGACCACAGCCTTTAAAGTGGCACTGACACAAATGGAAAAATGACATGCTGAAAGCAACCCTGGGAGAGGAGGAAGAGCCAAGGTCTGAGAGTCAACCTTAGTCAATCAGGTAAAGAGAACAGATAGGCATTGAGATAATTGGTGATGAGACACTTGAAATTAGGTGCAGGATAGGGCCCTCACTGCCCAGCTATATTCATTTTTCTTACAGTCGATGAGTACTGATGGGTGGGGGCGAGCTAAAAATATTTCTTAAACCTTTGCATTCTCCTGTCACATTTCCATGACTCTGTATCTTCCTCATAGACACACAGACAATTGCCTTATGCAGGCTGTCACCCACACAGCTCTGCTGCAGACATGTGGCTGCAGGCAGAGCTCATGAAGGCACAGGCCCTGCCCACGTTGCCACAGATCTCGGCAAAAGACAACAAAGCTCAGCCTGCCTGTGGCCATGTCCTCACCCCAGCACCATGTGCTGCTTGAAGCAGCCCATCATAGCAAACGAGATGGAGGCCCAAGACAGGGCATGGTGGCGTCCCCCGTGTCCAGCTGGGGAGATCTGGGGGCAAGCATGAAGGGCAAGGGTAGCCCCGGCCTGCCCTCACCCACACATGTGAAAGAATGTGGGAGATTAAATCCTAGGCTGGTGAGCAGTAGGAGAGGGCTGCGTCTCTGCACTGCCACCTGTATCAAAATTACACATTCTGACTTCTCTCACCCCAGCGTCCACAGGCACAGCAGGAGGCAGTGGGGAGAAAGGCTAGCAACCACTGGCCAGGCAAGGCATGCTGTTTTGGGTGGAGCACCTCTCAGTGCTCTGGAGCTACAGAGGTAGCCTTTCTGCCACAGTGCACAGGTACATGTGCAGCTGCTAGGGAGATGGGCACTGGCCTCTGCTTGCATCACACAAGCCAGGAGGCCCAAGTAATGCCAACACCCTCACTCTCAGAGCTGGTGACAGGGTCCCACAGGTGTAGAAAGCAACCAGCTATCAAAAAGCCTCTTTTCCCCCTCCCAATTAGCAGTAGATGGTATGAAGTCATTCCTCAAGCCAAGAGCTGTAGCTAAAAAAGGCAATGCCCAGCCTTGCAGGGACAGCTCCTGCCACCCCACAGAGAAGCAGCCATTCCCTCCGACAGCTGCAGGCAGTGGCACGCCTTGCCGAGGCCAGCAACACCCGCTGTTTCCTTTTCCTCATGAGCTTCTTGCAAATGACATGAACCCATACTTATTAATTTACATTAAGTTCATTTAACACCGATGAAAGAGACCAGAAGTGTCTAATGAGCAAACTGTAATGAGCTACCAGCAACTGCTAATCATGTTAAGTTTATGCATTCTTGATTCATTCTTATAGAGTATTATTGTAGAATAAATGCTTTGCTCTTATCTTACAAGAGGAAAAAAATTCTCTAGGTATTGTACCAGTGAATAACAAAGGAATGAACAAGCTTCTGGTTTTCCACTGCATATAATGATAGAGATGCTGTGAATTCTGTGGACAAAGTACATGAAGAAGTACCACAAGTACTGAAAATTTAATTAAAAGTCAGAAAGCCATTGCAATGAAGACTCAGCAGAAAGCCATTTATTTTTAAAATCTAATATATTCTTCATGACTAAAGGCTAAAGCACATGCTGACTTACACATTTAGCTGTAACTGATTTAAGCTACTTGATGATTTTTTTGCTCACAGGGTGGCGCTCAATTTGCAATGGAGTAAATTGGCAGAATTTAATTTGGTGGATTTTTTTAACTCTGCAAAAAGAATCCTCATTAAAACCTTCACGATCGGCTGTATACTTTTTTCATCATTAACTGGCCTAACTGCAGGTAAAAGAGATACAATTATGGATTTATATAAATCCTATTGTCAATTTACAGCTCAAAGACTGGTGAGTTACTTCATTTTAAATAGGTTATTTTTTCCCTTTAACCTTTCTTCGTTTTAATGAGGATTTGGTTTGTCATTGTCAGGGTGCTTGTTTGCAGGAAAGTTTCTCTTCATCTGGAGGAGGTGTAAGGAGTAAGGATAGAAGACCTTCCACTGAATTTCGAACCCCATACATTCAGTCTTAAAATATTCTTCTTTCCATAAAGACAGACCAGCCTCAGCTGCTGATTCCTTACCCTCTGAGCCCCAAAACTACTCTATGTCTCATGCCTTGAGGTTTTCCACCTCACGCATGACCAGTTTATCCTTCCTTGCTGTACCTTATTTTAATCCCACCTCCCACCAAAGCAGCATCAAACTCTTTGTTCTTCCTTGTTCAGCACCACAGGCAACTCCAGGTTCAGACTGCATGGGCTGTGTAGAAAATTGTTTGGAAAATGCAACTCAAACCCAAGAACTCTCAAAAGAAGAGGATAGCCCAGCTTTCACCAAGAGACCCTTCTGCTCAACAGGAGTCCAAAACAAGGTCCCACATACTCCATGAGGCAGATTCTTAGGTGACAAATCACACAAGTTACAGAAGCTGAGCAACTGTCCCACTAAATGTTTTCTTCCACTAACAGAATCACTAAATCATTTAAGTTGGAAAAGACCTCTTGAGATCATCAGCCTCTGACTGATCACCACTTTGTGAACTAGACATGGCACTAAGTGCCATGTCCAATCACGAAGAAATCAAGAAATGTCTTGAACACCTCCAGGAACGGTGGCTCCACCACTCCCCTGGGCAGTCCATTCCAATGCTTAACAGCCCTCTCCATGAAGAAATTCCTCCTGATGTCTAGAACTTCAAAGACTAATTAAATTTCTAGATTTAATTCTTAGCCTCAGTTGACAGTGTTAAAGCAAGAGGAAGTCTATCACAGTCCATTTTTTCCTAACAGCAACTAGGAATGGAACTACTCCTCTTGTCTGACTGAGACACTGTCTCTTCTTCCCCCTATCAGTCTCCTCCAGCAGCTACTGGAAGATAAGACTGAGGACTGAAGGGATGGCAGGGAGCAAGCTAGTGGGTAGTGTCATCTTCTATCAGGCTGTCACCCACACCACCTTCATTTGAATGCTTTCAGAAATTTGCTTACAATTTCATCACTCATCTGTATTTTAACTATTACCCTGAAAGATATGAGAAGGGATACAGCAAAGCAAGGGTGAAGGAATTGTTCCCATAAGTAGACTGAAGAAAGAAATGAAAAACACAAAGAAAAGGGATTTGTAAGAGGGGCTGGATTTGAACCTTCCTTGGAGTGAGGGAATAAGCACAGCTACTAGTCTAAGCACTTAGATGTTGAAAGCTGTTGTTTTTCCTCTTTGAACTTTTTACCAGTTGTAGCAATTAAATGGTGAAGTTGTCTTTAGCTCATTAGATGATGAGTTAATTATATGCCAAAATTAACCTTTGTTAAGCTCTTAATAGAACCTCTTTTGTCTGAGTAGCCATAGCCTTTGTTAAAATTCTTAATGGTCTGTGTTAAAAATCAATAATTTGTATGACTTCCATATATGAACCAGGAATTAAATGTGTCTTTAAAATGTACTATAATGATAACCTCAAGCTGAAATTGAAATAAAGATATTCCTTGGTGATTTCAAGGACAACACTTTCACCAGTGCAGAGGCCGTGTAAGCCACTAAAGAACATTGCCACTGGGGACAGCTCTCCTGCCTGCAGCATAAAGATGAATCAAGCAGAGAATAAGCCCAAGATTTTGGTTTTTCAAATATTTTTGTGCTGCAGCCCTGTATTTCACATTTATGATCCTTCTATACATACCAATGTTCGGTCAGGGCTGAATGTTCTCTTCAAAAGTTGGAGAAGTGGATTCATTTTGAGACCTGATATATCCTTAGCAATGATCAAAAGAAACTAATCATTCTCCCATGCAGAGAACTGATAGATGCTATGCCATGCTTTTCCCTGTGTAATCAATTGCTAGTGAATTTGACAAGAACTCAGCAACATTCTGTAGTTCATTTTGTATTAAGCCTTTTACATTTAAGGGAGCAAAAGTCCTATTGTTTGACCTGTTAGTTGTATGTGTTCAGCAGAAGACAATGAGTATCTCTTACTGAATATTATTTTGCATTTCTTTAATGTATGAATTGAGAAGATGTCTCATTAAACTTATAAACTCCTCAATCTGAAGTGACAATGATCAACAGTTTAATGCTTTTTTCTTTTTTGGGTGTTCCCATTTCAGCCACCCACGCAAGTCAAACTTCATATACTTTCTGATACCAACTCAGAGACAAGACATCTTCAAAACTGAAAACTGACTTTACTAATGAGGCCTAAAGGCCACTGAAATACTTGTGATTTCAGCAAAGCCTGGGCCAGAATTATCAAGAATTGTTTTCCATAATCTTGATTTATACTGTGATCAGCCAAACTATCATCTTCAGGTTTATTTTCTCCCCCAAATGCCAGAGAACACCTCCTCCTTGAGAGATGGGTGAGCACAGCTCCCTGATAACAGTAAGCTGTGACTTGCCACAGTGCCTTGCAGCCTGCACCACGCTTCGTTAGCCCGTGTGGAAGCCTAGACAGAGTTGAGGTAATTTGTAAGCCTCCGTGTGTTAATTGTTACAAATTGAGAGGATGAAAAAAAAACTCAATAAAAATAATGACAATTCCTAGATAGGTTTTTGTCTCATAACAAGTTCAAGTATTTATGAAGTGATGAAATAGGAAGAAAATAAAAATAAGATTTCAGTTTCACGGTTAGGAATAAAACCAAAGTTGCAAAAAGTTTTCAAGCATCTTTCAACTAAAGGAATTATTTACATATGATTAGCAGCAGAACCCTATTTATTTTTACATTGCAACAAATCTGTATAGGGTCCATGCATCTAAGACCTCCCAGACATGCCAGGATACTGGAGAATAGTCTAAATGGACTGATCTCTGATAACTGGACCTTGTAGTAGAAGGTGCCTCCTTGGATGCTGTAGCTGGGGTAAGTCAATTTGAACAGATATGGCAAGGCAGCATGAAAGATAGGAATTATCAGTCAAGATTGCTCTGCCAACAGGCACAGATGATTGTATGATAGCTGGCTGAAGGTTGTACTATTCCCTGGAGCCAGTTTGGTAAATAAGGAAGTTGTGGGTATGTGACTGTCAAGCATGAAGAAATTTTTGTTGATGTATTCTCAGAAATTAATTTTTTTTCTTTAATAACCTGCAGGGCTACTCTTCAGCAAGATTACCAGCCAACTGTGGTAGCCTAGCCTACCATAAGCCGGATCACACTCCAGTTCTTTAAACATCTGGTTTTGTTACTGGCTTGCTTGAAGTGTGCTTAGGAAAGTGCAGTACAGACAAAATAAAACTGAATCTTTTCAGCTAACCAAAAGAGAGAAGTCATCAGAGAAAGGCTACACCTGTTTAAAGATGCAAATTGATAATGGAGTCCTATATCAAAATAAGAGTACTGTTCATTTTTTCAAAGGTGCAAATTGCTAATCTTCAGCCTTTTTTAATACCTTCTTAAATGTTTCTATCAGTGAAATTTAACACAACACTAAACGAAAAATATGAAATATGGTACAGTGAGGCTACATAACCTTCTTCAGTCTCACATCTGCAATGCAGTGATCTCAGTTACCAACTATTGCCACTTCCACTGAATACTGCAAAAGAGTCAAAATAAAAAATTAGTCCCCTACAACTAAAGAATGAAGGATTGTGTTTTGCCTTTCACATCTCTATACACAAACAAGGAGCACAGAACCACAAAGGTACTTACAGAGCAGGACTTGCCCATACTAGGAACTGTGTCAGGGAGGGTGATCTTCAGAAGGAGGCAGATCACAGAGTCAGGGCATCCTGTGTTCTTGTGTGCAAAGTTCTATTTTCTTTTCAAGCATTTAAGAGCCTGGTAAGGATACTAGAACACAAGAGAGCCTAATAGTCAGCCCAGAAAATAAAAGCCCTGAATGGCAAATCAGTTTCTGATATAATGTCTCCCATCTTGGCCAGGCTAATCTTGTTTAATTTGATGAGTACTAATTAGAAATTACCTGTCTGCTCACTGGTGATCAGTTGAAAAAGGAGCTTACACAGAATTTTCTTTCTTGTGTCTTACTGTGAGACATCAGACAAGACACTAGCTTTCCTGCAGTGCTGAGCAGCCTGACTCCTTCCTCCTCTAAAAAATTGGGTTCTGCAATTCAACAGCAAAATGATGAGCTGCCTTAAGGAATTTCAGCTCCCCAAAACTCCATCACACCCAGAGCTTGAATCTGTTGCTTTTTTTTTTTTTTTTTAAGCTACAAACTCTTCAGCCCTTATGCAGCTCCTTTCAGTTTCATTTCTTACCTGCTTGACCAGAGCGAGAAGTAAGAATTATCATTGCTTTCACATCCTACCCTTCTCCTCACATCTCAGGACAGTGATGTTTTTTCTCTCCACCAGACAACCCAGAATCTGACCTGGAGACAGCTGGACAAGGCCATAGTTCTGCTCTCCAAGGACCTGATGTCTCATTCAAAATCATCCTGAAACTGCCCACAGATTTTGGTTGCCTTTAATGGCTACTGCATGTGGGGCAAGGAGCAAGCGTGACTGTGATACAATGCACCAAGGCCCTGCTCTAGCACCAGATACTTGAGAAACCTGTTGGTTCCTTAAATTGACCTAAATCTCTCCAAGTCATCACACTTTTATAAAACTGCTGCTGGAGACATTAATTTTGTTCTGCATGCCAGGCAGGGTGGAAAACAAAATCAAGCCACAAAGTGTTGATCAACCCCAAAATAAGCCATTCAAAGGAGAACAGATTTTCAATCACATTTTTTGGGCAGCGGTGAAACCTGGAGACATGTCAGAGAAAGGCAGCCCTCATGTATACTTCGTATGGTCTCAGAAATACAGTGCTGAAGTCTCTGAGCATGTGTTAGGGGAAAAGACCAGAAGGGTTGCTCAGACGCTGACTTGACTGAACACCTCTTTCAGGGGCTCTAAAACCATCTTCCCTCTCAAGCATCATAAAAACCCTATAGGGCAAAACCCAGGCCCACTCCGTTCCACACTGAGGCTACAGGAGGCAGGCCTTATGCCTCAGAGGAGTGGCATGTAGGCAGTAGTCTGTTCAATTGCACCTCCACCCTCAACCAAAGCCTTTATTCAACCCATTACGGGGCTTCTGCACTGGTCTCTGTCTCTCAGACACTTCTCCTACTGTCCCTTTGGCCAGTCTCCTTGCTACATAGGGTGATATCATTCTGCAAATTAACTTAGATCAGCTACAGAAAAATCTAAATTTAACCTTCAACCTTATGCAATTGCTTCCACAGAGATATCAGCAGCTCCTGGTTTCATGAAGCAAAACCTCACCTTGCATGAGTAAAAATACCTTCTTTCATGACAGAAATTTGTGGTGATTCACTGACCAAAAGATAAAATAAATGAATAGTTTCCCCTGGGTTGAAAAACTGATGGAAATGCAAGATTTCCTGGCTTTGTGTATAGATGAGATATCAAGACGATTTGAAATACTTCTTACAGGTAAGAGCAAAAAAAAAAGATGAATAAATAACTTACAACATGTATGTATTATAAAGAAACACTGTAATTTGCCTAATTTTTTTCACAGAAAAGAAATACACAAACATGAACATACCAAAGACGAGACATCAGGCTAAGCTACGACAGTAATACGTCCTTTAGGTATGTGGATAGGTGGAATGGATGGATCCAGAATAAACACATATACAACTTATTTATTACCTGTCTGAATCCATATGTTATCTCTCACTGTCCTCAGCAGATGCTTTTGTGTGCACAGTTCAAGTACAATGCTGAATGTCATGAATGCATAAGCTAGTGTGAGATTCAGCAAATTGAAAAAGATCGAGCTATTATCCCAAAGTTGCCTCACTCTTTGCTAGCTCTCTTTTCCTCAAAAATACACACTGTGTTTTGCTTTAGTGAACTAAGAAAATTACATTATCTCATGACTCTTTACTCAAGTTTCAAGCCCATTCAGTTTTGTCTTCTAGAGGACAAATGGACTAGAGTAGGACCATTATTGTCCTGATTGCTATAGCCTGTAGGGAATTATTCTGTACATTTGTTTGTATCTGATGTTTTTAGGTGTCAATTCTGTGACAGTTTTGTTTGTCTCTGCCTACGTTCTCCAATAAAGTGATCAGCATGGAGGGAACTGGGCACATAAAAAAACAACACAGTCTCTGTCTATTGTGTCTACAATCTTCAGCATAGATTGAAGAGTTACACACATATACAGAGAAACTAGCATTGTCACTAACCACTATGAAACCATCATCAGTAACCACTGCAGCTCATCCTAGATATACGTCAGACCTTATGGACATAACTGCACTACACCAAGTAGATGAAACCCACACACCAACTGCGTGGTGTTTGTGCTGCAACATCAGTCTGCAAGTTGTCCTGAGACAGTTGCTGTCCAGTGACCAATACTGAGCATGCCATGACCACATAACCTCCACTACAGAGCAAATATCAAACCCTGAGCTTCTCATTGCAACTCCTTCACAGATGAAAACTGATCCAGGCACCCTTACACATGTGGCAATGTTATCTCACCTGTGCAGTGCAAGTAAGTACTTAAGTACAACTTTTTCTACCTTGCTGAGTCACAAGTTCTTAGGTATGCACAGTCAAATGACATTCTAACCTTTGCCTTCTTTTAAATAATGATCCAGTCATTTAGATACTCTACTGCACCTTGGGATCTAGTATGCCTGTAACTCATCATTCTTGTTGATGTTTATTGGTCCATCTGGGATATGGTCCGCTGAAGCTATGCAAAGACTCATCTATCTGAAAAGAGTACGAGGACTTTTAGAACAAACATGAATATGCAGTTGAGGATGCAGCTCACCACTTGAAGTTGAATAAATGGTGAATGGAATATTAGTTGTATATTTACAATCCTTATAGTTATGGAGGCCTTATCACCTTGCTTTTAAGGAATGTGATTTAGATATGATTCAGGTGTGACCAAATTGATGCGACTATCAGGCAAAATGGTCACCTGCAAAAGAAACCTTAAATGGCCATAATCACTGTTTCAGCTAAAGTCATTGCAATTACATAGAACAGTTTTTTTATTGCAGCTCATGAGTCACAAAACCAATAGACAGTTGGAAAATTTGGCTCTGTTTATAGTGTTGTCAGATTTTTTTAATTATTATACCAGATAAAAATAAGTGACTCTGCCCTTTTGCCTCAGGTTCAGAAAAGGCTTTTAACTGTGTCTTAACTCTTTTTTCTTCATGAGAGAAAGAAGTGTTCAGACAAAAGAAAATTAAGACATGGAGGCTTTAAAAGTAGCAAAGGCTCACGAGCAGCTTCTGCCACTGCATCACTACCAACGTGCTTTGTAGTGAGTTGTATTTTGTTGCTCATTCCGCCTGCCTAGGCCAGTGGAAGCCTTTGCTCTGTCTGTCAAGAGTAATCCCAATACTAGGAGACTCCAGACAAAGGATTGAACATGGTCTGGCACTCTGTGTGGTTGTTTGTTTGATGCTGATTTCACAGCCACTGAATGAGCCCTTAACCTTGTCACTCGCAGCTCCTTTTTGGCAGAATGTCAGGTAGCAATATTGGCCTTGAGAAATGCCAGACTTTGCCAGTTCCTCTTCAACAGAAGATCCAGTTGTTTTGTCAGCAGTTATTCAGCCCTTGATATTCCTTGGTCATTTTCACTAAGCTCAAGACAGAAGTGTCCACGCTGCATTTCACATGTGCTAAACTACTGAAAATTTCTAGGGTAGGATCCTACGTCAGTTGTAGGATTTGAAGTATAATCCCACTAAATCTCAAAACATGTATTTTATACTGTAAAGAAATCAGTAAATAAATCCTTTACTTGCTAGGTTAGAGTATGCTGATACCTATAGGTGGAACTTGTTACAGTCAGGCAAGGAAAGAAGAGGATGCTGGCTACAGCTAGGAACAAATTACTGTGACTAGGTTTCTAAGCACACTGGTGTCCAGTAGAATCTGCAAACCAAGATAGTTCTAATGGATTTATCTCCTGTCTCTGACACGGGCTTTCTGCTTCCCATGCAACAAATCATCTAACACTTAGCACTCCTCAGTGAGCAAAGAGCATACATGCTTGATGAAGATTTGTCAGGGACACGCTCTGGCTCCTCCATTCCTTCAACATCGACAGGGGTGATGCCTTCATTCATGCATGGTTATAGCTCAAGAGCAAGGTTTCTCCATCTTTAATGGCATCCTCTTTGTTGATATTTGGATAAAAACAGCCCTGGAGGTAGAACACACAGAAGCAAAGATAAGAAAACCACAAAACTAGCACCCTCAGCAGTGCTAAAATCTCATAAGGGTAGGGCAAGAATTCCATTCAACCCATCTTCAGACAAACAACTTGATGCCAAAACTGAACACTGAAACCAGTGCCCCTTCAGCATCTGCTCACACCTTCTTTCAGGGCTTCACATCTCCATCCTGATTCCACATTGTGGTGGTTTAATCCACCTTTTAGCATTCAGGGGGCAGGTTCAATAAAGGTGACGGAAAACTGAAGAGAGTTGTAACAGGTGAACAATTTATTACAAGGGATTTGACTTAGAGAGGTAGGGGTAACCACCAGGAGACCCCAGAATTACATTGAGGGACCCTCAACACGCAAGGAAAAAAAACACACAAAAAGGG